>CM033646.1:119537975-119811503 GCA_019512145.1 Engystomops pustulosus
GGTTAACCCCTTAAGGACCAGGCCCTTTTTCGTTTTTGCGTTTTTATTTTTCACTCCCCGCCTTCAAAAATCTACAACTTTTTTATTTTTCCATGTACAGAGCTGTGTGATGGCTTATTTTCTGTGTAACACATTGCACTTCGTAGTGATGGTATTTAATATTCCATGCCGGGTACTGGGAAGCGGGAAAAAAATTCTAAATGCAGTGAAAATGATGAAAAAACACATTTGCGCCATTTCTTGTGGGCTTGGTTTTTACAGCTTTTACTGTGCGCCCCAAATGACAGTTCTATTTCATTCATTGGGTCAATACGATCACGGGGATACCAAATTTGTATAGGTTTTATAATGATTTCATACATTTACAAAAATTAAAACCTCCTGTACAGAAAAAAAATTCTTCATTTTGCCGTGTTCTTGCGCTAATAACTTTTTCATACTTTAGTGTACGGAGCTGTGAGTGGTGTAATTTTTTGCAACTTCTGATGACGTTTTCAATGCTTCAATTTTTTGGACTGTACGACCTTTTGATCACTTTTTGTAGAATTTTTTCTATTTTTCAAAATGGCAAAAAAATGCCATTTGCGACTTCGGGCGCTATTTTCCGCTACGGGGTTAAATGCAGTGAAAAACGGTTATTATATTTTGATAGATCGGGCATTTTCGGACGCGGCGATACCTAATGTGTTTATGATTTTTACTGTTTATTTATATTTATATCAGTTCTAGGGAAAGAGGGGTGATTTGAATTTTTATGTTTTATTAATATAATTTTTTTTTACTTTTTTTTATTTATTTTTTTTACTATTTTTCAGACTCCCTAGGGTACTTTAACCCTAGGTTGCCTGATTGATCCTATCATATACTGCCATACTACAGTGTGGCAGTATATGGGGATTTTGCATACCATCTATTACAATGTACAGATCGCACATTGTAATAGATAGCCTCGATCATGATAGCCTCGGATCTTTGTGTGATCCGAGGCTGTCATGACAATGGATCGCCACTCCCCGGTGACGTCACGGGGAGTGACGATCGTAGCTAAGATGGCGGCGCCTACGCGCTGCCGGTTCTCTAATGCCGGCGGCGATCAAAGGGTTAACCCGTGAGCCCTCTTCATACTCCCCCATGCGCAGCAAGACGTAAGGGTACATCTTATTGCGCTATGGGGTTAATCATATGATTTTAATGGAAGACTTCTTTTAATATTTTTTTTAGCTTCCTTCCTTTATCTTTAATTGAAACCTGTAAAACAAATCACATTCATAATAAATGCAAAAAAGCAGAAAAGTGCCAGTTATTGGAGGAGATAAATGAGGTCCTCTGCACATACAATATACAATCTGATCATGTTTAATACACTTCTACTTCTCCTTGTGAGCTGCAATAAATATTACAGCTTTGTAGTCAATGAGATCACTGACATTTGTTCTCTTTTTAACCTCCCAGCGATCAATAACAAAACCTTCTCCAACTAGAGCTTTCCTTACTAACTCCTCATCATATTTAAAAAGATAAATCCTATCTTTCCCAGCTGTTATGTATGTTGCATTTAAACTCCCAATTATTATGAAGTGTCCCCCAGGTTTTAGCAGCTTTGAGAACTTCCTGAGATATCTGACATAATCATCTTGGTCTTTGCAGATATAATCCAGGAGCCAAGCGCTGATGATACAATCTGCTGGAGGTAAATCTATTGGTTCTGTTATATTTTCTTTCTCCAGGTCACATTTCACAACATGTTGCAGCGCTGATCTCACTTTTCCTTCTTTGTCTTCTATCTTGTCACTGAAAGAAATATAAAAAGTGAAACAAATTTGACTTAGAGTAATGACCTTTGCTGGTGCCATGTAAAGGGTAAAGAAACCATGCTGCGAGCAGAGGCCGAGAGAAGTGGGTGGCTAATGGACATCTAGAGGGTTTCTTTGCCAGCATTTAAATAGTTAAGATTCAAACTGCTGGTGGTTTTGCCTGTGTCTCTTTGAAGGTTAACATCTGTGATCAGGGCCAGCATCGATCACAGGTGTCAGTGGTGAGTTTGGATTACGGGTATCTAAACCAAACTTTTGTTTCAGGGTGCTGTCACACGTTGCGTTTACTGCATGCGTTTAAAAACGCATTGCTACAACTGAAGGGAGATTTGCCTAATTAAACAGCTGTTAACAGCTGCGTTTACAAAACGCAAGCGTTAACAGCTGTTTAATTAGGCAAATCTCCCTTCAGCTGTAGCAATGTGTTTTTAAACGCATGCGGTAAACGTGACATGTGACCGCACCCTCAGGTTCTGCAGATTTTATGAATCTGAACCCTCCTGGGTCCACTCATCAATATAATTCACCTTTTTCCTTCTACGTCTGCATGAAGTTGTGCAGCATGTCCCCAGTGAAATGCTCCTGTACGAGTGTCCACCCATCTCTTCAGCTCCAGGATGCATCTGTCTTGGATCTTCAGGACTATGATGTTTTTAAAAAACTCACAGGCTGAATACAAGTGATGAACCAATGAACCATGGCTGAGGTCTATCAAAATATCTCCTTTAATATGACCTGTAACAAAATAATAATACTGAAACATCAAACTATATAATGGTAATGATATTGCAATCCATTCATTTACCCTTTTTTCCATGACACATAGTACTTATGTATTTTACTACAAAAAGCTGGAAAAAGGTATTGGCCCACAGTTATTAAAGCCCCTGCTGACTTTGCACACTGACCTATCTGACTTTGCACATTCTTTTTAGTGCTAATTGTATTTATTTTATTTACGTCTGTGTCGCGTCTGCACTACGTCCAACGTAGCGTTCCGGTGCACAGTGGGACTATGTGACACATTTACCATGCGGTGTCCATCAGAATTGTGTTGCACGCCCTTTGTTAACCCCTTAAGTCCACTCCTCATTGTAGACTTGAGGAAGCTGACTGACCTGACTACCAGTTCTGGTGGAAGTTGACATCTGGCAGTCTACAATCGCTCTGCGCTGCTGGTAAACTCTGGATAACATGGTCAGTGTTGAATTCCACCTCGTGGGCACGTCGCACAACAGTCGGTGAGCGGGCAGTTGGAGGCGGCGCTGCGCTGCCCTGAGAGTGGCAGCATCTGGGCTGGACTTCCTGAAATGCGCACAGATGCGGCGCACCTTCGTGAGCAAATCAGACAGATTGGGGTATGTCTTGAGGAAACGCTGAACTATCAGATTTAACACATGGGCCAGGCATGGCACATGTGTCAGTCTGCCGAGTTGCAGAGCCGCCACCAGGTTACGGCCGTTGTCACACACAACCATGCCTGGCTTCAGGTTCAGCGGTGCCAGCCACAGATCAGTCTGCGCCGTGATGCCCTGTAATAGTTCTTGGGCGGTGTGCCTTTTATCGCCTAGGCTCAGCAGTTTGAGCACCGCCTGCTGTCGCTTAGCGACGGCACTGCTGCTGTGCCTAGAGCAAGCGACTGATGGCGCCATGCCCACGGATGGTAGTTCGGAGGAGGAGGTGGAGGAGGGGTGGGAGGAGGAGGAGGCATAGTAGGCCTGAAAGACCTGGACCGAGGTAGGCCCCGCAATCCTCGGCGTCGGCAGTATATGACCAGCCGCAGGGTCAGACTCGGTCCCAGCCTCCACCAAGTTAACCCAATGTGCCGTCAGCGATATATAGTGGCCCTGCCCGGCAGCACTCGTCCACGTGTCCGTGGTCAGGTGGACCTTGTCAGAAACGGCGTTGGTCAGGGCACGGATGATGTTGTCTGACACGTGCTGGTGCAGGGCTGGGACGGCACATCGGGAAAAGTAGTGGCGGCTGGGGACCGAATACCGAGGGGCGGCCGCCGCCATGAGGTTGTGAAAGGCCTCGGTCTCTACTAGCCTATAGGGCAGCATCTCCAGGCTAAGCAATCTGGAGATGTGGACATTAAGGGCTTGGGCGTGCGGGTGGGTTGCACTATATTTGCATTTCCGCTCCAGCGTCTGGGGTATGGAGAGCTGAACGCTGGTGGATGCTGTGGAGGATCGTGGAGGCGACGATGGGGTTTTTGTGCCAGGGTCCTGGGCAGGGGGCTGACTATCAGCTGACACAGGGGAAGGAGCAGTGGTGTGCACGGCTGGAGGTGAACGGGCTTGGTGCCACTGAGTGGGGTGTTTAGCATTCATATGCCTGCGCATACTGGTGGTAGTTAAGCTAGTAGTGGTGGAACCCCTGCTGATCCTGGTTTGGCAAAGGTTGCACACCACAGTCCGTCGGTCATCCGGTGTTTCCTTAAAGAACCTCCAGACTTCTGAAAATCTAGCCCTCGCCGCGGGAGCCCTCGCCACGGGAGCTTCACTACGTGACACATTTGGCGCTGATGCACCTGCTCTGGCCCTGCCTCTCCGTCTGGCCCCACCACTGCCTCTTCCAACCTGTTCTGGTCGAGGACTCTCCTCCGTCTCAGAAGCACTGTGTTCACCCGGCCTCTCAACCCAGCTTGGCTCTGTCACCTCATCATCCTCCGATCCCTCAGTCTGCTCCCCCCTCGGACTTCCTGCCCTGACAACAACTTCACCACTGTCTGACAATCGTGTCTCCTCATCGTCGGACACCTCTTTACACACTTATTCCACTACGTCAAGAAGGTCATCATCACCCACAGACTGCGACCGGTGGAAAACCTGGGCATCGGAAAATTGCTCAGCAGCAACCGGACAAGTGGTTTGTGACTGTGGGAAGGGTCCAGAAAACAGTTCCTCAGAGTATGCCGGTTCAAATGCCATATTTTCCTGGGAGGGGGCAGACTGGGGGGGAGGAGGCTGAGGTGCAGGAGCTGGAGGAGTGCCGATTTCGGTGACATGGGTGGACTGCGTGGAAGACTGACTGGTGGACAAATTGCTCGAAGCATTGTCGGCAATCCACGACATCACCTGTTCGCACTGTTCTGGCCTCAACAGTGCTCTACCATGAGTCCCAGTAACTTCAGACATGAACCTAGGGAGTGTAGCTCTGCGGCTAAACACAACGGTCGCAAGTCTCACTGCAAATTCCTCACAATATGGTAGTAGATGCACTACAGCAAGGCCAGCCACCAGCAGATGAACCAGAAATAAAATATATAACGCTGATTTAAGCCCAGAGATAATCACCCCTGATTCTCCCCAGCTACCGGAGGTATCTGGCATAAATTACAGACAGTTGGCAGTGGAGGTGGCCAGGCACCTAGCCGCAGATGTCCAAAAAACACTGGAACAGACACTGCAGGCCTCCTTTAATAAGCTGGGGGAAGAAATACAACAGCATAATGCTCGCTTTGAAGAGCTAGAGTCCAGAATTGCCATGCTGGAAGATGATAGAGCGACAATGCAGACTGACTTAGAAAAGACACAGGAGGAAAATAGAAAGCTAGTAGCCCGCATTGAAGACCAAGAAAACCGCGGGAGGCGGAACAATCTGCGCATAGTGGGGCTTACAGAAGCAGTCAAACAGAATGCATTGAGAGCACTGTGTGAAAGGGAGCTGCCCTATGCCCTAGGGCTAGACCATATGTGTCGCATTGAAAGAATTCATCGGATAGGCCCCGATCCAGTTCTTCAGGGTAAACCGGTGGACTCGGAAAAACCCAGACAAGTAATTATGAGGTTCTTGGACTACAACGACAAAGTAGAGCTTTTACGGGCGTATAGGAAGCGCAGACGCCCATTAACATATAAGGGCGAACAGGTGCTCATGTTCGAGGATTATTCAGCCTATCCGGCTATACTGAGGGTATATCGGGAAAACGCTCCAGCTCGAGTATTTCGTTCTCCAGAGGAGGCAAGAAAGGGACTGACTGAGCTCCTGAACACTACATCACCCCAGAAGATGAGCCCAAGACATCGTACCAGAGAAAGGCAGACGAACTACGCGGCAAAACCGACATCCCCGCTGACAGAAAGAGAAGAATCGCCGAAAGAACAGAGGGACTCCAGGAGACGAAGAGATAAATCACCCCAGGACACCTGGGGAACCTGAAGACAGATAAGCACGAGACTTTATAGTTTTGTTTATGTTTATGTTTAAGGGAACGTATAAGCAATAAGGAAGGGGCGGAAGCTTGCATATTAGCAAGGAATAAGAGGGGGAAAGGGCAACTGTTGTAAGTTTATTTGAGGGAGGGGCGGTGAGGGGGATGCAAAGTACACATGGTAGAAAAAAGTGAAGTCCAGTACACCAAGCAAGAGGATCAGGATTATCCTGGCCTAGTAGGGTGGGGGAAGAGAGGGAGGGCAATTGTTGGGTACACAGTTAAGGAAGATTGGGCTTCCATTAAGTTGGGTGATTTAACCCCTTTTTTTGTTTGTTGGGGGGGGGGGAGAAATGCCTGTGTGTTGTCTCTTGCTGCCGATCCGGATAACAGGGATGCCTTCCACTGCCACTATCTCACGTTGTTGCTTAAAAGGAAAGACCCCTCTTTAATTAAACACAATTAAATTAATAACATGGAATGTGAAAGGGTTGCGTTCTCCCAATAAACGCATGGCTATTTTGCGGCACCTGAAACGCATGCGCCCTGACATAGTGTTGCTACAGGAGACGCATCTGGATGAATCTGATTTTGTAAGGATGCAGAAGATGTGGGTAGGTAGTGTATACGGATCGGCAGCTAGTAATAAGAAAGCAGGGGTACTTACATTAATTAACAAACACCTTCCCATTCAGGTGATAGCACACAACTCGGACCAGGAGGGAAGGGTATCGGGTTTAACCTTCTCATACCTAGGGGAAACATATGATTTATACAATGTATATGGTCCTAATGATAGATCTGCACCTTTCTTTGCTAAGTTGGAGGAAGATGTCCATAAGTCCAAATCCATGCATGTCATCGTGGGAGGGGATCTAAATGTTGTACATAAAGTGATAGAAGATAAACGGAAGGGCCACAAAACGCTGGGTCTTCCACGAGGGGAGGAAAGAATTTTAGCCTCATTTCTTGAGAAAACAAGTTTGGGGGACCTATGGAGGCTCCAACACCCTGAGGGCCGGGAATTCACTCATTATTCTCACGCACATGGTACATGGTCTAGGATTGACTATGTTTTATCCTCTCCCCTGCTGGCCAGACGAGTAACGGGGGCGAATATAGGAGACCTGGTCATCTCTGATCATTCCCCGGTAGAAGCGCAATATGCTGATAAACATCCCAGGGGCTCTCACATGACATGGAGATATCCAAGTTTCCTTTCCAAAGATGAGAACTTCCAGTCCCTACTAAAGGGGTGGTGGCTAGAATTTAGTTCCACACACGAACAACACATTGAGGATCCAGATTTGTATTGGGCATCAGCCAAGATGATGGTCAGGGGACGGATTATGTCCTATGTGAAAGCAAAAAAACGAGAGGCACATCGTAAGTTTCAGGAGGCTAGCCAAAAGCTCCGTGAGACATACTCTATCTTCACTCAGACCCAGCAGGAATCCGCAAAGGAAAAATGGGTACAGGCAAAGGGGGAATTTGAAGCTTGGGTAGAAAGGAAGGAAGGGTTTTATCGGTCAGAATGGGAAACGGAGCTTCACAAATTTGGGGATAAAGCGGGGAAGCTTTTAGCAAAATTAGCTAAAGGACGGTATACAGTCCCACATATCGGGGCACTGCGAGATAGTGCAGGTCAGATCAAAACGCAACCACAGGAGATTAATTCTCTTCTTAGAGATTATTATGCACAACTGTACCAAGATAGCCCATGTCAATTGGATAAAGGGAAAGATTTTCTGACTAAAGTAAAGTTACCCACCATAAGTGAGAATCAGCGGACAGAATTAAATGCAGTGATAACGGAAGAGGAGGTTCAGAGTGCGATAAAGTCGTTAGCGGGGGGAAAATCTCCTGGCCCCGACGGTTATCCTGGCGAGTTCTACAAGGGGCTAAGTGAACAAGTGGTGCCACCCTTATGCAGGTACTTCAACCATGTGATGGAAAAGGGAGAGGTTAGGAGGGATTCAAAAAATGCCTATATCAAATTATTGCCGAAGCTAGGAAAGGACTTGTTATGCCCGGGGTCTTACAGACCGATTTCATTGATCGATGTTGACATGAAGCTGCTGTCTAAAATCTTGGCACAACGCCTGGCAGCAATGCTACCAGGGCTAGTGGGGAAATCGCAAGTGGGATTTGTTAAGGGGCGGGCTGCGGTTACCAATATTAGAAAGGTTCTTGCAGTGTTAGATAGGGTCCAGCATCAACCAAAGTCAGGAGAGAGACCAACACTAGTTGCCTTGGACGCAGAAAAGGCTTTTGATAACGTCAAGTGGGACTGGCTGGGGTTGGTGCTGGATCGTATGGGTATAATAGGGAGATTTCGCACATATCTTAAAGGGATATACGATAACCCGACTGCCCAAATCAGTACACCGGGTTTTATATCGGTCCCTTTTCAGTTACAAAAAGGAACTCGCCAAGGGTGCCCCCTTTCGCCACTTCTTTTTGATATAGCTCTGGAGCCACTTGCTCGATACTTCGAAGACTCTAATTTGTATGAGGGCATCTGTATCAAGAAAGAAGTGGTGAAAATAGCGTTATTTGCGGATGACGTAATCTTATTCCTGTCGGACCCGATAAATCACCTTCCTGCCATATTCTCAGCCATAAAGGAATTTGGGGAATTCTCGGGGTATAAAGTTAATGTAGGGAAGAGTGAAGTCTTGGAGCTGAAACTGAATGGGGGCACAAGAGAATGGGAGGGGCTTTCTTTAGGGATAAAACCATCTGGCCATGAAATTAAATATTTAGGGATTAAAATAGGAAGGAACCCGGGGTCCCTATATAAGTTGAATTATCCCCCGTTGATCGCTAAAATAACTGAGGAATTGGAGAGATGGAGAAACTTACCCCTATCACTTTTGGGAAGATGTCACTTGATAAAGATGGTGAGTTTCTCGAGACTTTTATACCAGCTGCAAACCCTGCCACTATTATTACAGCACACAGATGTCAACAAACTTAATAGGGCATTTACAAAATTCGTGTGGAAAGGAGGTAAAGCACGGATAGCCATGCAAAAGCTCATGCTACCAAAAGTAGAAGGAGGTATAAACTTCCCAAACGTGAGGGGGTACAATCTAGTTTGTTTATTCCGCCATGTTTTGGACTGGCACCATGGGGCATCTTCCCACTCCAATTGGGAGCTAGAAAGAGACCTAGCTGCACCCTGGGACTTAATGGCACTGATGCATACCAGATGGGAAAAAATACCAAAGGAAGTGAAGTCCTCTGTCTTATTGAGAGATACCATAGTCACATGGAAAAAGGTGAGAAGTTGGTATGGTCTACCATTTTTGATTTCTAAGCATATGCCTCTGACTAATCATCCAGAATCGCCTTGGCAGGGACAAAGGGGAACGCAGTTGGAGTGGGGGGAGAGAAACCCAGCAAAGGCCAAGGCAATGATGAATGAGGAAACGAGAAGCTGGTATAGGGCCTCAGAGTTGGTCGTTAAACATAACCTGTCAATAAGACAGCAGTTTGATACCTTTCAGATATTGGCGTTTTGTAGAGAGAGAGTGAGGGACATCAGAAAAGAACTCTCCGACCAGGCCTTTGAAGGTCTTTTGAATATCGCTCCAGGGCACTATTCAATATCTTTCCTCTATGCAGTTATGAGACAACAACTGTGGGGGAAAGCGGCTGGGTCATAGAGAGGAGTGGAGGCCGCTCTACTCTATGACACAGCTGCTGTTACCTAAGCAATGGGCGGCGATGGCACTTTGGTCACAGAAAGGATGCAGGCAGCGGTAACATCCAGTGATCATCACTATGTGTCTTAGATATACACACTTCCGATCGCTATTAATCAATGATTTGTCTGTGAGCCAGATGCAGCCATCAAAAGAGCCACATCTGGCTCCCGAGCCATAGGTTCCCTACCCCTGCTCTAGACAGATTGAGCAGGTACATGAAGAGGGCTCACGGGCTGAGCCATCTCCATAGCCGGTAAGTCTTTGCTGCATATTGCAGGTAACCGTTAACACCAGTGATATCCCATTGATCGCCAGCAAAGCTGCCGGTGGCTTCAAAAAGATGGCTGCGTATGGGGGCCATCATCTTGGTGACGTCAACAGGAAGCAGCGATCGGTCGCCATGATAGGCTCGGGTCTTCTGAAGATTTGATCCTGTCTCGTTTTAACCCATTCATTATAATGTGCGATTTGCACATTTTAATGAATGAGGTGGAAAATACCCATACACTGCCATACTGCGTTTAACCCCTTAACTGAATAATAATAATTTATTGTCCCTGAAAGGGGAGAAAAGAAGATGTCACAACCAGTTTGACCAACACAAACAATACATAAAATACAATACAATAAAACACATTACATAAAATTCAACATAATAAAAGACATCAACAATATAAAATTAGGGACCTAAAAGAGCACTAATACCCCAATTCTGTACACAACCCACTACTCATGTCTAACTCCACGGTCCTGAACTGATACAAACAAGAGTTTAGATCCCAATTGCTAAAAAAATACACATAAAAAATAAACAGCCTTTGTGAAATTAGACAAATTGATAGTGTATGGATGATCTATCTGTCCTGCATTTAATTTCTTTCATTCTTCCACTAAAACCACTTTGCTGCAATTGTAGGTCTGTAACCATGTGTAACCATCTGTAACCAAGTACAAATTTCTAAGTGAAAATAGCGCCCAAAGTCGAAAATGGAACTTTTTTGACATTTTGAAACATATAACAAATTCAATAAAAAGTGATCAAAAGGTTGAACAGTCCTAAAAAATGGTAGCATTGAAAACACCAAATCCACCCCCCCCCCCCCCCCCCCAGCTCGGTAAAACGAAGTATGAAAAACGCCACAAGACGGCAAAATAAAAAAAAAAATAATTTGGTACAGGAGGTTTTAATTTTTGTAAATGTATGAAAACATTATAAAACCTATACAAATTTGGTATCCCTGTGATCATACTGACCCAAAGAATAAATGAAACATGTCATTTGGGGCGCACAGTGAAAGCAGTAAAATCCAAGCCCACAAAAAAACGTTGCAAATGCATTTTTTCACCATTTTTTCTTGCTTCCTGGTACACGTACCATCACTATAAAGTGCAATTTGTTATAGATTTTTGAAGGTTGGGAGTAAAAAAATGGAAATGAAAAAACTAAAAAGGGTCAGGTCGTTAAGGGGAGGACCTGTCACCAGATTTTGACCACCCTGACTAACAATGTCTGCTGGGGGTTACAAGTCCTCCCCATATCACCTAAAATTAGCTGCCAGTGAGGCGCTGTACCTTAATTACAGACGTTTTTCTGATATGCAAATTAGCTTTTCTGACTCATGTCTGGTGTTTGTGACTCTTCTCTCTCTCAGGCTGCCAGTGAACCACGCCCATTATTCTAGCTGACAGCTCTGTGTCTCTTCAAATCATTGCCCTGCCTCCTTGTACTGATGGACTGTATGCTAATATTCAACTAAAAGCTCATGTAAAGCTCTATGTACAGATGGGAAGTATTGTATCAATTTATTTTCACGGTGCCTTGTGTTACATTCATAACATGTGACCAGTGACATCATCGCAGGTCCCTTAGTCTTCTAAGAATGGCAAACTGTAGCCGAGAGGAGGATGTATGTGATTACATTAAATCACTGCAGCCTGCATGGAGGATGAAGAGGAGTAGAAGTCCATGGAGACAGCTGTGACTTCATGTGGTCAGATACAGACATGGGCTACAGTTTACTATTGTTAAGAGGCTAAATGACCTTAGATGATGTCACTCTGGTCACATGAGATGCCAGAAAACTTGTAAAAAACAGTCACGCCATCCCCTAGATGGAACAAGCAGCCTAATTAGGGCACTCTACCACCAGTAACCTGTAACCAAACAGAGCAGTGCAGGGAGCGCCAGATTCATGAAGAACCTGCGACACAATTCCTGAATGTGGCGCACCCTGCATACTTCACAGGCAAACTGCACATAGTGTTATTTGCACTGTTTTTGATAAATGTGGGCCATTGACTTGAGTATCAGCAGCCTCTTCCATCAGTGAGATACCCAGTAGCCTCAAACACAGGGCCCCTTGTGATATGATAATTGGAGCACTGTCATGTTATTCAATACGATACAACATTTTTAAGAAAAGGGAAAAAAAACATTATCTTATGCATTTGCATTGGGGGACATGTATCATAGTTTTTTCTTTCTTTGGTGAATTTGGCAGCTCTTTGTTGCGCCTTATGTATGATACATGTTGAAATTTTCCTATCCTGGCAGGCGCAAATGTTGGCTTCTTTGTGAGACTTCTTGTTGCAAATGTGTTAGGATCAGTGGATCCTCTGGACCACCGCGGGAGATGGAACTAGCCAACACCCGGGACCGGAGTAAAGCGGCACCTGGTATTCACCAGAGCCTGCCGCAAAGCGGGTTGGACTTGCTGCGGCAGGATACCACTAGGTCGTTCCCAGGTGCGACTAGCCCGCGGTGGCAGCCGAGGTCGAGGTACCTTAGCGGATAACAATCTTGTAGTCAGGTCCAGGCACCGGGTCAGGGCAGGCGGCAGAGATGCAACGTCAAGTCCAAGTCCGGGGTCAGCAACAGGAGGTCCAGGCAGGTGGGAACAGGAACACAGGCACACGGAACACAGCAACACGGAGGAACTTAGGTAACACAGGACTCAGGAGCGGGGACACACAGGAACGCAGGAATACACAGGAACGCAGGAATACTCGCTTGGAAGCTTTCTCTAAGGCTATGAGGCACAAAGATCCGGCAGGGGACACAGGAAGAGGCAGGATTCTTAAAGGTGAGGTGTTCAGCCAGTGCACCAATTAGCGGTGCGCTGGCCCTTTAAATTTTCGGCAGGAGCCGCACAGGCGCCCTAGGAGGCGGGGACGCGCGCACGGCAGTCCGGGGAAAAGCAGGAGCCGGGAGAGGCCGGCTGCAACGGGGACACATGGGGGAGCATGGATACGCCCGCAATCTGAGACAGGGATCGCGGGAGCACCCGTGACAGTACCCCCCCCTTCGGCCTCCCTCTCTTCTTGGGCCTGAGCAAATGTTGGAGCAGGCTCTTGTCCAGGATGTTATCCTCTGGCTCCCAAGATCTCTCCTCAGGACCAAATCCTTTCCAGTCTACCAGAAACAACCGCCTACCTCTCACTGTCTTAGTATCCAGGATCTCCTTCACCTCAAAGACATCAGTAGAGTCCGCTTGTGGTGCTGGAGGGAGAGGAACTTGTCGGGCAAAGCGGTTTAAGATGACTGGCTTGAGGAGGGAAACGTGGAAGGAGTTGGGTATGCGCATGCTAGAAGGCAGCCGCAGTTTGTAGGCCACCGGGTTAATGCGACTGAGGATTTCAAATGGACCCAAGAACCGTGGTCCCAATTTGTAGCCAGGGATCTTCAGTTGGACGTACCTTGAGGATAACCAAACCCTGTCACCAGGAGCTAAGACAGGAAAAGGCCGACGTTTCTTGTCCGCTTGACGCTTGGTCTTGGCAGAGGTTTGGAGCAATGAGGTACGGACTTGTTCCCAGATGGCTTTTAGATCCTGTACCAAGTTCTCCAACAGCAGGAGACATCTGAGACACAGGTAACGGAAGAGGAGGCCGTGGATGCAGTCCGTAATTAATAAAGAAGGGAGCAGAACATCAGGGAATTGTAGGAAAAACTCCGTCATGGTTCAAATAGAAGCCAGTCGTCACTGACGCGGCGGACACAAAGTGGCGGAGATAGCCCCCAAAGTCTGATTCACCCTCTCCACTTGGCCGTTGTGGACTGAGTATATAGCAAGGGAAAAGTCCAATTCCTTCTTTGCATAGCGGTTGCTAGAAACGATGTGCCGGGAAGCCATGAAGCCAGAAGACGTTCTGCAGAAGAAGAGACTGGCAAGACGTGGGGCTGAAGGCAAACCTGACAGAGGGACAAAATGGGACATCTTAGAAAAGCGGTTTGTTACCACCCAGATAACGGTATTGCCAGATGATGGCGGCAGATCAGTAATGAAGTCCATGCCACGTGAGACCACGGGCAGGTAGGCACGGGTAACGGCAGCAGAAGACCAGCTGTTTTTTGTCGTGAGGGCTTATTGCAAGCACAAGAGGCACAAGACCGCACAAAATCCCGAACATCCTTGACCAAATCAGGCCACCAATAGAAACGGGAAATCAGGGCCACAGAGCGCTGCACCCCAGGGTGCCCAGCCACTCGAGAAGAATGTCCCCAGGTCAGGATCCTCTTTCGAAGCCCAGGTTGTACATAAGTCTTGCCAGGAGGTAATTGCCGAAGGTCCACCGGTGCTGCCAGCACAAGCCTCTCTGGAGGAATGATGTGTCTCGGAGCATAGTCCTCCCCCATAACATCGGAAGCACATGACAGGGCGTCAGCCTTGATGTTTTTTTCAGCAGGGCGAAAATGGATTTGGAAGTCAAAACGGGAAAAGAAGAGGGACCACCGGGCTTGACGTGGGTTCAACCGTTGAGCTGTCTGTAGGTACTGGAGGTTCTTGTGGTCAGTGAAAATGCTGACTGGAAATCGAGCTCCTCCAGATGACGCCATTCCTCCAAGGCAAGCTTGATAGCCAGAAACTCACGATCCCCAATAGAATAATTCCTCTCTGCGGAGGAAAAAGTTTTGGAGAAGAAGCCACAGGAGAGAGTTCGGCCCCTAGGCCCCTTCTGGGTAAGAACCGCTCCAGCTCCTACGGAAGAGGCATTGACTTCCAGAAAAAATGGCTTTTCGGTATCAGGTCTGGTAAGAACAGATACAGAGGAAAAAACAGTCTTTAATCTCGTGAAGGCCTCCTCAGCCGCTGGAGGCCAGAGACGAGAATTGACACCTTTCTTTGTTAGCGCCACCAGTGGAGCTACCAGGGATGAAAAATGTGGAATGAATTGCCTATAATAATTGGCAAAGCCCAGGAATCTTTGGATAGCATGCAGTCCCACTGGGCATGGCCACTGAAGAACTGCGGATAGTTTAGCGGGATCCATCTGCAGGCCTCTGTCGGAAATAATGTAGCCAAGGTATGGAAGGCTCCTTTGATGAAAGTGGCATTTTTCCAGTTTGGAAAAGAGATGGTTAGTCCTGAGGCGAGGATGTCATCCAGGTAAACCACAACACAACTGTACAATAAGTCCCGGAAAATATCAGTCACAAATTCATGGAAAACGGCTGGCGCATTACAAAGTCCAAAGGGCATAACTAAATATTCAAAATGCCCATCACGGGTGTTAAAGGCGGTCTTCCACTCGGCACCCTTCCTGATGCGAATAAGATTGTAGGCACCACGAAGATCCAACTTGGTAAAGACTCTTGCGCCCCGTAGACGATCAAACAACTCCGTGATCAGCGGCAAGGGGTAGCGATTCTTAACGGTGACTTTGTTAAGACCGCGATAGTCTATACAGGGGTGAAGAGAGCCATCTTTCTTGGTGACAAAAAAACCTGCGCCAGCTGGAGAGGAGGATTTACGTATGAAACCTCTTTGCATATTTTCCTTAACATATTCAGACATGGTGGCTGTCTTGGGTACCGAGAGCGGGTACACCCGACCCCGTGGAGGAGAAGAGCCGGGCAGCAAGTTGATGGGACAATCATAGGGACGATGTGGAGGAAGAGTCTCAGCCTGTTTTTTGGAGAACACATCTGCGAAATCCAAGTATGGAGCGGGGAGCCCCTCCAGGGGTTTGGGAGACAAGGTGGAAGTCCAGACTGGAAGCGGACGAGGGATCTCCATACAATGAGAAGAACAAGCCAGGCCCCAACGGAGAATCTCCCCAGAAGACCAGTCCAGCACAGGGGCATGTTGCTGCAACCAGGGAAGACCCAAAAGGAGGGTGGAAGTGCTTTGGGGAAGTACAAAAAAACAGTCTTTCTTTATGTAAGGCTCCAACTTGCAGAAGCAGGGGTTCTGTGCGAAACCGAATGGGCACGGAAAGAATCTGGCCACTGACTGAGGCAATGGACAATGGTTTCTCAAGACGAACCACTGGGAAGTGATGCCGGGAGACCAGGGAGGTCCAGGCAGGTGGGAACGGGAACACAGGCACACGGAACACAGCAACACGGAGGAACTTAGGTAACACGGCAACACAGGACTCAGGAGCGGGGACACACAGGAACGCAGGAATACACAGGAACGCAGAAATACACAGGAACGCAGGGAAACTCGCTTGGAAGCTTTCTCTAAGGCTATGAGGCACAAAGATCCAGCAGGGGACACAGGAAGAGGCAGGATTCTTAAAGGTGAGGTGTTCAGCCAGTGCACCAATTAGCGGTGCGCTGGCCCTTTAAATTTTCATCAGGAGCCGCGCGTGCGCCCTAGGAGGCGGGGAGGCGCGCGCGGCAGTCCGGGGAAGAGCAGGAGCCGGGAGAGGTGAGTGATGAGACCGGGCTGCAGCGGGGACACACGGGGGAGCACGGATGTGCCCGCAATCCGTGACAGGGATCGCGGGAGCACCCGTGGCAAAATGGCTCAAATCCACATGGACACAAGCCATGTGAGGGGGTTATATGCAGGACAGGATGCACGCCATGTGAGGGGGTCATATACAGGAGAGGACACAAACCATTTGAGGGGGTTATATGCAGGAGTAGACACAAGCCATGTAAGGGGGTTATATACAGAAGAGGATACAAGCCATGTGAGGGGTTATATGCAGGAGTGGACACAAGCCACGTGAGGGGGTTATATACAGGAGAGGACACAAGCCATGTGAGAGGGTTACATGCAGGAGTGGACACAAGCCATGTGAGGTGTTATATACAGGAGAGGACACAAGCCATGTGAGGGGGAGTGGACACAAGCCATGTGAGGGGTTATATACAGGAGAGGACACAAGCCATGTGAGGGAGTTATATGCAGGAGTGGACACAAGCCATGTGAGGTGTTATATACAGGAGAGGACACAAGCCATGTGAGGGAGTTATATGCAGGAGTGGACACAAGCCATGTGAGGGGGTTATATGCAGGAGTGGACACAAGCCATGTGAGGGTTTATATACAGGAGTGGACACAAGCCATGTGAGGTGTTATATACAGGAGTGGACACAAGCCATGTTTGGGGGTTATATACAGGAGAAGGCACAAGCCATGTGAGGGGCTTATATATAGGAGAGGACACAAGCCATGTGAGGGGGTTATATACAGGAGAGGACACAAGCCATGTGAGAGGGTTATATACAGGAGGGGACACAAGCCATGTGAGGGGGTTATATACAGGAGAAGGCACAAGCCATGTGAGGGGTTATATACAGGAGAGGACAAAAGCCATGTTGGCTTTTAGATCCTGTACCAAGTTCTCCACAGCAGGAACATCTGCAGACACAGGTAACGGAAGAGGAGGCCGTGGATGCAGTCCGTAATTAATAAAGAAGGGAGCAGAAACATCATCAGGGAATTGTAGGAAAACTCCGCTCATGGTAAAAGAGAAGCCCAGTCGTCCTGACGGGCGGACACAAAGTGGCGGAGATAGCACCCCAAAGTCTGATTCACCCTCTCCACTTGGCCGTTGGACTGAGGATGATAGGCAGAGGAAAAGTCCAATTTCACCTTCTGCAGCTGGTTGCTCAGAAACGATGTGCCGGGGGAGGAAGGACATGAAGCCGAAGAGTGTGCTGGGAAAGAAGATGGCAAGACGTGGGGCTGAAGGCAACTGACAGAGGGACAAAATGGGACATTCTTAGAAAAAGCGGTTTGTTACCACCCAGGAATAACGGTCATTGCCAGATGATGGCAGCAGATCAGTAATGAAGGCCATGCACGTGAGACCACGGAGGGTAGGCACGGGTAACGGCCAACAGAAGACCAGCTGTTTTTGTCGTGAGGGTCTTATGCAAGACACAAAGAGGACAAGACTGTACAAAATTCCACGAACATCTTGACCAAAGTCAGGCCACCCAATAGAAACAGGGAATCAGGGCACAGAGCGTGCACCCAGGGTTGCCCCAGCCACTCGAGAAGAATGTCCCATAGGTCAGGATCCTCTTCGAGCCCAAGGTTGTACATAGTCTTGCCGGAGTAATTGCCGGAAGGTCCACCGGTCTGACTGCCAGACAGCCTCCTGGAGAATTGAGTGTCTCGGCATAGTCCTCCCCAAACATGGAAGACATGACCAGGGCGTCGCCTTGATGTTTTTTTCGGCAGGGCGAACAATGGATGTGGAAGTCAAACGGGGAAACAGAAGAGGGACCAACACGGGATTCGTGTGAGGTCAACCGGTGAGCTGTTCGTAGGTACTGGAGGGTTCTTGTGGTGCAGTGAAAAATGTGACTGGAAAATCGAGGCTCCTCAGTGCGCCATTCCTTCCCAAGGACAGGCTTGATTTGATAGCCAGCAAACTCCCGTCCCAATACCACCTGGGAAGTGAGATATGCCGGTGGACCAGGGGGCTGCGTCCATAAGTTCGCGCGAGCCATGAATCCGGAAGCAGTGAAGAAGAACTTGGAATCTGGGTTTGCCAGGGTTACGTGAGGAGCACAGAATAATCAGGCGTTTGGAGATGGAAAGAACTTGGCTCACACTCTAGGGACGCTCTCCCAAGAGCCCTAGGTTGCCTGGCGTTTCTCCGGACGTTGGGGCGCGAACAGGACAAGTAACGGGAGTAGTGCCCTGGATTGCCACCCAATACAGCTGTCTTGTAGAGAGAGCCAGGCTTTGTTCCAACCGATGGGTTCCTCAGCAGACGCGATAAGGCGGAGGCCGTTGGAGCGGCCTTTCGAAGCAGTGCTAGGCGAGGAAAACCTGTTACCTGAGCTTGAGGATGCTCAGAGCGAGAGTTCCTCGGCACGTTCTATTAAACGTGACATCAATCCGAGTGGCCGTGTGATGAGACACCCCAGAGTTGACGGTTTAGTAGATCCCGAGACCGCCAGCCAGCATTCTTTGGACCCGGCGCGAGTACTTCTTATAAGGTGGCGATGATGCAGGCATCGCCAGGCAAGTCAGAGTCCAGGGTGCGAAGTGTGAAACTGCATTACATCTCCCACAGATGAGTGCCTTGGCGCAGGTTCAACAACGCAGTCTCGGCACAGAAAAAGAAGAAGCCGTGTGGTTCCAAAATGGCCAGGATTCCGCCAGAAAACGCGAGAGTAGCGTGACCGGGTCGCCTCGGTCCCAAAGGGAAAATGGCCAAGGCCAGGGCTTTCCAGAGAGAAAACTGACGAAGAGAGCCACCTTGAACGCTCCGTGACAAATTGCAGAGGGCATGAGTTCTATTTTAGAGCGCATTGAGTAACTAAAAACTCCATGCACTGTTTGGGGTCTCCGTTCCAAATTGCCTTGGCATAGAAAGGCCGTGTGTGGGTTCCGCAGCAGGAAGGTCAGACCGGGGTTGCAGAGCAGTTTTGGAGCAGACCGGGAAACCGTTGCTGGCGGTAACAGCTGTTTGAGTGGAACATCTCCCGGGATGTGCTGACCACTATGCGAGGCAAGTTGGTCGCGTGGGTCGGGAAACCTTGACGGGATGGCATGGCCGGATCTTGACTGTTAGGATCGAGGGATCCTCTGGACACGCGAGGAGAAAGATTGAATAGCAACACCCGGGACCGGAGTCTAAGCGAAACCTGGTATTCACCAGAGGCCCGCCGCAAAGCGGGTTGGACTTGCTGCGCGCCAAGGATAACCACTAGGTCGTTCCCAGGTTGCGACTAGCCCGTGTGGCACGCCGAGGTGAGGTACCTAGCGGATGACAATCTCGTAGTCAAGGTCAGGCACAGGGTCAAGGCAGGAGAGATGCAAACGTCACGTCCAGTTCAGGGTCAGGCAACAGGAGCGTCCAGGCAGTGGGAAACGGGAAACACAGGCACCGGAACACACGAACACGGAGGAACTTAGGGTAACACGGCAACACAGGACTCAGGAGCGGGGACACACAGGAACGCAGGTACCACAGGAAGCGAGAGAACATACACACGCAGACGAGGGAAAACTCGCTGGAAGCTTTCTCTAAGGCTATGAGGCACAAAGATCCAGCAGGGACCCACAGGAGAGGAAGGATATCTAAAGGGAGGTGTTAGCAGTGACCAGCAATTAGCGTGCGTCTGGCCCTTTTAATTTCATACGAGCGCGGCGTGCCGCATCGGAGGCGGGGAGGGCGCGGGCCAGTCGGGAAAGAGCCCCCAGGAGCGGGGAGAGTGTGAGTGATTGAGACGCGGGATGAAGCCGGGGGACACAGGGGGCACGATGTGCCCGCAATCGTGACAGGGATCGCGGGGGAGCCCCGTGGCAAAATGGACTCAAATCCACATGGACACAAGCCATGTGAGGGGGTATAGCAGGACAGGATGCACGCCATGTGAGGGGGTCATATACAGGGAGGGAGGACACAAACCATGTGAGGGGGTATATGCAGGAGTAGACACAAGCCAGTAAGGGGTTATTATACAGAAGAGGATACAAGCCATGTTGAGGGGTTATATGCAGGAGTGGACACAAGCACGTGAGGGGTTATTATACAGGAGAGGCAAAGCCATGGCAGGATTAAATGCAGGAGTGGCACAGCCATGTGATGTTATATCAGGAGAGACACAAGCCATTGTGAGGGGGTTATAGATGAGTGACACAGCCAGGTGAGTTGTTATATCAGGAGTGGGACACAAGCCATGTGAAGGTGTTATATAAAGAGAGGAAAACAAGCTGTGAGGAGTATCTGCAGGAGGGACCCAAAGCCATGTGGGGGGTTATATGCAGGAGTGGAACAGCCATGTGAGGGTTTACTATACAGGCGTGGACACAAGCCATGTGAGGTTTATACATGGAGTGGACACAAGCCATGTTTGGGGGTTATTACCGGCGAAGGCAAAGCCATGTGAGGGGCTTATATATAGGAGAAGACACAAGCCATGTGAGGGGGTATCTCAGGAGAGGGACACAGCATGTGATTTTTGGGAGGGTTATATACGGAGGGGACAAAGCCATGTGAGGGGGTTATATACAGGAGAAGCAACAAGCCATGTGAGGGTGATATACGGAGAGGACCAAAGCCATGTAGGGTTATAGACCAGGAGAGGAACAAGCCATGTGAGGGGTATATACAGGAGTGGACACAAGCCATGTGAGGTGCATTACAGGAGTGGACACAAAGCCATGTTTGGGGGTTATCTACAGAGGAGAAGGCACAAGGCCATGTGAGGGGCTATACTATCGGAGAGGACACAAGCCATGTGAGGGGGTTCTACAGGAGAGGACACAAGCAAATGTGAGAGGGTTCTATACAGGAGGGAACAAGCCATGTGAGGGGGTTATATACAGGAGAAGGCACAAGCCATGTGAGGGGTTATATACAGGAGAGGCAAAAGCATGTGAGGGGTTATAACAGGAGAGGACACAAGCCCATTTGAGGGGTTATATACAGATTTTGGATTTGAGGCGTATCCTGATTTTTAGCATCTCGTCACCCCACAGGGAGATGGCGACCAATGAGGCTGTGGTACATGTTGCGTTTTGATTGCGATAGATTGTATTTTGAAAACACAGTACAAAGCTGAGGAGAGGTGATTTGCCGAAATTACATTACTGTTACCATTTAAATTACAAAAACGATAGTAAAACGATGTTAAGTATGTAATAAGGTCACGTTTACATTGCGTTTTTGTCCTAAGGACGCAGCTTGTTGTCAGATAAGCTCAGTCCTTTTTTTACATTGACCAGTGTCTTGCCGATTGGTAATACACTTTTCAACGCTTTACGAAATCCTGTATTTAAGATTGTTTTCTCGGTGAGACATTGTAGTTAGTTAGTAGTGTCTTTGGACCATATGCCTCTGAGAAAGCTTGTATTGTTTCCTGCGCGTTTATTGATTTCCCATGGGACCCGGCCCTTTTCCACACCTACAGTCGTACACGAAGTATGAAAAAGTTATTAGCAGCCAGAAAATAGCAAAAAAACTTTTGGCAGGAGGTTACATATTTGTTAAATGTATGAAAACATTATAAAACCTATACAAATTTGGTATCCCCGTGATCGTACCAACCCAAGAAAAAGTAGACTGTCATTTGCGGCGCACCAGTGAAAGCTGTAAATTCCAGCCACAAGAAACAGTTGCCAATGGTTTTTTTACCATTTCACGCATTGGAAATTTTTTTCCCGCTTCCCATTACCGGCATGAATATAATACAATCACTATGAAGTGCCAATTGCGTTACCCAGAAAAATAACTGTCACAGAGCTCTTTATGTGGAAAATAAAAACGTTATAGATTTTTGAAGGTGGGGAGTGAAAAAATGGAAGTGAAAAAACTAAAACAAGGCCAAGTCTGGTCCTTAAGGACAAACACGCAATATAAACGTGACATTATCGCATACGTCATCGTTTTTCAGGTTTTTGTGGACTGAAGTTTTGAAAATGTGACTTTCTGAATTATTCTTATTACTGTAGCCCTACATTAAATAGATTTAAATACTTTACACGTTAAAGAGATTTGAGGAGACAAAGCCCTTTATACTTTTGCAAAACAATATGAATAATGTTATGTACGTTAGCAATAACCCCCCATTTACAATTGAATCCATAGGAAATCGCAGGAAGTGCCAGGGATGTTGATAGGGGGTTAAACGATGCACTTATGCAATGTAAAAAATTTTCATTAGTGTGCAGCTCCTGTATGTAAATCCCCAATGGCTGCACTAAAAAAACGGTAATATATTTCAGATACAGGAAACAGGAGTTTTACGTTCCCCAAATCTAACCTAACATTTATCATTCCATCTCACAACTTAATTACCTGTGGATTACTAATACCCCCTCAATGTGACTGCAGTGAATAATGCCACCACAAACACCCCTACACATATCCACCTGATAGTGGGCTCCTTTAATCAGACCCACTAAAGAGCCTCAGTAATAAGACACATAAATAATGGCCCCCCCCCCACTAAAAAATAACCCCCATTGGATAGTGCCCCTACACTGAATGAGTTTTAATGTCGGGCACAGCCACCGGATGAGTAATGGCCCCCCAAGAAGTATGTCCCTACGCCCCCAGTAAGTAATGTCATCCCAGACCCAGTAATATATCGCCCATACCTACGTATGAAAATGTTCCTCACAACTCATCTCACAGTTCCACAGCCCGGTTCTAATTTTGTCCCCTCAAAGACCGAAATACGACCAAGGCTTATAAAAAGCGTCATTACAGACACCTTACGATGATCCTTGCCGTCTGGGATAAAGTACAGCATCCAGATAGCTTCACAGAGGTCACAGTGGAAGAGGTCTGTTTTACTAGGGGTTGTTGTAGTGGGTGTCCTAAATAGGGGACCGTCTGTACTCTGACTTTGTCTGAGCACATTTGGCCCATCTTTTGATCATGCATTTATTTATATGCGTTGATCTTTTTATTATAGAGGTGCCGGTGGTTATATGTGAACAGTACCAATTCTTTTCTGCATATAATTTCCTTATATAACAATATTAAATGTCCTGCTGGAACCACAAAAAGGGAAAGAGAGATATTTCCACATGAACCAAAAATGAATAGAAATAATGCTAACAAAAACCCCTCAAAAGTTGCAATGATCGTTGTATTATGTCACAAAATGTATCTTACAAAAGAGAATGTTGCACATCTAGATTTCTTAGACCAAAGAAAGGTAAAGGAGCATTATTTCTATTTATTAATAGGCAGTGACAATGACATTTTGGTTGCCCTTTTGATCTTGACAACCCAAAAAAATTTTTACCAACCAGTACAGACAGTTGGCGTTAAAAGATAGGGTCCGGAGGTGTGTTATTAGTTGAATTGTATATAAGTGGAAAATGCATATTTTATAATTGTAGATCCAGTTCCCCCCGGACAATTGGAGTTTTTTTTGTTTTGAATGGACCAAGGATCATCAATATAAATGCTTCATTACGACCACCTTACAGTGCTCATTGCAGCTTGGGATATAGTAAAGCATTCAGAAAGCTCACCCGGGTCAGCGGTTCTGTCTGTATTAGGGTCGTCAGTTATGGTTCCTTAAGAAGGGGACCGCCGGTACTCAGTTTTTTTTCAAATTTATTGACATGGAAACACAGCAATTAAGGTACATACCCGATTTGAATGTTTTGTAAGATTTTCAATAGGAAATTTCAAGGACTCATCACCCAAGACCCATTTCAGGTTTGCCGGAAAAGTATTCTCAAGAATTTGTCTAGAATCACAGCCATGTAAATGGTAGAGCTTATTGGTATGGGAATCATTATCAAATTCCTGAATCTGATATGTTCAATCCCCCTACTCCCGTGTCAGGTGTATTATGTTACGAAATCATATAAAAAATTATGAGATCACAATCAGTTCATGAGAACTTAAATTGGTCACAGGATTAGATAATTCTTTAAAAAACACATATATTTTTATTAATAGGACCATAAAAAAAAGGTTCCACTGGGACATCTGGCATCTAAGGAAAAAAAACATGACTAGCATGCAATACAGACTTGCGACTCAGGGAACTTACATAAGACAAGCCCTGTCTAGATTATGGGCTTTACACCACCAATATTAGGTGGCCTTTCAAAAATAGATTCAAAACAATCAAACAGGGCCGCATCTGCAATGAAGTCCCCACAAAGGGGGCCAATGTGGACTTTTAGTGGCGGCGGATCCCGCCACCTTGAACGAGTTGCCAATTGGCTGGCAAGTCCGTACTACCTGAAAAATCAATTAGCAGGGGAGGAGAAGAGGGAGGGCAGCGCTGGGGCTGGAGCCCAAGGTGAGTACACGCTGATATTTTTGGGGGGGTGTCAGCTGGGCATATTGGGGAGGCTGGTATCATACTGGGGGAGGCTGTGCTCAGGGCGAGGGATATATACCAGAGAGGCTCAGTATAACAGGGGAGGCGTATTATGAGGGAGGCTGTGTATACTAGGGGAGTGGGTATCGGGGGAGGTGGATATAGGGAACTGTGTATACTGGGGAGGTGTGATATACAGAGGAGGCTGTTATATGGGGAGGCGGTGTATACTGGTCGAGGCTGTGTATACGGGAGAGCTGTGTATACTGGAGGAGGCGTGTGATACTTAGAGGTATACTGGGTGGTGTGTAACTGGGGTTGTGTGTCATATTGGGGGATGCTGTGGATAATGGGAGGCTGGTCTACTGGGGTGGCTGTGTAAACCGGGGAAGGAGGGATGGAGCACTTTGTGCGAAGACAAAGGCAGCTACAAGGTTCGCCAGTGTCGAACGCCCATCTCGCCAGGCCTGAGGTTAAGTGCAGCAAATAGTAATCTGTTGCATCTTGGCTCACAGTCACAGTTTCAAGGACTATGTGGTCTCTCACCCACACAGAGAGTTCAGATGGCTGCTTCCGCTTCACATACCTGGTTGAAAACACTACACTTAACCCAGTGGCGTAAAGTTAAATTGGATAGTCCAAGGAATAAGCATTAATTCATATACAAAGGAGTACAAACGTCCTTTGTAAAATCAGGTGCCATTGCCACAATCGTCTAAAGCCTGGGTCAAAGGAACAAGGGAAACGTGCGGGAGTGATGAGGACCTGGCTGCAGGCGCACTGGTAAGTGAATATTCTTTTTTTTTTTTGTGGGCCTACTATCTACTGGGAGTATGTTGCTGTGGCTACTATCTACTGAGTATGTGCTGGCTACCTATCTCCTGGGGTATGCAATGTGACTACCGATCTACTGGTAGTATGGGCTGTGGCTACCTATTTAATGGTTATGCAATGTGATACCATTCTGGTAGTATGTGCTGTGGCTACTATCTACTGGTTTATGGCAATGTGACTACCTATCTATCGAGAGTGTGATTGTTTTGACTACCTATCTCGGGGGGCAGTGCTGTGGCGACCATTTACTTGGGGCATGTGCATGTGGGCTACCTTTTACGGGGTATGTGCGGGAGCCTAACTATTAAGGGAGTCATGTGCTGGCTACCTATTATACGGGGGGCATGTGCTGTGGCTACCATATTTTGGGGGTATGTGCTGTTGGCTCCTTTTATGGGAGTCTGTGCCGTAGCTACCTATTACTAGGGAATGTGTACTGGGGGCTACCATTCTACTGGAGGCATGTGGTGGGTGTCAGGATTTGGAGCTAGTGAACCCCCGGACCACCGCGGACGATTAGTAAGCAGACACCTGGGACCAGAATTTAGTGGCAACCCCCGTTCCACCAGAGCCCGCGCGAAGCAGGATGTTGCTGCAGTGGTGGTACCACCAGGTCGTTCCAAGGTAGACTTGTCCACGGTGGTAGACCAAGGTCGAGGTACGGGATCACGAGGCAGTATGTGGTCAGGAAGGCCCCGGCTTCAGGCAGCGGCATGAAGCAAGGTCGGGGCGGAGCCAAGAGGTCAGAGCCTGGCAGAGAAGAAGCAGATCAGGAACAGGTGGGGTCAAAAGGGAAGGTCAAACTTGGGAAGGCAACACTGTGGAAAGCTGCTCAAAAGACATGAGCACTAAGCTCCGGTGGGGACGGAGCGGGAAATGGCGAGGGAGTGAGCCGGAAAGGGGCACACCACGGACAGAGGTTAGGTGTGCCGCTGATCAACAACTGTAGATAGCCGGGGAACCCGTGACAGGGACTACCTATCTACTTGAGGGCATGTGCATATTGTACGGTTTTACGGAATAACATGTAAAATATGTGGCGTCATGGCTCTTCAGCCAAAAAGGTTCTCACCACGTGTTAGTATACTGTGTATAGGTTTATAACATGCTCACCCAATCTTGTCATGTACAACTATTAGGTACCTCCATTTTAATTGTCAATGTGGTATCTGTACAGGCAGTCCCCTACTTAAGGAACCTGAACTTACAGAGGACCCGGAAATTACAGACAGACCCTGTGACACTGTGACTTTGGAGAAGCTCTCTGGCGCTTTACTTAGTCATCAGATGCAATTGAAAGCTGTAAAGGATTGTAATTCTGCTTATTGAATAGTATTGGTCCATTACATAAAAAAAAATTGAAACTTGAGTATCACTGGGGGAAAAACATTTGCTGGATCGTACAATAATAAAATATATGTTCGCTTACCTACAAATTCAACTAAGAAAAAACTTTGACCTATTCTTGTATGTAACCCGGACTGCTGTATTTTTAAGTTCTATGTAATTTTATTTCAATGGGTCCAGACAAATGTAGTATATGATCTGCTGCTAATGGTGGACATGTTAGTGAAACTCTGAGCGTAGAGTAGGGAGGACCAGTGAAGACTGATGAACAGTTATAAGTAAGTTAGTAGGTCTTGTCGTCTATATATAATGGCCTTATACATTTGGACATCACTCCTTGACAAAGCCATCTGATTAAATCGCATGTGGAGGGTGCACTCTTATATTGCAGGCTATATATGCCATTAACCCATTGAGCATATTTTATCAGGCCTCTGCGCCACGTCAGTGGCGTAGAGGCCCTGAAATAATTGCAAATGCTAGCTTATTGCTAGCAACTGCAATTATTTTGCCCTCTCCGCCACCTTCACGCCAGTGGGGCATGAGGGGGGGGGGGGGGTGTAGCCGAACGAGCGGAGGGCAGCGCCAGCCCTGCCTGCTGTAGAATAAACACTGCGCATGCCACATGCCCCGGAAGCCTCTTGATGTATCCCGCTGAGAAAATGCAGCGGTGGGGCAATCATACACCGGCGCAGGAGTGCCAGCGTATGATAAATTTACCCCATTGTGTCATAGTTTCTTTTCTATTCCTGCTGTAGTTTGGATTTAACTTGTTCATCCTTATACAGTACTAACATGTTTATGCCTTGTATTATATGGGTATCCATTCATACTAATTAGGCCAACACATACTGACTCTCTAGAAGAGCTACCTTGTTCATCACAAACATTTGATTACCCCACAAATTTTTTATGCTTAGATATTTTGGTTCAAGTTTATGTATTGTTTGTTAACCCCTACGGCACCGGCCTATATGCCTGAGGGACGCAGTCCATTGTCAAATCGCGCTGTGTCACTATAAGTGGTTATAGCTTGCACCGCTATGAGCTACCAGGGATTTGAGATTGTTTCTGACACATTGAGACTTAATAGTTTAAAAATTGGATGAATTTTCTGTGTTTAGTATGAAAAACGAACTGGCACAAATTTAGAAATTTTTATTTCAAAGTTCTAATCTCTACTGTTGATTGCAGATAGTCATAGCACCAAATAAATTCTAACTTACATGTCCAAATGTAGCTTTATGTGCATGGTTTTTTAGATTCCACATATTTACTAGAATGTATGAGGTCGATTCAGGTGCCAGTTTTCACATTTTGGGAAAAATCAAGCACTTAATTAAGGGTGTTTATGGGCAAAGTGACATGTTAGGGGCTTTATATTTTTATGTATTTATTTTTTATTATTCTGAGGTTTGATCTTTGTGTTTGAACTTTTTGTTACTTAACATATTGAAACTTGAACCAGTGATGCTCCATACACTGCTCTACAAAACTTTTTCATTGTAGAGCAGTGTAAACGGTCTGATCAGGCGAGCAGCACAGACGTTTAGTCAGACCGGAAGGTCTGACTGCCAGGAGCTCGGGCACTCCAGGGCACTTGGCAGACCTTGGGGCTGCCAAGAAGAGGATCGGGCTTGACCAAAGCGTGTAAGGGGTTAACAACACGATAAATCCGGAGCGGCTCCGATCAACGGGTGTTTACAGCACGGTGTCTGTATTAGACAGGACGGCCGCGTTGCTCTGGTGTAGGCTACGTTCGTGAGCCTGTGCAAGAAGCAGGAAGTTTAGCACGTCCCGTGCAGGGAAGTATTCTACCCGCGGGATTACTATCATGTCCGGTGAGCCAGGGGTTAATAAGGTGATTATATTTTAGTCAAATTTTGAGTCTTTCTCTTTGGTACAGTGGATGTTCTTAGCCCAACCCGGTCTGTATCACCTCCTACAAAGCCTCTGCATGCTCCTGATGAGGGGGGGGCGTTGTGGATCGGTCTTTGAGGGATTCTACAGACATGCGACTAAACGGCCAGACCCAATCCTCTGTAAACAGAGATCCATAGATGTAAACTAAAAAGCACAGAGCGTCTGCACACAGTATAAATGGAAGTAAAAGGAATGCTGAATCACTTGACGAACATTCAGGGATTATCTACTAAAGTATCTGCCAAACTCCTCTGTAAACAAAGCTCCAGTGTAAACAAAGGAGCACGGACAGTCGCACCAACAGTACAAAAGGATGTAACAGAATGCTGAATGACTTGAATGAAGGATTTAGGGATTATCACATAGACCCAGCCACTGTGCCTGTGATAATCTTCTCATGTTGTTATCATGATCCTTCCTTTTAAAAATAACTTTAATATTATGTTTTGTACCTGAAAGATCAGGGGGGGTCTTACTGGAGTCCCAAATGCCTGAGATTACAGGGTGTTACAGTGTGCAAGGAGTACTTCCCCCACGACTGGGTGCTGAAACCTCCTTGCTGCGTGAGAATAGGTCAGGCGGAGGGGGAGGATGCTGAAGGAGCGAGGGCCAGGTGAGCTGTCAACAAGCCTATAAGCTTACAGTATGATGGGGCCTGATAACATCCTTAGGAGACTTAGGGATCACTAGCACTAGTTTAAAGTTGATGTAGAAGGAAGGAGGACAGGGCTCACCCATCTAGAACATAACCACAATTACAACATATGGGGAGAGAACCGACTGGACGCCATCCACACTCATACAATGATCTAATGACGCGAGGCTACATTTCATAATAAATCAAGGTTCCTGTTACATTGTGATCAAATTGTAGAAGCCGCTTAACCACTTTACATTGACTTGTTGTAGTGGTCCCTAGCTTTTGTGTGCGACATAACATGGATCCAACGCGCTGTGCACAGCACCAGCAGGGACCAAAACCGGTTGTCCAGCACCCATCCTGAGCATAGCCCCATCATTCATACACAAAATACAGTGCCTGGACCTGGATCTATGAGAAGTGCCCCTGGTTTTATTACTGGATTGATGAGAAAATTTCTTTAAGGAAACCTATTCTAGTAATCTTTCTCAGAAACGATCTGATGGTAGATCCTCTGCCGCTATGCTAATCTGTAAATTTAATAATCCTAGAACCCTAACATAACACTTGTTAAAGCTTTATTTAGTAATATGCCAATTAACTACAGAGGCTACCAGGGCATGTAGTAGCATGGCCGGGCCGGGGGGCCTAAGGATCCTCCCACACCCAGTAGACTCAACCAAAGTTAGGTTAGGCTCCACGATCTATTACTACGATTAGGGGCAGAGGCAGGCAGGAGGAAGCTACAATCAGATCTACAATACTTGATGCATAGCTCCCAAACCGTCCCAGTTTGCTGGGCAGTCTGTTTTCTTACCTTGCCCGCGAAGGGCAGCCTGTCAGATTGACCAGATTTCCATCCAGGTCAGCCATGTCCCGGCTCTGTGTCCCCGCTAGTAAATACTTTCAAAGCCTGAACTATTGTACGGAATGGCTCTACAGCATGGGCAGGGAATACTTTGAGAGAAGTGCGCGGGTAGCGGAGAGCAGGGACACGTCATAGGTCAGATCTCTATCCATATATGGTAACATATCCTAGAGTCCCCAAGAGCATTATCGGGCAGGGAATCCTTTGGAGATGGTAGGGGTAGCGGAGAGACGGACCAAGTCACGGTCAGATCAGCATCTGCATATATGCAACTAGTCTCTAGAGGCTTACCCAGACACCAAGCTCTTTCTTTAATTAAATTAAATAAATGTTGCCCGTCTAGGATTTGAACCCCCAAAGCTCTTGCATTCGAAATAGGGCCTCTACCAAACTGAGCTATGAGCCCAGTGATTATTGGTTGAGGATTTTTGGTAACTAAGAAACCATGTTATCTGCTTCGGTTACACGTGACACAGACTTAATGCCGGATATATAGAGAGAGTCTTCTAAGAGATTATTATTGTAATTATCGAGACATATTATTATATAAATTGTATATTTTTTATGGAGACGGAGTATTAATAATAGGTAAAAATATAATAACCATTCGATAATAGAATAATAATAGTTGTCTCAATAATACATAATAATCCTCGGAGAATATCTCTCTCTATATACAGGGCATAAATCTGTGTCACAGTGGATAGCGGGCACTGTGACATTAGGCACATGGACTCTGCAGGGTCTGGGTTCAAATCCCAATCAGGTAAAAAAATGTATTATGAGCAGATGATTTTTATTTCATATGTAACATTTGGGGCGTGCCAGGGAGGGATTGGGGTGTGCTTTGGGCGATCGCCAACGCGTGAGCTATTTTGTCCATCTTTCACTTTAACAAATGTTGGGAAGTATGCTTGAGGCAACGGCGTCCGGGTCATAGAGTCCTCTGCTTTCGACCCAGGTTGCGCGGACTAAGTGGACAGCACGCCCGGCATCGGCAATGGGAGGCAATGACGAGGGAGCGTAGTCAGTGTTCAGATGGGTCCTAGGGCACCAGTATTGCAAGTCAGCTTTTCTTTATTAGCAATGCAAAAACATTTGGTGGCTAATGTTAAAGGGGTTGTTGGGGGTGAAAAACATGTCCTCCTTTCTTCCGAAAATAGGCCAAAACTCACCATAGGTTGTACCTAGTTTTGCACCAAGCTCAGTCATTTTATATGGCTCAGCTGCAAAAACCTGATCAAATTGGTGCTGTTTTTGTAAGAAGGAAACCATTTCTCACTCACAGGTGCCCTTTTAAGAAAATTCATAACAAGCGCGTCCAATACTTACGTATAGGTTAAATTCTTATTACTAGGGGTAAAAGTAGTGAACAGAGCGGATGAACGTGTCCGTTAATAAAGTTTGACATAAATCTGTCAGTGGTGCTCTATTACCTTTATGATGCTTTCAAAGGAAAATCTACCATGAAAACCCATAGAAAGTAAGCTCTTGTGTCACCCCCTCTCCTCATGGACTGTAAGCTCTTGATGTACCCTCATCCTAATAGAGTAAGCTCTTGTGTCATTCACTCATCCTTCATAAATGTAACGCTATGGCGTCACCCTCATCCTCAAGACTGAAACTCTTGTGTCATCCTCATCTAACTAGACGGTAAGCTCTTGGTCACCCCACTCTAGAAATGTACGTCTTGTCTCAACGCTTCACACACAGAATGTTAGCTCTTGTGTCCCCTTTCATCCACATAGACTGTAAGTTCTGTGTAACCTCATTACTCAAGACTGAAGCCTCTGGGTCACACCTCATACTAATAGATGTAAGCTCTGTCCCACCTCACCTCAGAGACTGTAAGCTCTTTTGTACCCCCTCATCCTTATAGACTGTAAGCTCTTGGTCCACCCCTCATTACTCATAGCCTGTAAGCACTTGGGTCACCCCTCATCTTCATAGGATGTAAGATGGCTTCTTGTGTCACCTCCCTATCGGCATAGACGTCAGGCTCTTGTGTCACCCCTCATCCTCATAGACTGTAAGTCTTGTGTCACCCCCTCATCCTCATAAACTGTACGTTATTGTGTACCACCTCACCTCATGGACTTAAGCTCTGCTCTCACCCCCGCATCCTCATAAACTTAAGTTCTGTGTCACCACCTCCCCTAATAGACTGTAAGATCTTGTGTCAGCCATCAACGCATAGATGTAAGCTCTGGGTCCACCCTCATCCTATAGCTGTAAGCTCTGTGTCGCACCCTCATCTCATAGACTGTATGCTCTTGTGTACCCCGGTCACATATAGAATGTAAGATCTCGTGATAGGGCCTCACTCCATTGCTCCACCTGGACTGTGTGTGCTCTGCAATGTAATGTTATTTGTCATGTCCCTGTGTTGTAAGCGATACGGAATATGGGTGCATAGAAATAAAGATACTAAAATCCATCATGATAACTATTTTTTTTTTTTTTGGGACATTATCATAGATGCGACACGTGACCCTGGTATCTTCTGAATTTTATCCATGGCCTCCTTCTTCTAAAATCACTTTTAAAATGATAAGAGCCAGAAGGACTACCTGAAGTGTCACCAGAGCCTTCTGTGCAGATTCAAAGGCTATTACATTGTGAAGGGGCACATTCCTACTACTGTATTCTTGAATGTGAGATGCCGTGGAAAAGATTATCAGGCGAGGGAGAAGCAGGCTGGAGCCAGAGGGGAGGGTGGGACAGTGTAAAAGCCGTGAAGCTGCAGCACAGAAGGGGTTGGGTAACACCCAGGAGAATTCTGGATCATCAGCATACTTTTAACAATTAATTTTAGAAGGAATGAGCCACGGATAACAAATTATAAGCAAGATTACCACTGTCTCGGTGCTGATCTATAAGTAAGGTACATTCACACGAAATAGGGGTGACGTATATATACGGCAACAATTCTCGGCCATATATAATCCTCAGGCGTGTCTATTTGCGCTGAGCTTGGTACGGTGAGCACACGGTCAAAGCCGTGGCCACAAAAACATGACCATCTTAGGCGACCATTCAGACGGCCGTTGAGCCGTACCATAGCAGGGGGGGCAAACGTGGGTGGCGGGTAGAGGAGGTGAGCGCAGTCACCCCCGCCCCTCCTCCATGGAACGTACTACGGAGAAAGAGTTCGACGGGGGGCGGAGCGGTCCGGCCACCACGTGTGCCTGCACCGTACGCTTCACGTAGGCCCTGCGCCCCGCTTCAATGGGGGACGTAGTCGGCCGTATTAGACATCCCCCTTGCGGCAGTGTGACATGCAGCCTTAGGCCGTAAGGAACGGTAGGTGCGGCTCATTTCTATGGAGAGGGGAGGGTGAGCAGGGGTGTCCCTGATTATCACGATATATTTTGACAGTAGTTCCCTTTAAATTGACACTTGCATCCATAGAAGTCTGTAGGAATATGAAAAAATATGGAGGCGACACTGGTGTATTTACACAGCTGACAACAAACACTTATGGCTCAGAAACTGATTACGCATGATGACACATAGACAGCAAGATGGTAGTTAGTGTAGTCAGGCACATTCACACAAGTGGCCTGCGGCCTGCCAGGGCTGGGAATACTTCAGCCCGGCTCACAGGCAGGCTGGGCAGGGCATTAACCTTTCATTGACCTGTGGTCTCTCATCTTCCTCAAGAACTCGGGCAGTGAGGAGTAATGTGCTCACAGTTTCCCTCTCTGCCCAGCGGTCGGGAAGAGAGAGGAACCCCCCAGCTGAATGTGCTGCCTGCTCTCTGACCGTGCACTCATGAGGGATAAAGTCATGCTGCAGATAAGTCTGTCTCAGCCGGAGCGTCCAGACCCGCATCTGGGAGCAGGCGCCACACTCAGTGAAATCGAGAGATGCAAGAAGCAACACATCAGCGGTAGCATATTATATGAGGGGGCCGGCGCAAGAGCGTCGGGCCTAGATGTGGCCAGTCCGTCCTCGGCGGTAGTATCGGACGCTGCAAATCAAGAAAGTGGATCCGCATTGGTGGGGGGGGGGGGGCATGACAGCCTGGGATCTCGAAGATCCGAAGATATTTTTTCCGCTTCCCACTAAACGGCATGAAGATTAAATACATCATTTGAAAAACTGACGTAACGATAGAAAACATCACACCTGATGAAAAAACATCACAGCCTCATCTGTGAAAAAATGACGTTTCATTCCGGACCCATAGATTCTATGCTTCCGTGATATGCATCCATAAAAGAATAGGACATTGTTTCATAATTTTTCCTGACAACGGATCACTGAAAGCAATTTAGTTACCTGGTCGGAGGAGATCCCGAAGTACATGGTCCTGCGATTCAAAGAAGAGTGTGCACAAATAATCCTGATGTGTCGCTTCCTGCTCAGGTCCGCCGGGTTCACCACTAACTCCCGATGTATGTAAGTGCATGTTTGGACCAATTTTTAAGTCAAATCCTGGGTTTGTCAGAATCATCTGGATTGTCCGACGCCCACACCCCCCCCACCCCGCCCCCCTTGTCTCGCTAATAAATACTGTCCCAGCTGCAGCGTTTCTAAAACGTAGGGAATGCGGCCGAGGGGTCTAGTAAGAGTGAGCGAAGCACATAATAATGCCTCGGACTCGTAGTGCTGGAAGAAGAGACTGGCAAGACGTGGGGCTGAAGGCAAACCTGACAGAGGGACAAAATGGGACATCTTAGAAAAGCGGTTTGTTACCACCCAGATAACGGTATTGCCAGATGATGGCGGCAGATCAGTAATGAAGTCCATGCCACGTGAGACCACGGGCAGGTAGGCACGGGTAACGGCAACAGAAGACCAGCTGTTTTTTGTCGTGAGGGCTTATTGCAAGCACAAGAGGCACAAGACTGTACAAAATCCCGAACATCCTTGACCAAATCAGGCCACCAATAGAAACGGGAAATCAGGGCCACAGAGCGCTGCACCCCAGGGTGCCCAGCCACTCGAGAAGAATGTCCCCAGGTCAGGATCCTCTTTCGAAGCCCAGGTTGTACATAAGTCTTGCCAGGAGGTAATTGCCGAAGGTCCACCGGTGCTGCCAGCACAAGCCTCTCTGGAGGAATGATGTGTCTCGGAGCATAGTCCTCCCCCATAACATCGGAAGCACATGACAGGGCGTCAGCCTTGATGTTTTTTTCGGCAGGGCGAAAATGGATTTGGAATGGGAGGGGTTATATACAGGAGAGGACAAAAGCCATGTGAGGGGTTATATACAGGAGAGGACACAAGCCATGTGAGGGGTTATATACAGGAGTGGACACAAGCCATGTCAGGTGTTATATACAGGAGTGGACACAAGCCATGTTTGGGGGTTATATACAGGAGAAGGCACAAGCCATGTGAGGGGCTTATATATAGGAGAGGACACAAGCCATGTGAGGGGGTTATATACAGGAGAGGACACAAGCCATGCAGTCTGGGACTAAAGTAAAGCATCCAGAGAGCTTCACCAGAGGTCACAGTGGGCAGAGAGGTCTGTTTTTAACTAGGGGTTGTCTGTAAGTTGGGTGTCCTTAAATAGGGGACCGTCTGTACTCTGTACTTTTTCTGAGCACATTGGCATCTTTTGATCAATGCATTATACATTTTATATGCATTGATCTTTTATTATAGAGGTGCAGGTGGTTATATGTGAACAGTACCAATTATTTTCTGCATATAATTTCTTATATTAAACAATAATTAAATGTCTCTGCTGGAACACAAAAAGGGAAAGAGAGATTTCCCATGAAACCAACTGAATAGAAAATAATGCTAACAAACCCCTCCAAAAGTTTCAATGATCAGTTGATATTATGTCACAAAACTGTATCTTCCCAAAAGAGAATGTTGCACATCTAGATATTCTTAGACCAACAGAAAGGTAAAGGAGCATTATTTCTTTTATTATAGGCAGTGACAATGACATTTTGGTTTGCCCTTTTGATCTTTGACAACCCAAAAAAAATTTTTACCCAACCAGTACAGACAGTTGCGTACAAGATAGGTTCCGGAGGTTTGTTCTTAAGTTGAATTTGTATATAAGTGGAAACTGCATATTTTATAATTGTAGATCCAGTTCCCCCAGTGACAATTGGAGTTTTTTTTTTTTTTGTAATGGGACCAAGGATCATCAATAAAGCTTCATTACAGACACCTTACAGCTGATCATTGCAGCTTCTGATGACTAAGTAAAGCGCCAGAGAGCTTCTCCAAAGTCACAGTGTCACAGGGTCTGTCTGTAATTTCCGGGTCCTCTGTAAGTTCAGGTTCCTTAAGTAGGGGACTGCCTGTACAGATACCACATTGACAATTAAAATGGAGGTACCTAATAGTTGTACATGACAAGATTGGGTGAGCATGTTATAAACCTATACACAGTATACTAACACGTGGTGAGAACCTTTTTGGCTGAAGAGCCATGACGCCACATATTTTACATGTTATTCCGTAAAACCGTACAATATGCACATGCCCTCAAGTAGATAGGTAGTCCCTGTCACGGGTTCCCCGGCTATCTACAGTTGTTGATCAGCGGCACACCTAACCTCTGTCCGTGGTGTGCCCCTTTCCGGCTCACTCCCTCGCCATTTCCCGCTCCGTCCCCACCGGAGCTTAGTGCTCATGTCTTTTGAGCAGCTTTCCACAGTGTTGCCTTCCCAAGTTTGACCTTCCCTTTTGACCCCACCTGTTCCTGATCTGCTTCTTCTCTGCCAGGCTCTGACCTCTTGGCTCCGCCCCGACCTTGCTTCATGCCGCTGCCTGAAGCCGGGGCCTTCCTGACCACATACTGCCTCGTGATCCCGACCTCGACCTTGGCTACCACCGTGGACAAGTCGTACCTGTGGAACGTACCTGTGTACCACCACTGCAGCACACATCCTGCTTCGCGCGGGCTCTGGTGGAGACCGGGTTGCCACTTAATTCTGGTCCCCAGGTTCTGCTTACCTACTCCGTCCGCGGTGGTCCAGGGGGTTCACCTAGCTCCAAATCCTGACACCCACCACTGCCTCCCAGTAGATGGATAGCCCCCACACATATCCCTAGTAATAGGGAGCTACGGCCACAGACTCCCATACAAGGGGAGCCAACAGCACAACCCCCAAAAAATAGGTAGCCACACACATGCCCCCCAGTATATGGTAGCCACATCATGACTCCCTAATAGTAGGCCCCAGCAACATACCCCCGTAAAGGTAGCCACAGTCACATGCCCCAATTCAATAGCAGCCACAGCACATGCCCCCCGAGATAGAGTAGTCAAAACAATCACAACTCTCGCAGTAGATAGTATCACATTGCATAAACCAGTAATAGTTAGCCACAGCACATACTACCAGATATGGTTATCACATTGCATAACCCATTAAATAGGTAGCCACAGCCCATACTACCATTAGATCGAGTATCACATTGCATACCCCAGGAGATAGGTAGCCAGCACATACTCACGTAGATAGTTAGCCAAAGCAACATACTCCCAGTAGATAGTATCCACAAAAAAAAAAAAGATATCACCTTACCATGCGCCCTGCAGCCGGTCCTCATCACTCCCGCACGTTCTTGTTCCTTTGACCCAGGCTTAGACGATTGGGGGCAAGGCACCTGGAATTTACAAAGGACGTATTGTTTACTCCTTTGTATATGAATTAAGCTGATTCCTGGATATCGACAAATTGTTAACTTAACTGCCACTGGGTTAGTGTGTGTGGTTTCAACCAGTATGTAGCGGAAGCAGGCCATGCTGAACTCTCTGTGTGGGTGAGAGCCACATAGTCCTTGAACTGTGACTGTGATGTCCAAGATGCAGACGATTACTATGTGCTGTCACTTAACCTCAGGCCTGGCGAGATGGGCGTTCGACACTGGCTAACCTTGTAGCTGCCTTTGTCGGCACAAAGTGCTCAATCACCTCCTTCCCCGGTTTACACAGCCCCCCCAGTATACACAGCCTCCCCCAGTATACATCCCCAACAGCATCCCCCAATATACACATCAACCCCAGTATACACACCACCCCAGTATAACCTTCTAAGTATAGCACACGCCTCCTCCAGTTACACAGCCTCCCGTATACCATCCTCGCCAGTATACCCAGCCTCCCCCACATAACAGCCTCCTCTGTAGTACACACACTCCCCAGTATACACAGTTCCCTTATCCCAAACCTCCCCCGATAATACCCACCTCCCCTAGTATGACACAGCCTCCCTCATAATATCGCCTCCCCCCTGTATACTGAGCCTCTCTGGTTATTATCCTTCCCCTGATGCACAGCCTCCCCCAGTATGATCACAGCCTCCCCAATATGCCGCAGCCTGACACCCCCCAAAAAATGTATCACGTGTATCTCACTTGGGGCTCCAGCCCCGCTCTCCCTCCCTCTTTCCTGCCCCTGCTAGATTGATTTTCAGGTAGTCGGGACTTGCCAGCCAATTGGCAACTCGTTCAAGTGGCGGTGATCCGCCGCCACTAAAAGTCCACATTGGGCCCCCTGTTGTGGGGACTTCATTGCAGAATGCGGCCCTGTTTGATTGTTTTAATCTATTTTTGAAAGGCTCACCTAATATTGTGGTTGTAAAGCACCATAAATCTAGAGCCAGGGCTGTCTTATGTATAGTTCCCTGAGTCCACAGTCTGTAATTGCAGCTAGTCATGTTTTTTTTCTTTCTAGATGCCAGAATGTCCCCAGTGGACCTTTTTTTTATGGTCCTATTAATAAAAAATATGTTGTTTTTTAAAGAATTATCTAATCCTGTGACAATTTAATTTCGTTCTCATGAACTGATTTGTGAATTCATAATTTTTTACTATGATTTTCGTAACTATAATACAGCCTTGATCACGGGATAGGGGATTGAACAATCAGATTCAGGATTTGATAATGGATTCCCATACCAATAGTCTCTACCATTTACATGGCTGGATTCTAACAAATTCTGAGAATTACTTTTCAGGCAACCTGAAATGGTCTTTGTGATGATTCCTTGAAAGTTCCTATTGAAAATCTTACAAGAACATTCAAATCGGGTATGTACCATTATTGCGGTGTTTCCATGTCAATAAATTTGAAAAAAACTGATACCGGCGGTCCCTTCTTAAGGAACCATAACTGACGACCCCTAATACAGACAGAAAGACCGCTTGACCTCGTGGTAGCTTTCTGAAGCTTTACTATATCTCCAAGCTGCAATGAGCCACTGTAAGGTGGTCGTAATGAAGCTTTATTTGATGTCCTGTGGTCCCATTCAAACACAAAAAAACTCCAATTGTCACGTGGGGTGAACTGGATCACAATTATACAAATATGCAGTTTTCCACTTAATACAATTCAACTTAACGAACACTCCGAGAACCTATCGTGTTACGCCACTGTCCTGTACTGGTTGGTAAAAATTTTTTTGGGTTGTCAAGATCAAAAGGGCAAACCAAAATGTCATTGTCACTGCCTACTAATAAAAGAAATAATGTCTCCTTTACCTTTCTGTCTCAAGAATATCTAATGTGCAACTTCTCTTTTGAAGATACATTTTGTGACATAATAGCAACTGATGCTTGAACCTTTTGAGGGGTTTTGTTAGCATTATTTTCTATATCATTTTGGTTTCATGTGGAAATATCTCTCTTTCCCTTTTTGTGGTTCCAGCAGGATCATTTAATTATTGTTTCATAAGGAAATATATGCAGAAAATAATTGGTACGGTTCACATATAACCACTCACCTCTATAATAAAGATCAACTGCATATAAAATATAATGCATTGATCAAAAGATGCCAATGTGCTCAGACAAAGTACAGACGTACAGTACGGTCCCCATTTAGACACCCCTTACAACAACCCCTAGTAATAACAGACCTCTTCCACTGTGACCTCTGTGAAGCTTCTGATGCTTACTTTAGTCCCAGACGCATGGATCACTGTAAGGTGTCTGTAATGAAGCTTTTTATAACCTTGGTCGTATTTCTGGGCTGAGGGGACAATTATATACCGGGGCTGTGGAACTGTGAGATGAGTTTGAGGAACATTTCATACTAGGGTTGGGGCGATATATATACTGGGTCTGGGGTGACATTACTTACTGGGGGCTGTAGGGACATACTTTCTGTGGGGGCATTACTCATCCCGGTGGCTGTGCCGACATTACTCATTCAGTGTAGGGGCACTAGTCAATGGGGGTTATTTTTTAGTGGGGGGGGGGGCATTATTTAGTGTGGTTATTACTGAGGCTCTTTTTAGTGGGTCTGATTAAAGGAGCCCACTATCAGGGGAATTATGTGTAGGGGTGTTGTGGTGGTCATTATTCACTGCAGGTCACATTGAGGGGGTATTAGTAATGCCACATAATTAAGTGTGAGATGGCATGTATACATGTTAGGTTGATTTGGGGAACGTAAAACTCCTTAGTTTCTGTAGCTGAAATGATAATTACAGTTTTTTTAGTGCAGCACATTGGGTTTACATACAGAGCTGACACTAAATGAAAATTTTTTACATTTGCATAAGTGCAATCTTTATACCCCCTAGCAACATCCCTGGCACTCCTTCTATTTCCTATGGTTCAATTTAAATGGTGGTTATTGCTAACGTACATAACATTATTTCATATTGTTTGGCAAGTATAAATGCTTTGTCTCCTCAAATCTAATTTAACGTGTAAATTATTTAAATCTATTTAATGTAGGGCTACAGTAATAAGTAATAATATCAGAAAGTCACATTCAAAACTTCAGCTCCAAAACGCTAAAAACGATGTAACGTATGCGATAATGTCCGTTTATATTGCGTTTTGTTTCCCTTAAGGACCGACTGGCCTTTTTTAGTTTTTTTCACTTCCATTTTTCACTCCACCACCTTCAAAAATCTATAACGTTTTTATTTTCCACATAAAGAGCTCTGTACACGTTATTTTCTGGGTAACCATTGCACTTCATAGTGATGGTATTTAATATTCCATGCCGTGTACTGGGAACGGGAAAAAAATTCCAAATGCAGTGAAAATGGTAAAAAAACCATTTGCAACTGTTTCTTGTGGGCTTGGATTTTACAGCTTTCACTGTGCGCCGCAAATGACAGTCTACTTTATTCTTGGGTTGGTACGATCACGGGGATACCAAATTTGTATAGGTTTTATAATGTTTTCATACATTTAACAAATATGTAAACCTCCTGCACAAAAATTTTTTTTGCTATTTTCTGGCGCTAATAACTTTTTCATACTTCGGTGTACGGAGCTGTAGGTGGTGAATAAAGGGCCGGGTCCATGGGAAATCAATAAACGGCACTGGCAAACAATACAAGCTTTCTCAGAGGCATATGGTCCAAAGACACTACTAACATAAACTACAATGTCTCACCGAGAAAACATCTTAAATCACAGGGATTTCGTAAAGCTTTGAAAAGTTATTACCACAGGAAGACACTGGTCAATTAAAAAAAGGACTGAGCCTTATTACAACAAGCTGCGTCCTTAGGACAAAAACGCATGTAAACGTGACCTTATTACATACTTAACATCGTGTTTACTATGCGTTTTGTAATGTTAAATGTTAACATAATGTAATTTCGGCAAATCACCTCTCCTCAGCTGTTGTACTGTGTTTTCAATACAATCATATCGCAATCAAAACGCAACATGTGACCACAGCCTCATTGGTCGCCATCTCCCGGGTGGTGACGTAGATTGCTTAAAAATGCAGGATACGCCTCAAATCCAAAATCTGTATATAACCCCTCAAATGGCTTGTGTCCTCTCCTGTATATAACCCCTCACATGGCTTTTGTCCTCTCCTGTATATAACCCCTCACATGGCTTGTGCCTTCTCCTGTATAGTAACCCCCTCACATGGCTTGTGTCCCTCCTGTATATAACCCTCTCACAGGCTTGTGTCCTCTCCTGTAGATAACCCCCTCACATGGCTTGTGTCCTCTCCTATAGTATAGCCCCTCACATGGCTTGTGCCTTCTCCTGTAATATACCCCCCCAAACATGGCTTTGTGTCCACTCCTGTATATGCACCTACATGGCTTGTGTCCACTCCTGTATATAACCCCTCACATGGCTTGTCCTCTCCTGTATATAACCCCTACATGGCTTTGGTCCTCTCCGTATATAACCCCTCACATGGCTTGTGCCTTCTCCTGTATGATACCCCCTCACATGGCTTTGTCCCCTCCTGTATATAACCCTCTCACATGGCTTGTGTCCTCTCCTGAATACCCCCTCACATGGCTTGTGTCCTCTCCTATATATAAGCCCCTCACATGGCTTGTGCCTTCTCCTGTAATAACCCCCAAACATGGCTTGTGTCCACTCCTGTATATAACCTCACATGGCTTGTGTCCACTCCTGTATTAAACCCTCACATGGCTGTTCCACTCCTGCTATAACCCCCCACATGGCTTGGTGTCCCATCCTGCAATAACTCCCTCACATGCTTGGTTCCTCTCCTGTATATAACACCTCACATGGCTTGTGTCCATCCTGTATACCTCACCTGGCTGTGTCCTCTCTATAACCCCCTCACATGGCTTGTGTCTCTCCTGTAAACACACATGCGCACTCGCATTTAACCGCCATGCTTGCCTCTCTGTATATACCCCTCACGTGCTGTTCCACTCCTGCATATACCCCTCACATGGCTTGTATCCTCTTCTGTATAAATAACCCTTACAGGGCTGGTTCTCTCCTCATATACCCCCTCAATGGTTTGTGTCCTCTCTGTTATACCCCCTCACATGGCGTGCATCCGTCCTGCAGTACCCCCTCACATGGCGTTGTGTCCATGTGGATTTGACCATTTTGCCACGGGGCTCCCGCATCCCTGTCACGATTGCGGGCACACCCGTGCTCCCCCTGTGTCCCCGCTGGCACCGGTCTCATCACTCACCTCTCTCCTGCTCCTGGGGCTCTTCCCCGGACTGCGCTGCCGGCGCCTCCCCCCGCCTCCAGATGCGGCACTCTCGGCTCTGATGAAAATTAACAGGGCCACGCACCGCTAATTGTGTGCACTGCTGAACACTCCCTTTAAATGCCTTCCTCTTCCTGTTGTCCCCTGCTGGTAATCTTTGTTTGCCTCATAGCCTACGAGAAAGCTTCCAAGCGAGTTCCCTCGTTCCTGTGTATTTCTGCGTTCCTGTGGTATTTTTCCCTTCCCGCGTTCCTGTGTGTCCCCGCTCCTGAGTCCTGTGTTGCCCGTGTTACCTAGTTCCTCCGTTGTTGCTGTTTCCGTGGCCTGTGTTCCCGTTCCACCTGCCTGGACCTCCGTTCTGCCCCAGGCCATGGACTGACGTTGCCTCTCTGCCGCCTCCGGACCCTGTGCCTGGACCTGCTACGAGATTGTCATCGCTAAGGTACCTCAACCTGCGGCGGCCACACGGGCTAGTCGCACTTGTGAACGACTATGGTACCTGCCGCAGCAAGTCCAACCGCTTTGCGGGGGCGCTCTGTGTGAATACCAGGTTGTCCGCTAGACTCCGGTCCCAGGTTTGGCGTAGTTCAATCTCCCTCGGTGTCCAATGATCCACTGATCCGAACGTCAGATCCGGCCATGCCTCCCGCCAAGGTTCCCGTACCCACGTCGACACACTTTGCCTCCATAGGTCGCATTCCCGCGGAGATTGCCACTCACAGCTTTACCGCCCACACGTTTCCCTTGTCTGCTCCCGTGCTCCTGCCACCCCGGTCTGACCTTCCTGCTGCGTGAACCACGACTACGGCTTCTGCCAAGCATTTGCGGAACCCCAGACAGTGCAGGGTTTTTAGTACTCAAGCTCTGCAGTACAAATAGAACTCATGACCCCTCAATTTGTCACGGAGCGTTCCAAGGTGGGCATCTTCGTCGTTTTCTCTCTGGGAAAGCCTCGGCCTGGCCATTCTCCTCTGGGGGACAGAGGCGACCCGGTCACGGCTACTCTCGCGGCTTTTCTGGCGGATTCCGGGCATTTTGTTGGAACCAGCAACGGGCTTCTTCTGCCTGAACTGCGTTTTTGAACCTGCGCCAATGCAACTCTCTGTGGGAGATTATGCAGTTCAATTCCGCACCCTGACTCTGAACTGGCCTGGAACTGACGCTCTCATCGCCACCTTTATAAGGACTCTCGCCCGGTCAAAGATGCTGCTGGCGCCGGATCTACCGTCAACTCTGGGTGGTCTCATCACACAGGCCACTCGGATTGATGCCGTTTAATGAAACGTGCCGAGGAACTCGCTCGAGCATCCTCAGCTCAGGTAACAGGTTTTTCCCTCGCCTAGCACCTGACTTCAAGGCCGCTCCAGCCTGCCTCGCCTGTATCGTCTGCTGAGGAACCCATGGTGTTACAGAATCCGCTCTCTCTCAAGAGCTCGTATTGGTGCAATCCACGGGCACTACCCCCGGGAACTTGTCCGTTCCGCCCCCAACGTCCGGAAACCGCCAGCAACCTAGGCTACTTGGGAGAAGCTCCTAGAGGTGAGCAAGTACTTCTCCACGCCTGATTATCTGTGCTCCCAGCGTACACTGCAACCAGATCCAAGTTTCTGCTTTCCTGGATTCATGCTCGCAGCGACACTGTATGGACGCAGCCCTTGGTCTCCCGGCACTCACTTCCCAGGTTATTGGGACGTTAGTTTTCTGGCGTATACAACTGTTCCTTGGAGGAAGGCGTCACTGGAGGAGCCTCGATTTTCCAGTCAGCATTTTCACTACACAAGAACCTCCAGTACCTAGCAGACCTCACGGTGAACCCACGAACCCGGTGGATCCCTCTTCTTTTCTCCCGTTTGACTTCCAACTCCGCATTTGTCGCCCTGCCAACAAACTCAAGGCTGACGCCCTGGCCATGTGCTTCCTGATTTGGGGAGGGACTATGCTTCGAGACCATCAATTCCTCCGAGATGCTTGTTCTGGCAGCAGCCGGTGGACTTCGGCAATTACCCTCCCGGCAAGACTGTCATGTACAACCTGGCTTTTCGAAGAGGATCCTGACCTTGGGGACATTCTTCTCGGAGTGCTTGGGGCACCCTGGGTGCAGCCTCTTGTGGCCCTGATTCCCTTTCCTATTGGTGGCCTGAATTTTGGTCAAGATGTTCGTGATTTTGTACAGTCTTGTTGCCTCTTGGTCGTTGCAATAAGCCCTCACTACAAAAGAACAGCTGGTCTTCTGTTGCCGTTACCCAACCGTGCCTACCCCGTGGTCCACGTTGATGCTTCATTACTGATCTGTCTGCCATCATCTGGCATACCGTTTCTGGGTGGTACACAACCCGCTTTTCTAAGATGCCCATTTTGTCCCTTGTCATGTTTGCCTTCAGCCCCACGTCTTGTCCATCCTTCTCCAGCACGTCTCTTGCTTCATGGCCTTCCCCGGCACATCGTTTCTTTGAGCAAACCACTGCAAATGAAATGGACTTTTTCCTCTGCCTATATCACCTCAGTCCAACGCCCAGTGAGAGGGTGAATCAGACTTTGGGCTATCTCCGCCACTGTTGGTCCTCCCGTCAGGACGACTGGGCTTATCTTTTATACCATATGCGGATGGTTCCTTCTTCTATCCACTATCCGCTGTGATGATTTTCCCTGTCTCCCATCTCTTAATTAATTACGGACTGCGATCTCGTGCCTCCTCTCCGTACTCTGGCTGCCCGTCTGCGATTTCCTTGGGCGGCTAGGCTGTGTGAACTTGGTTACAGGATCTAACAAGCCATCTGGGGAACAAGTCCGTACCTCATTGCGCTCCAACCTCTGCCAAGACCAGCGTCAGCGGACAAGAAACGTCGGCCTTTTCTCTGTCTTACTCCTTGTGGGGTGACAGGGTTTGGTTAGTCTCCAAGTACTCCAACTGAAGATCCCGGCTACAAATTGGGACCACGGTTCTGGGTCCATTTGAAATCCTCAGTCCATTACCCGGTGCCTACAAACTGCGGCTCGCCTTCTAGCATGCGCATACCCAACTCTTCCCGTGTCCGCCTCAAGCCAGTCATCTAAACGCTTTGCCGACAAGTTCCTCTACCCTCACCACAAAGCGGACTCTACTGATGTCTTTGAGGTGAAGGAGTCCGGATACTAGACATGAATGAGGCGTTGTTTCTGGTAGACTGTAAAGGTTTGTCCTAGGAGAGATCTTGGGAGCCAGAGTATACCATCCTGACAAATCCTGCCCAACATTTTGCTCATGCCCAATAATAGCGGAGGCCGAAGGGGGGTGTACTGTCACGTGTGCCCCGCATCCCTGTCGTCGATTGCGGCGTATCCATGCTCCCCTGGTCCCCTTGCAGCCGGCCTCTCCCGCTCCTGCTTTTCCCCGGACTGCGTGCGCGCGTCCCCGCCCCTGGCTCCTTTGTCGGCTCCTGCCGAAAATTTAAAGGGCCAGCGCACCGCTAATTGTCACTGGCTACACCTCACTTTAAGAATCCTCCTCTTCCTGTCCCTGCGGATCGTTGTGCCTCATAGCCTTAGAGAAAGCTGCCCACGATATTCCTGCGTTCCGTTATTCCTGCGTTCCTGTGTGTCCCCGCTCCTGAGTCTGGTTACCTAAGTTCCTCCGGTTGGCGGGGTGCCGGGTCCTTGTCCTGTTCCCACCTGCCTGGACCTCCTGTTGCGGACCCCGGACTTGACTTGAGTTGATCTCTGCCGCCTGCCCTGACCCGGTGCCTGGACCTGACTACAAGATTGTCATCCACTAAGGTCCTCGACCTCGGCTGCCACCGCGAGCATCGTCCCCTTGGAACGCACTAGTGGTTATCCTGCCGCAGCAAGTCAACCCGCTTTGCGGCAGCTCTGTGAATACCAGGTGCGCTTTACTCCGGTCCGGGTGTTGCTAGTTCCTCTCCCGCGGTGGTCCAAGGACCACGATCCTAACCCCTTGCACAAGAGTCCACAAAGCAGCCAACATTTGCGCCTGCCATTATAGGAAAATTTCAACATGTCTCATACATAAGGCGCAACAAGAGCTTGCCAATTCACCAAAGAAAGAAAAACTATGATACATGTCCCCCAATGCAAATGCATAAAGATAATTGTTTTTTTCCCTTTTCTAACATGTTTATCGTATTGAATAACATGACAGTGGCCCAATTATCGTATATCACAAGGGGCCCTGTGTTGAGCTTACTGGGTACTCACTGATGGAAGAGGCTGCTGATACTCAAGTCCTGCCCAATTTATCAAAACGGCAATACCTAGTGCAGTTTGTCCTGTAAGTATGCAGGGGTGCGCCACATCGGAATTGGTTCGCAGGTTTTCTTCAGATCTGGCCGCGCCCGCAACTGCTCTGTTTGGTTTACAGGTTACTGTGGTAAGTTCCTATTAGCTGCTTGTTCCATCTAGGGATGGCATGCTGTTTTTTACAAATTTTCTGGCTCTCATGTGACCAGAGTGACATCAGCTAAGTCAATTTCGCCTTTAACAAATCGTAAACTGTAGCCCATGTCCTGTATCTACCACATGAAGTCACATCTTGTTGGATTTGCCGCTGTCTCCATGGACTTCTACTCCTCTCTTCCTCCATCAGGCGGCAGTGTGATTTAATGTCATCACATACATCCTCCTCTCGGCTACAGTTTTGCCATTCTTAGACGACTAAGGGACCTGCGATGATGTCACTGGTCACATTTATGAATGTAACACAAGCACCGTGAAAATCAATTGAACAATACTTCCATCTTCCATTCTAGCTTTACATGAGCTTTTAATTGAATATTAGCATACAGTCCATCATAAAAGCGAGGAAGGGCAATGATTGAAGAGCACAGAGCTGGCACTAGAATAATGGCGTGGTTCCACTGGCAGCCTGAGAGAGAGAAGAGTCACAAACACCAACATGGGTCGAAAAGCTAATTTGCATATCAGAAAAACACCTTAATTAAGGTAACCGCGCCTCATGCAGCTATTTTAGGTGATCTGGGAGACTTGTACCCCAGCAACATTGTTATCAGGGTGGTCAAAATCTGGTGACAGGTCCTCCCCTAACTACTGACCCGTTTTAGTTTTTTCATTCCAGTTTTTACTCCCAACTTCACAAATCTTAAAAAATTGCACTTTTATCGGAGGGTACGTGTACCAGAAGCGGAAAAAATGGTGAAAAAAAATGCATTGCAACGTTTTTTGTGGGCTTGGATTTTCGGCTTTCACGTTCGCCCCAAATGACTTTCATTTATTCTTTGGGTCAGTATGATCACGGATACCAAATTTGTATAGGTCTTTCATAATGTTTCATACATTTAACAAAAATTAAAACCTCCTGTTACCAATAATTTTTTTTGGATTTTTGCCGTCTTTGGCGTTTTTTCATACTTCGTTTTAGTCGGCTGGGGGGGGGGGGGGGCGGTGGCGTTTTCAAGCTACCAGTTTTAGACTTTTCAACCTTTTTGATCACTTTTTATTGAATTTTGTTATATGTTTCAAAATGTCAAAATTCCATTATGACTTGGCGCTATTTTCACTAGAATTGTACTTGGTTCATATGGTTTAACACGGGTTAACAGACCTACACTTCAGCAAAGTGGTTTTAGTGAAGAATGAAGAAATTAAGGCAGGACAGAGAGATCATCATACACTTCAATTTGTCTAATTTCACAAAGCTGTTTATTTTTTATGTGTATTTTTTTAGCAATTGGGGGGGGGGGAGCAAACTCTTGGTTGTACAGTTTAGGACGTGAGTTCGACATGAGTAAGTGGGGTTTTGTACAATTGGGTATTAGTGCCTTTTAGGTCCCTACTTAGATTGTTGATGTCTTTATGATGAATTTTTTATGTAATGGTTTTTAATTGTATTTATTTTAGTATGTTTGTTTGGTCAAACGGTTGTGACATCTTCCTTTTTCTCCCTTTCAGGGACAATAAATATTATTATTCATTAAGGGGTAAACGCAGTAGGCAGTGGAGGGGTATTTTCCAACCTCATTTCATAAAAATGTCAAATCGCACATTATAAGGAATGGGTTAAAACGAGACGGGATCAATCTCAAGACCCGAGCCTATCATGGCTACCGATCGCTGCTGTCCTGGTACGTCACCAAGATGATTGCCCCCATCGCAGCCATCTTTGTTGGAAGCCACCGCAGCTTGCTGGCGATCCTGATATCACTGGTTGACCGGTACCTGTAGAATGACGACATACATCCCGAGCTTCATGCCCGTTCGAGCATTAGCGTACTCGAAACTGCTCGTGGCTCGACGAATACTTGCCCGCTCGAGAAAAATGCATCCTCCCGCCGTTTTGCTTTTAGGCGCCAGAAAAAGAGCCATCACAACCGGAGCTCCTGCACTCCACCCAGCATGACTGGTACCCTTACACCGATAGCAGTGGTTGGCTGGCCAGATCAGGTGACCCTAGCCCCTGCCTGCGCTGCTCGGATCCATTCTGTTCTGGATGCCGCTAGGAGAGAGGCTGCTGCTGGTCAGGAAACGTTTAGGGCGTTCTATTAGACTAGTGTTTAGGCATGATGATTCCACAAGAACCCAACAGCCCTTCTTAGGGCTACAATAACGTTACATTTTTTTTTTTATTTGCAGCTATACCATATTGTGAGGAATTTTGCAGGGGGACTTGCTACCATTGTGGTTTTTAGGCTCTTAGTGACACACTATCCACCTCAAACACAAAGTGACAATTTATTATGGGTTTGATTTCAATTAGGCACAGTCCCAGTTTTCTTTTTATTTTACGTTTATGTTTTGATAACTCAGCGTCATCTCATCGCGATAGCATGTGCTTTCCTACTGGGCTAGAAAATACCACAGGGACTCCAACGGCTACTTAGTCCTACATAGCGTTATAATATTTTATGGTCTGGTTCATCTGCTGTTGGCTGGCCTTGGCTGTAGTGGCATCTACTACCATAGTGTGAGGAATTTGGCAGTGAGACTGCGACAGTTTGTGGTTTAGCGCTTAGTGACCAATACCATCCGCAAGTCTGAATGGACAATTTGTTAGGGTTGGATTTCCAATTACACGTCTGCCATTTACTTTTTATTTTACGTTTATTTTTTCAAACTCACGTCTCTCATCCGCATAGCATTTGCTTTCATACTTGGCTAGAAAATACCGATAGATCCCAACTCTACTTAGGCCTACATAGCGTATATATTTTATTCTGGTTCATCTGCTGTTGGCTGCCTTAGCTGTAGTTCCTCTACTACATATTGTGAGGATTATGCAGTGAGACTTGCGACCGTTGTGTTATGCGCTTAGTGACGCACATATCATCGCAAGACCGAAGTGGTAAATTTATTTAGGGGTTGGATTTCAATGAGCACAGTCTGCCATTTACTTTTTATTTCCTTGATTTTTTCATACTCAGCGTCATCTCATCGGCATTGCCAGTTTGCTTTCATAACTGGCTAGAAAATAGCCATAGCATAGGATTAGCATCGTTTGGTTTAAAAACTAAAAAACCAAAAAAAACACAAAAAAAAGTAAAAAAAAAATTCAGGTAAACTTTCATTTTCAAAATGTTTCCGAGGGTATGGTAGCGCAGTGTGGGGACGTGGCTTCAACTACGTGTCCAGGGTTCAAGGCGTGTCCCGAGGCGGGGTGAGAGCACCACCTGCGAATGAGGGAGCAGGGGAACGCCCGCAGAGCTACACTCCCTAGGTTCATTGGCTGAAGTTACTGGACTCGTGGTAGGCACTGTGGGCCAGAAACATTGCTAACAGTTGATTCGTGGATTGCCGACATGTTCGAGCCAATTTGTCCACCATTCGTCTTCCACGCAGTCCACCCCATGTCCACCTAAATCGCACTCCTCCAGCTCTCACCTCAGCCTTCCTACCCCCCAGTCTCCCTCTCCCAGGAAAATTTTGGCATTTGAACCGGCATACTCTGAGAACTGTTTTCTGGACCCTTCCCCACAGTCAAAAACCACTTGTCCGGTGGCTGCTTGAGCAATTTTCCGATGCCTCAGGTTTTCCACAGTCTCAGTCTTGGGTGATGATTGACCTTCTTGCGTAGTGAATAAGTGTGTAAAGAGGTTCCGACGATATGGACCCGGTGTTCAGACAGTGGGAGTTGTTGTCAGCAGGAGAGTCCGAGGGGGAGCCAGACTGAGGATGGAGAATTATGAGTTGACAACCCAGCTGGTTGAGAGGCCGGTGAACACAGTGCTTCTGATACGGTGAAGTCCATCGCCAAAAAAGTTGGAAGAGGCATTGGTGGGGCCAGACAGATAGGCAGGGCGCAGAGCGGTGCACAGCGCCAATGTGTCACGTAGTCAAGCCTCCCGTGGCGACGGCGCTTCGCGTCGAGGGCTAGAATTTTCAGAATTCTGGAGTTCTTTTAAGGAAACACCGATGACCGACGGACTTGGTGTGCACCCTTTGGCCCAACAGGATCAGCAGGGGTTCACACTACTAGCTAACTACCACCAGTATTCGCAGAGCATATGGAATGCTAAACACCCCACTCAGTGGCACAAGCCCGTTCACCTCCAGCCGTGCACACACTGCCCTGTCCCCTGTGTCACTGATGTCAGCCCCTGCCCAGGACCCTGCCCAAAAACCCCCATCGTCGCCTCCACGATCTCCACACATCCACCAGCGTTCCACTATAAAGTGCAATTTTTAAGATTTGTGAAGTTGGGACGTAAAAAAAAAAATGGAATGAAAAAACTAAAACAAGGGTCAGGCGTTTTTTTAGATTAAAGGGAGGACCTGTCACCAGATTTTGACCCCACCCTGATAACAATGTTCGCGGGGTTACAAGTCTTCCCAATCACCTAAAATTAGCTGCATGAGGCGCGGTTTACCTTAATCACAGGTGTTTTCTGCTGATATGCAAATTAGCTTTTCTGACCCATGTCTGGTGTTTGGGACTTTCTCATCTCTCAGGCTGCCAGTGAACCACGCCATTTATTTAGTGAGCTCATGTGTCATTCAATCATTGCCCTTCCTCCCATTGTGTATGATGGACTGTATGCATATTTCAACTAAAAGCTCATGTGAAAGCTAACTATGAAGATGGAGAGTATTTATCAATGTATTTTCACGGTGCTGTGTTACATTCATAACATGTGACCGTGACATCATCGCAGGTCCCTTAGTCTCTAAGAATGGCAAACTGTAGCCGACGGGAGGATGTATGTGATGACATTAAATCCACTGCCGCCGGATGGAGGAGAAGAGGAGTAGAAGTCCATGGAGACAGCCAACAGATGTGACTTCATGTGGTAGATACAGGACATGGGCTACAGTTTACGATTTGTTAAAGGCGTAATTGACCTTAGTGATGTCACTCTGGTCACATGAGAGCCAGAGAAAATTTGTAAAAAACACATAAGCCATCCCTGAGATGGAACAAGCAGTCTAATAGGACTTACCACCAGTAACCTGTAACCAAACAGAGCAGTGCGGGGCGGCCAGATCTGAGAAAACTGCACCAATTCCGATGTGGCGCAACCCTGATACTTCACAGGCAAACTGCACTGGTATTTGCCGTTTTTGATTAAATTGGGCAGTGACTTGAGTATCAGCAGCTCTTCCATCAGGTGAGTACCCAGTAAGCTCAACACAGGGCCCCTTGTGATTAGATAATTGGAGCACTGTATGGTTATTCAATACGATAAACATGTTTAGAAAAGGGAAAAAAAAACATTATCTTTACTGCATTTGCATTGGGGGACATGTATCATAGTTTTTCTTTCTTTGGTGAATTGTGCAGCTCTTGTTGCGCCTTATGTATGAGACATTTGAAATGTTCCTTACTGGCAGGCGCAAATGTTGGCTGTCTTTGTGAGACTTCTTGTGCAAGGGTTAGGATCGTGGATCCTTGGACCACCCGCGGGAGAGGAACTAGCAACCAACCCGGGACCAGGAGTAAAGCGCACCTGGTATTCACCAGACGCTCGCCGCAAAAGCGGGTGGACTGCTGCGGCAGGATACCACTAGTGCGTTCAAGGTGACGATAGCCCGCGGTGGCAGCGAGGTCGAGGGACCTTAGTGGAGACAATCTTGTTAGTCAGGTCCAGGCACCGGGTCAGGGCAGGCGGCCAGAGACAACTCAAGTCCAAGTCCGGGGTCAGCAGACAGGAGGTCCAGGCAGGTGGGACAACAAGGACCCGGCACACAACACAGCCAACACGGAGGAACTTTAGGAACACAGACTCAGGGGAGCGGGGGGACACAACAGGAACCGCAGGAATACACAGGAACGCGAGTAGAGGAATATCGCTGGGAAAGCTTTCTCTAAGGCTATTGAGGAACAACGAATCCGGCAGGGACAGGAAGAGGAGGATTCTTAAAGTGAGGTGTTCAGCCAGTGCACAATTAGCGGTGCGCTGGCCTTTAAATTTTGGCAGGAGCACGCAAGGCGCCTAGGGGCGGGGGGGACGGCGCGCACGGCAGCCGGGTGAAAAGCAGGAGCGGGAGAGGCCGCTGCAAGGGGGACCAGGGGGAGCTGGATACGCCCGCAATCGAGACAGGGGATCGCGGGGCACCCGTGACACGTACCCCCCCCCTTCGGGCCGCTCGCTTCTTCTGGGGCTGAGCAAAATGTTGGGCGGATTGTCAAGGATGTTATACTCTGGCTCCCAAGATCTCCTCCTCAGGACAAACCTTCCAGTATACCAAAGAAACCAACGCCTATCTCATGTCTTAGTATCCAGGATCCATTCCACCTCAAAAGACATCAGTAGAGTCCGCTTTGTGGTGAGGGTAGGGAAACTTGTCAGGCAAAGCGGGTTTTAGAGACTGGCTTGAGGAGGGAACGGAGGGGAAGGAGTTGGGTATGCGCATGCTAGAAGGCAGCCGCAGTTTGTAGGCACCGGGTGAATGCGAATGAGGAGTTCAAATGGACCCAAGAACCGTGGTCCCAATTTGTAGCCAGGGATCTTCAGTTGGACGTACCTTGAGGATAACCAAACCCTGTCACCAGGAGTAAGACAGGAAAAAGGCCGACGTTTCTTGTCCGCTTGACGCTGGTCTGGCAGAGGTTGGAGCAATGAGGTACGGACTTGTTCCCAGATGGCTTTAGATCCTGTTACCAAGTTTCCCACAGCAGGAACAATGCAGACACAGGTAAAGGAGAAGAGGAGGGAGGCCGTGGATGCAGTCCGTAATTAATAAAGAATGGGAGCAGAAATCATCCAGGGAATTGTAGGAAAATCCGCTCATGGTAAAAGAGAAGCCCAGTCGTCCTGACGGGGCGGCACCAAAGTGGCGGAGATAGCACCCCAAAGTCTGATTCACCCTCTCCATTGGCCGTTGGAGACTGAGGATGATAGGCAGAGGAAAAAGTCCAATTCATTTGCAGCTGGTTGCTCAGAAACGATGTCGCCGGGAAGGCCATGAAGCCAGACAGTGCTGGAAGAAGGACTGGCAAGACGTGGGGCTGAGCAAACTGACAGAGGGACAAAATGGGACATCTTAGAAAAGCGGTTGTACCACCCAGATAACGGTATTGCCAGATGATGGCAGGCAGATCAGTAATGAGTCCATGCCACGTGAGACCACGGGCAGGTAGGCACGGGTAACGGCAACAGAAGACCAGCTGTTTTTTGGTGAGGGCTTATTGCAAGCACAAGAGGAAAAGACTGTACAAAATCCCGAACATCTTGACCAAATCAGGCCACCAATAGAAACGGAATCAGGGCCACAGAGCGCGCCACCCCAGGGTCCCCCAGCCACTCGAGAAGAATGTCCCCAGGTCAGGATCCTCTTTCGAAGCCCAGGTTGTACATTAAGTCTTGCCGGGAGGGTTAATTGCGAAGGTCCACCGGTGCTGCCAGACAAGCATCTCTGGAGGAATGATGTCTCGAGCATAGTCCTCCCCATAACATGGAAGCACATGACAGGGCGTCAGCCTTGATGTTTTTGTCGCAGGGCGAAAATGGATTTGGAAGTCAAAACGGGGAAAAGAAGAGGGACCCACCGGGTTGACGTGGGTTCAAACGTTGAGTGTCTGTAGGTACGGAGGTTCTTGTGGTCAGTGAAATGCTGACTGGAAAATCGGCTCTCCCAGATGAGCCGTCCTCCAAGGCAAGTTGATACGCCAGAAACTACACGATCCCCACATAGAATAATTCCTCTTGCGGAGGAAAAAGTTTTGGAGAAGAAGCCACAGGAGAGGAGTTAGGCACCTAGGCCCTTATGGGTTAGAACGCTCCACTCCTAGGGAAGAGGATTGGACTCAGAAAATGGCCTTGTCGGTATCGTCTGGTAAGATAACAGATACAGAGGAAAAAAACAGCTTAACTCGTGAAGGCCCTCCTCAGCCGCTGGAGGCCAGGGACGAGACTTGAGCACCTTTCTTTGTTAGCGCCACAGGGGAGCTACCAGGGCTGAACATGTGGAATGAATTGCCATTAATAATGCAAAGCAAGGAATCTTTGGATAGCATTGCAGTCCCACGGGCAGGCCATGAAGAACTGCGGATAAGTTTAGAGGGATCCATCTGCCGGCCTCTGTCGGAAATAATGTAGCCAAGGTATGGAAGGCTCCTTGGGAAGTGGCATTGTTCCAGTTTGGAAAGAGGGATGGTTAGTTCCTGAGGCAGAGGATTGTCATCCAGGTTAAACCACAACACAACGGATACAATAAGTCCCGGAGGAGGAAAAGATCAGTCCCCAAATTCATGAAAACGGCCCGGCCGCCCATTTACAAAGCCAAAGGGGCATAACTAATATTCACAAAATGACCATCCCGGGTGTAAATGCGTCTTCCATCGCGCACCCTTCCTGATGCGAATAAGATTGTAGGGCACCACGAAGATCAATTGGTAAAGACTCTTGCAGACCCGTAGACGATCACACAAACTCAGTGATCAGCGCAAGGGGTAGCGATTCTAACGGTGGAATTTGTTAAGGGACCGCGATAGTTATAAGGGGTGAAGATGAGCCATCTTTCTTGGTGACAAAAAAAACGGCGCCAGCTGGAGAGGAGGATTGACGTTGCACCTCGTTGCCTCTTTTCCTAACATATTCAGGACATGGTGGCTGTTGGCGGGGTTACGAGAGCGGGTACACCCGAACACTGTGGAGGAGAAGAGCGGGCAGCAAGTTGAGGGGACAATCAAGGACGATGTGGAGGAAGAGTCTCCGGCCTGTTTTTGGAGAACACAAATTGCGAATCCAAGTCTGGATGCGGGGAGCCCCTCCGGGGTTGGGAGACAAGGTGGAAGTCCAGACTGGGAGCGGACGAGGGATCTCCATAAAATGAGAAGAACAAGGCCAGGCCCCAACGGAGAAATCTCCCAGAAGACCAGTCAGAACAGGGGAATGTTGAGGCCAACCAGGAAGACCCAAACGGAGGGTGTGGATGTGGAAGATGCTTTTGGGAAGTAAAAAAAACAGGTCTTTCTTTATGTAAGGCTCCAACTTGAGAGAAGGGGTGTCTGTGCGGAAAACGAAAATGGGAACGGAACGAATCTGGCCATGACTGAGGCAATGGACAATGGTTTTCAAGCGAACCACTGGAAGTGATGCCGGGAGACCATGGCTGCGTCCATTTAAGTTCGCTGTAGAGCCTGAATACAGCGGAAAGCAGAGAACACTTGTGGATCGGGGTGCCGGTTGTTACGATGAGTAGCACAGGAATAATCAGGCGTGGAAGAAGCTTGGCTCACACTAGGGACGCTTCTCCAGCGCCCTAGGTGCTGGCAGTTTCCCGGACGTTGGGGTGCGGAACAAGGACCAGTCACGATTGTAGTGACTGGATTGCCACACATACAGACAAAGGTTCTCTGTTGTCTTCTGGAACGCTCTTTTGAGGAGCGAAGGCGGATCTGTTCCACCTGAAGGGTTCTAGCAGAGGGACGATACAGGCGGAGCTGAGCGCGCCATTTGGAAGGCAGTGCTTGAGGGAGGGAAAAACCTTAACCTTGAGCTGAGAGGCTAGAGCGAAGTTCTCGGCACGGCACGTCTTACAACCGGCATCAATCGATGGCCTGGTGATGGACCACCCAGGAAAAGTGGTAGATGCCCGAGCGCACAGCGCATCTTTGACGCGGCGGAGAGTCCTTACTTAAAGGTGCGATTGAGTGAGAGCTGCATTTCGTTCCAGGCAAGTCTAGAGTTACCATAAACAGGGTGGGGTTATATACAAGAGGATTACAAGCAATGTGAGGGGTTTAGGGTGAGCCAGATGGGTTATTCGAGAGACAAAGCAGGAGGTTGAGGACACACAAGCCATGTGAGGGTGTTATAGCCAGCATGAGGAGGTACAGCAGATGGCCCACACAGCCATGTGAGAGGGTATAGCAGGAGGTGGACCAAGCCATGTGATGGGTTTATACGGAGTGGAGCATGAGGTTAACGACACCAAGCATGTTTAGGCGGAGTATATGCAGGAATGGACACAAGCTCAGTGAGGGGGCTATATATAGGAGAGGACACAAGCATGTCGGGGTCGTAATACAGGAGTGGACACAAGCCTGTGAGGGGTTCTAGACAGGAGGTGGACACATAAGCCCTGTGAGGGGGTATCTTACAGGAGAAGGCACAAAGCCATAGTGAGGGGTTAGTATAAGGAAGAGGACAAAAGCCATGTGAGGGGGTATTACGAGAGAGGAAAGCCATGTGAGAGGAGTTATTATACAGGAGGGGACCACAACCTGTGAGGTGTGGTATATACAGGATGAGCACAAGCAGTGGGGGGGTTATATTACAGGAGAGAGGCAGACAAAGCCATGTGAGGGGGTTATATAGGCAGGAGAGGGCACAAAGCCATTGGGGGGTAATAAAGGAGTGGACACAAGCCTGTGAGGTGTAATATACAGGAGGGAACACAAGCCATCAGTGGGGTTACCTACAGGAGAAGGACAGCCGTACCTAAGGAAGACCAGCAGTGAGGGGGTTATATACAGGAGAGGACACAAGCACATTGTGAGGGTTTTATATACAGGATTCTCGGGGGACACACAATGGTGAGGGGTGGTTACATACAGCGAGGGGGGGGGGAAAACGCAACCGCAGCATGTGAGGGGTTAGACAGGAGGGACAAAAGCCCGTGAGGGGTTATATACAGATTTTGGATTTGAGGCGGTATCCTGCATTTTTAAGCAATCTAGTCACACCACAGGGAGATGGCGACAAATGAGGCTGTGGTCACATGTTGCGTTTTGATTGCGATATGATTGTATTTTGAAACACAGTACAACAGCTGAGGAGAGGTGATTTGCCGAATTACATTACTGTTAACATTTACATTTACAAAACGCATAGTAAACACGATGTTAACGTATGTAATAATGTCACGTTTACATCGCGTTTTTGTCCCTTAAGGACGCAGCTTGTTTGTATATTAAGGCTCAGTCCTTTTTTTACATTTGACCAGTGTCTCTTCCTGTGGTAATAACTTTTCAACGCTTTACGAAATCCCTGTAATTTTAAGATTGTTTTCTCGTGAGACATTGTAGTTTATGTTAGTAGTGTCTTTGGACCATATGCCTCTGAGAAAGCTTGTATTGTTGCCCTGTGCCTGTTTATTGATTTCCCATTGTGACCCCGGCCCTTTTCCCATTTATGCTCCTCCACTGCCAGCCCTGACCTGGCAGCGGAGGAAAAATAAAGTCGAAAATGACACTTTTTTTCAATTTTGAAAAATATTAAAAATTCTATAAAAAGTATTTAAAAGGCCATACAGTCCTAAAAATAGAAGCATTGAAAACGACATTAAAAGTTGCAAAAAAGTACACCACCTACAGCTCCGTACACCGAAGTATGAAAAAGTTATTAGCGCCAGAAAATAGCAAAAAAAATTTTTGTGCAGGAGGTTTACATATTTGTAAATGTATGAAAACATTATAAAACCTATACAAATTTGGTATCCCCGTGATCGTACCAACCCAAAGAATAAAGTAGACCTGTCATTTGCGGCGCACAGTGAAAGCTGTAAAATCCAAGCCCACAAGAAAACATTGCAAATGTGTTTTTTTACCATTTTCACTGCATTTGGAATTTTTTTCCCGCTTCCCAGTACACGGCATGGAATATTAAATACCATCACTATGAAGTGCAATTGGTTACCCAGAAAATAAGCTGTCACAGAGCTCTTTATGTGGAAAAATAAAAAAGTTATAGATTTTTGAAGGTGGTGAGTGAAAAATGGAAGTGAAAAAACTAAAAAAGGCCAAGTCTGCGTCCTTAAGGGACAAAAACGCAATATAAACGTGACATTATCGCATACGTTAACATCGTGTTTACTAAGCGTTTTGGAGCTGAAGTTTTGAAATGTGACTTTTCTGATTATTACTTTATTTACTGTAGCCCTACATTAAATAGATTTAAATAATTTACACGTTAAATAGATTTGAGGAGACAAAGCACTTTATACTTTGCAACACAATTATGAAATAATGTTATGTACGTTTAGAAATAAACCCACATTTAAATTGAATACATCAGGAAATAGAAGGAGTGCCAGGGATGTTGCTAGGGGCGTAAAAGATGCACTTATGCAAATGTAACAAATTTTCATTAGTGTCAGCTCCTGTATGTAACCCCATGTGCTTGCACTAAAAACAACTGTAATTATCATTTTCAGCTACAGTAAACTAAGGAGTTTTAATGTTCCCCAAATCTAACCTAACATGTAATAATGCCATCTACACTTAATACCTGTGGCATCTACTAATACCCCCTCAATGTGACCTGCAGTGAATAATGCCACCACAACACCCCTACACATAATTCCCCCTGATAGTGGGCTCCTTCTAATCAGACCCACTAAAAAAGAGCCCTCAGCTAATAATACCCACACTAAATAATGCCCCCCCCCCCACTAAAAAATAACCCCATACTGACTAGTGCCCCTACACTGAATGAGTAATGTCGGCACAGCCACCGGATGAGTAATGCCCCCCACAGAAAGTAATGTCCCTACAGCCCCCAGTAAGTAATGTCACCCCAGACCCAGTATATAATATCGCCCCCATACCCCTAGTATGAAATGTTCCTCACAACTCATCTCCACAGTCTCCACAGCCCCGGTATATAATGTACCCTCACAGCCCAAAATACGACCAAGGATTATCAATAAAGCTTCATTACAGACACCTTACAGCTGATCATTGCAGCTTGGGACTATAGTAAAGCATTCAGAAAGCTTCACCAGAGGTCAGAGGGTTCTGTCTGTATCTAGGGGTCGTCAGTTAATCGGGTGTCCTTAAGAAGGGGACCGCCGGTACTCAGTTTTTTTTCAATTTATTGACATGGAAACACAGCAATTAAGGTACATACCCGATTTGAATGTTTTTGTAAGATTTTCAATAGGAAATTTCAAGGAATCATCACCAAAGACCATTTCAGGTTTGCCTGAAAAGTAATTCTCCAGAATTTGTCTAGAATCACAGCCATGTAAATGGTAGAGCTTATTGGTATGGGAATCCATTATCAAATCCTGAATCTGCATATGTTCAATCCCCCTACTCCAGTGATCAAGGTGTATTTATAGTTACGAAATCATATAAAAAATTATGAGATTCACAAATCAGTCATGAGAACTTAAATTGTCACAGGATTAGATAATCTTTAAACAAACAAATATTATTTTTTATTAATAGGACCATAAAAAAAGGTTCCCTGGGACATCTGGCATCTAAGGAAAAAAAAACATGACTAAGCATGCAATACAGACTTTGGACTCAGGAACTACACTAAGACAGCCCTGTCCCTAGATTCTATGGTGCTTTACACAAAAATATTAGGTTGACCTTTCAAACTAGATCAAACAATCAAACAGGGCCGCATCTGCAATGAAGTCCCCACCACAGGGGGCCAATTGTGGACCCCTTTTAGTGGCGGCGGATCACCGCCACTTGAACAGAGTTGCCAATGGCTGGCAAGTCCGTACTACCTGAAAAATCAATTAGCAGGGGAGGAGAAGAGGAGGGAGCGCTGGGGCTGGAGCCCAAAGGTGAGTACAAGATTATATTTTTTGGGGGGTTGTCATGGCTGTGCATACTGGGGAGGCTGTGTATACTGGGGGAGGCTGTGCATACAGGGGAGGATATATACACAGAGGAGGCTCAGTATACAGGGGAGGCTGTATATACTGAGGGAGGCTGTGTATACTAGGGGAGGCTGGGTATACAGGGGGAGGCTGGGTATACAGGGGAACTGTGTATACTGGGGAAGGCTGTGTATACAGAGGAGGCTGTTTATACTGGGGGAGGCTGTGTATACTGGTCGAGGCTGTGTATACCGGGAGAGGCTGTGTATACTGGGGGAGGCTGTGTATACTTAAGAAGGGTGTGTATACTGGGTGGCTGTGTATACTGGGGGATGCTGTGTATATTGGGGGATGCTGTGTATACTGGGGGAGGCTGTGTATACTGGGGTGGCTGTGTAAACTCGGGAAGGCAGGTGATGTGAGTCAACTTTGCTTGCCCAAAGGCAGCTACAAGGTTCTAGCCATTGTCGAACGCCCATCTCGCCAGGCCTGAGGTTAAGTGACAGCAACTAGTAATCTGTTTGCTCTTGGATCCCAGTCCACAGTTTCAAGGAACTATGTGGTCTCTCACCCACACAGATGAGTTTCAGCATGGCCTGCTTCCGCTTCACATACCTTTGTTGAAACCACTTCACTAACCCAGTGGCAGTTAAAGTTAAATTATGCTATTCCAGGAATCAGCATAATTCATATACAAATGAGTACCATACGTCCTTTGTACGATCCAGGTGCCATTGCCACCATCGTCTAAGCCTGGGTCAAAGAGAAGAGTGCCGGAGTGATGAGGACCTGGCTGCAGGGAGCACTGGTAAGTGAATATTCTTTTTTTTTTTTTGCTGTGACTACCTATCTACTGGGAGTATGTGCTGTGGCTACCTATCTACTGGGAGTATGTGCTGTGGCTACCTATCTACTGGGGTTATGCAATGTGACTACCTATCTACTGGTAGTATGTGCTGTGGCTACCTATCTACTGGGGTTATGCAATGTGACTACCTATCTACTGGGAGTATGTGATGTGACTACCTATATACTGGGGGGCATGTGCTGTGGCTACCTATTTACTTGGGGGCATGTGCTGTGGCTACCTATTTACTGGGGGTATGTGCTGGGGCTACCTATCTACTGGGAGGCATGTGCTGTGGCTACCTATATACTGGGGGGGCATGTGCTGTGGCTACCTATTTACTTGGGGGTATGTGCTGTGGCTACCCTTTTACTGGGAGTATGTGCTGTAGCTACCTATCTACTGGAAGGCATGTGGTGGGTGTCAGGATTTGGAGTAGTGAACCCCTTAGACCACCGCGGACGATTATGTAAGCAGACACCTGGGACCAGAATCTAAGTGGCACCCGGTCTCCACCAGAGCCCGCCGCAGTCCACAGGTGCGACTTGTCCACGGTGGTAGCCAAGGTCGAGGTACGGGATCACGAGGCAGTCTCGTGGTCAGGAACAGGCAGACGGTCAAGGCAGGCGGCAATGATGCAAGGTCGGGGACGGAGCAAGAGGTCAGAGCTGGCAGCGAAGGAGCAGAATCAGGAACAGGTCCGGGGTCACAACGGGAGGTCAACACTTGGGAAGGAAACACTGTGGAAAGCTTGCTCAAAGACATGAAGCACTAAGATCCGGTGGGGACGGGAGCGGGAACATGGAGAGGTGAGTGAGCTCGGAAAGGGGCACCACCACGGACAGAGGTATGGGTGTGCCTGTGATCCAAAATGTAGATCGCAGGGGCACCCGTGACACTGGGACTACCTATCTACTTGAGGGCATGTGCATATTGTACGGTTCTTACGGAATAACATTTTAAAATATGTGGCGTTCATGGCTCTCTCAGCCAAAAAGGTTCCTCACCACTGTGTTAGATACTGTGTATAATGTTTATAACATGCTCACAATCTTGTATGTACAACTATTAGGGTACCTCATTTTTAATTGTCAATGTGGTATCTTGTACAGGCAGTCCCCTACTTAAGGACACCTGACTTACAGATGACCCGTAATTACAGACAGACCCCTGTGCCCACTGTGACTTCTGGAGAAGCTCTCTGGATGCTTTACTTTAGTCCCAAGCTGCAATGAAGAGCTGTAAAGTATCTGTAATTATGCTCTATTGATAGTACTTGGTCCCATTACATAAAAAAAAATTGAAACTCTGATTATCACTGGGGGAAAAACATTTTTGTCTGGATCGACAATAATAAAATATACTGTTTCGCTTACATACAAATTCAACTTAAGAACAAACTTATGGACCCTATCTTGTATGTAACCCGGGGACTGCCTGTATTTTAAAGTCTATTTAATTTTATTTCAATGGGTCCAGACAACTCTGTATTATATGATATGCTGCTAAATGGTGGACATGTTAGTGAACTCCTGAGATGTAGAGTAGGGGAGGACCAGTGACTGACCTGATGACAGGTGTATAAGTAAGTTAGTAGGTCTTTTTCTTCTATATATAATGGCCTTATACATTTGGACATCACTCCTTGACAAAGCCATCTGATAAATCGCATGTTGGAGAGGTGCACTCTCTCTATATCTGCAGGCTATATTATGCCATTATACCCATTGAGGCATATTTATCAGGGCCTCTGCGCCACGTCAGTCCCATTTTTCAAATCTGTGCTGTGTCACTATAAGTGGTTATAGCTTTGGAACGCTATGAGATATCCAGGGGATTTTGAGATTGTTTTCTCGTGACACATTGTACTTCAAATTAGTTTAAAAATTTGGATGAAATTTTCTGTGTTTAGTTATGAAAAAAACGAAATTTGGCAAAAATTTAGAAATTTTTTTTATTTTCAAAGTTCTAAATTCTCTACTTTTGATGCAGATAGTCATAGCACCCAAATAAATTCATAACTTACATTTCCCAAATGTCTGCTTTATGTTGGCATGGTTTTTTAAGATTCCACATATTTTACTAGAATGTTATGAGGCTCAGAATTTAGGTGCCAGTTTTAACATTTTTGGGAAAATCAGCACTTAATTAAGTGTTTTTATGGGAAAGTGACATGTTAGGGGCTTATATTTTTATGTATTTATTTTTTATTTATTCTGATGTTTGATCTTTAGTGTTTTTAACTTTTTTTTACTTACACATACTTGAACTTGAACCAGTGATGCTCCAATACACTGCTCTACAAAACTTTTTCATTGTAGAGCAGTGTAAACTGTCTGATCATGCAGACGCATGCACAGACCGTTTAGTCAGACCCGGAAGGGGTCTGACTGCCAGGGAGATCGGGCACCTCCAGGGCACTTGGCAGACCTTGGGGCTGCCAAGAAGAGGATCGGCGCTTGACCGCAGCGTGTAAGGGGTTAACAACCACGATAAATCGGAGCCGGCTCCGATCACGGGTGTTACAGCACGGTGTCTGTATTAGACAGCTGACGGCCGCTGCTTCTGGTGTCGGCTCCGTTCGTGAGCCTGTGCCAGAAGCAGGACGTTATAGCACGTCCCGATGCAGGAAGTATCTATGCAGGGACGTACTATAATGTCCAGGTGAGCCTAGGGGTTAATAAAGGTGATATATTTTACGTACAAATATTGTAGTCTTCTCTCTTTTGGTGCAGTGGATGCTTCTTAGCAAAAAACCTGTCTGTATCACCTCCCTACAAAGCCTCTGCATGCTCCTGATGAGGTTGTGGATGGTCTTCTGAGGGATCTCCTCCCAGACATGGACTAAAGCATACCCCAACTCCTCTGTAAACAGAGATCATAGATGTAAACTAAAAAGCACAGAGAGTCTGCACACAGTATAAATGGAAGTAACAGGAATGCTGAATCACTTGATGAACATTCAGGGATTATCTACTAAAGTATCTGCCAACTCCTCTGTAAACAAAGCTCACAGATGTAAACAAAGGAGCACGGAAAGTCTGCACACAGTACAAAAGGAAGTAACAGGAATGCTGAATGACTTGATGAAGATTTAGGGATTATCTACATAGACCCAGCCACTGTGACTGTGATAATCTTCTCATGTTTGTTATCCATGGCCTCCTTCCTTTTAAAAATCAACTTTTAATATTATGTTAATGTACCTGAAAGACTCCGGGGGGTCTTACTGGAGTCCCACCATGCTGCAGATTCACAGGGTGTTACAGTGTGCAAGGAGCACTTCCCCCACCGACTGTGTGCTGAAACCTCCTCTGCTGCAGTGAGAATATGTCAGGCGGAGGGGGAGGATGCTGAAGGAGCAGAGGGGACAGGTGAGACTGTCTAACAGCCTATAAAGCTACAGTATGATGGGGCTCTGATAACATCCTTAGGAGACCTTCGCGATCACTAGCATAGTTTAAAAGTTGATTGTAGAAGGAAGGAGGACAGGGCTAACAAATCTAAGAACATAACCACAATTACAAATATGGGGAGAGAAAAAGAACTGGACCGCACATCCACACATCATACAATGATCTACTGCTGCTAGGCTACATTTTCATAATAAACTCAAGGTTCCTAGTTACATTTTGATCAAATTGTATAAGCCCTCTAACCACTTTACATTGACTTTGTTGTAGTGGGTCCCTACGCTTTTGTGTGCGACATCACATGGCATCCACCGCTGCTGCGGCACAGCACCAGCAGGGACCAATACCCGGTTGCTCCCCAGCACCCATCCTGCAGGCATAGCCCCCATCACTTCATAACCACAATAACAGTGCCTGGACCTGGATCTATGAGCAAGTGCCCCTGGTTTTACTTACTGGATTTTTATGGAAAATTTCCTTTAAGGAAAACCTATTATTAGTAATATTTCATCAGAAATAGATCTGATGGTAGATTCCTCCTGCCTGCCTCTGCCCTAATCTGTAATTTAATAATCCTAGAACCTAACATAACTTGTTAAAAACTTTATTTTAGTAATATGCAAATTAACTACAGAGGCTACCAGGGCATGTAGTAGCATGGCCGGGCACTGGGGCCTAAGGCTACTCCACACCCCAGTAGCCTCCACACCAAAGTTAGGTTAGGCTCCACGATTATTAAATTACAGATTAGGGCAGAGGCAGGCAGGAGGAAGCTACCATCAGATCTACAATACTTCTGATGCATAGCTCCCAACCGTCCCAGTTTTGCTGGGACAGTCCCGTTTTTCTTACCTCTGCCCCGCGTCACGGGCAGCTGTCAGATTGTCCCAGATTTTCCCTCCAGGTCCCGCATGTCCCGGCTCTGTGTCCCGCATAGTAAATACTTTCAAAGCCTGAACTTATTGTACTGAATGGCTTCTACAGACATCGGGCAGGGAATCCTTTTGAGAGAAGTGTCGGGTTAGCGGAGAGCAGGGACCACGTCATCAGGTTCAGATCTCTATCCATATATGGTCACATCTCCTAGAGTTCCCCAGAGCATTCATCGGGCAGGGAATCCTTTTGAGAGATGTGTCGGGTTAGCGGAGAGAAGGGACCAAGTCATCAGGATCAGATCAGCATCTGTCCATATATGGTCTCCTAGGGCTTCCCCAGACACAAGCTCTTTATTTAATTAAATTAAATAAATGTTTGCCCAGTCTAGGATTTGAACCCCCAAAATCTCTGCATTAGAAATAGGAGCCTCTACCAACTGAGCTATGAGCCCAGTGATTATCTGGTTGAGGATTTTTGGTAACTAAGAACTGTTATCTGCTACTGTTACACTGTGACACAGACTTAATGCCCTGATATATAGAGAGAGATCTTCTAAGAGATTATTATTGTAATTATCGAGACAATTATTATTATTATAAATTGTATTATTTTTATTATTATGGAGACGATTATTAATAATAGTAAAAATAATAATAACCATCTCCATAATAATAATAATAATAGTTGTCTCAATAATTACAATAATAATCTCTGAGAAGATCTCTCTCTATATACCAGGGCATTAAATCTGTGTCACAGTGGATAGAGGCACTGTGACATTATGGCACATGGACTCTGCAGGTTCTGGGTTCAAATCCCAATCAGGTTAAAAAAATGTATTATTGAGAAGATGATTTTTATCATTATAGTAAAATTTGGGGCGTGGCCAGGGAGTGATTGGGGGTTGTGGCTTAGGGCGATCGCAACGCGTGAGCTATTTTGTCCCTCTTTCCCTTTCACAAATGTTGGGAAGTATGCTTTAGGCAACGGCGTCAGGGTCATAGAGTCCTCTGTTCGACCCAGGTGCCGTCGACTAAGTGACAGCACGCCCGGCATCGGCACCTGGGATGGACAATGGACGAGGGAGCAGTAGTCAGTGTCAGACTGGGGGTCCTAGGGCACCAGTATTGCAAAGTCAGCTTTTCTATTATTTAGCAATGCAAACATTTGGTGGATAAATGTTAAAGGGGTTGTTGGGGGGCTGAAAAACATGTCTACTTTCTTCCGAAAATAGTGCCAAACCTCACCATAGGTTGTACCTAGTTTTGCAACCAAGCTCCATTCATTTCTATATGGCTGAGCTGCAATAACCATGATCACATTTGGTGCTGTTTTTGTAAGAAGGAAACCATTTCTCAACTAACAGGTGCCCTGTTTAAGAAAATTCATAAACAAGAGCTTGTCCAATACTTACTGTATAGGTTAATATTTCTTATTACTAGGGGTACAAGTAGTTGAACAGAGGGATGAAAGTGTCCTGTTAATAAAGCTTTGACATAAATATGTCAGTGGTGCTCTATTAACCTTTATGATGCTTTAAAAGGAAATCTACCATGAAAACCCATAGACAGTAAGCTCTTGTGTCACCCCCTCATCCTCATGGACTGTAAGCTCTTGTGTCACCCCCTCATCCTAATAGACTGTAAGCTCTTGTGTCATCCCCTCATCCTCATAAACTGTAAGCTCTTGTGTCACCCCCTCATCCTAATAGACTGTAAGCTCTTGTGTCATCCTCATAAACTGTAAGCTCTTGCGTCACCCCCTCATCCTCATAGACTGTAAACTCTTGTGTCATCCCCTCATCCTCATAGACGGTAAGCTCTTGTGTCACCCCCACATCCTCATAAACTGTAAGCTCTTGTCTCAACCCTTCATCCACACAGACTGTTAGCTCTTGTGTCCCCCTTTCATCCACATAGACTGTAAGCTCTTGTGTCAACCCTCATACTCATAGACTGTAAGCTCTGGTGTCACCCCTCATACTCATAGACTGTAAGCTCTTGTCCCCCCTCCATCCTCATAGACTGTAAGCTCTTTTGTCACCCCCTCATCCTTATAGACTGTAAGCTCTTGTGTCACCCCCTCATACTCATAGACTGTAAGCTCTTGGGTCACCCCCTCATCTTCATAGACTGTAAGCTCTTGTGTCACCCCCTCATCTTCATAGACTGTCAGCTCTTGTGTCACCCCCTCATCCTCATAGACTGTAAGCTCTTGTGTCACCCCCTCATCCTCATAAACTGTAAGTTCTTGTGTCACCCCCTCACCCTCATGGACTTTAAGCTCTTGTCTCACCCCTCATCCTCATAAACTGTAAGTTCTTGTGTCACCCCCTCACCCTCATAGACTGTAAGCTCTTGTGTCAGCCCCTCAACCGCATAGATTGTAAGCTCTTGTGTCACCCCCTCATCCTCATAGACTGTAAGCTCTTGTGTCGCACCCTCATCCTCATAGACTGTATGCTCTTGTGTCACCCCGTCACCCATATAGACTGTAAGATCTCGTGATCAGGGCCCTCACTCCTATTGCTCCACATGACTGTTTGTGCTCTGCAATGTAGTATTTTATTTGTATATGTCCCCTGTGATTTGTAAAGCGCTACGGAATATGATGGTGCTATAGAAATAAAGATAATAAAATCCATCATGATAAACTAGGGACATTACTCATAGATGCAGACACTGTGACCCTGGTATCTTCTTAATTTTTTATCCATGGCCTCCTTCCTTCTAAAATCCACTTTTTAAAATGCTAATGAGCCAGAAGGACTCCTGAAGGTGTCACCAGAGCCTCTCTGTGCAGATTCAAAGGCTATTACATTGTGAAGGGGCACATTCCCTCCTACTGTATGCTGAATGTGAGATGCAGTGAGATTACATCAGGCAGAGGGAGAAGGAAGTGCTTGAGCAGAGATGGAGGGTGGGACAGTGTAAAAGCCTGTGAAGCTGCAGCACAGAAGGGGTTGGGTAACAACCCCAGGAGCACTTCTGGATCATCAGCATACTTTTAAACATTAATTTTAGAAGGAATGAGGCCACGGATAACAAATATAAGAAGATTACCACTGTCTCGGTGCCTAGATCTATAAGTAAGGTTACATTCACACGAACATATGGGTGACGTATATATACGGCCAACAATTCTCGTCCATATATACATCCTCCGTCGTTGTCTATGGCGCCTGAGCTTGGTACGGTGAGCACACGTTCCAAGCCGTGGCCACAAAACATGACCTATCTTAGGCTACATTCAGACGGCCGTTGCCCGCCGTACCATAGCACGGGGGGGCAACGGTGGTGCGCGGATAGAGGAGGTGAGCGCAGCTCACCCCCGCCCCTCTCCATGGAAACATATGGCGCACGGCGCCGTACTACGGAGAAAGATTTCTACGGAGTGCGGAGCGGTACGGTGCCACACGTGTGCTGCACCGTACCGTTCCCGTAGGGCTCCGTGCGCCCATTGCCTTCTATGGGGGACGTATGTCGGCCGTATATACATCCCCCTTGCGGCAGTGTGAATGCAGCCTTAGGCCGTAAGGAACGGTCGTGCGGCTCTATTTCCTATGGAGAGGGGAGGGGTGAGCAGGGGTGTCCCTGATTTATCATGATATATTTTGACAGTAGTTTCCCTTTAAATTGACACTTGCATCCCCATAGAAGTCTGTAGGAATATGAAAATTATGGATGCTACACTGGTGTCATTTACACAGATGACAAACAAACTACTTATGGCACAGAAACTGATTACGCACTGATGACACATAGACAGCAAGAATGTGTAGTTAGTGTAGGTCAGGCTACATTCACACACATGTGTGCCTGCTGGCCATAGCCAGGGCTGGGAATACTTCATCCCGGCTCACAGTGCAGCGCTGGCAGGGCATTAACCCTTTCATTACCTGTGGTCTCTCATCTTCCTCCAGCACTCGGGCAGTGAGGTGTAATGTGCTCACAGTTTCCCTCTCTGCCCCAGCGTTGTGGGAAGATGAGAGACCCTCCAGCTGAATGTGCTGCCTGCTCTCTGATCCGTGCACTCCTGAGGGTATAAAGTCCTGCTGCAGATACTGTCTGTTCTCAGTCCCAGGAGCCGTCCAGACCCAGCATCTGGGAGCAGGCGCCACACTCAGTGAAATCGATAGATGCAAGAAGCAACACATCAGCGGTTAGCATATTATATGAGGGGACGGAGCCAAGAGCCGTCGGGGCCTAGCTGTGGGCCCAGTCCGTCCTCGGGCGGTAGTATCGCTGCCTGCAAACCAAGAAAAATGGCTCCGCATGGTGGGGGGGGGGGGGCATGACAGCCTTGGATCTTCCGAAGATCCGAAGATATTTTTCCCGCTTCCCACTACACGGCATGGAATATTAAATACCATCATTTTGAAAAAACTGACAAAACTATAGAAAACATCACACCTGATGAAAAAAACATCACAGCCTCATCTGTGAAAAAAATGACGTTTCATCCGGACCCATAGACTTCTATTGCCTTCCGTGATCTGCATCCATAAAAGAAATAGGACATGTTTCATAATTTTTTCCATGGACAACGGATCACTGAAAGCATATTTATTTACCTGGTCCGGAGGAGATCCCGAAAGTACATTGTCCTGCGATTCAAGAAGATTGTGCACCCAATATCCTGCATGTGTCGCTTCCCTGCTCAGGTCCGCCGGAGTTCACCATCTAACTCCCGATGTATGTAAGTGCATGGTTTGCGACACAATTTTTAAGTCAAATCCTGCGGTTTGTCAGAATCCATCTGATTGTCCGACGCCCCAAACCCCCCCCCCCCGCCCCCATTTGTATCGCCTACTAAATACCTGTCCCAGCTGCGCGTTTCTAAAACGTAGGGAATGCGGCCGAGGGATCCTTAGTAGAGATGAGCGAGCACTAAAATGCTCGGCAGGTAACCGTTTAACACCATGATCTCCCATTGATCGCCAGCAAAGCTGGCCGGTGGCTTCAAAAAGATGGCTGTCCGTATGGGGCCATCATCTGGGGGCACCCATTACAACAGAATCAAAGCGAGTCGGTGAATATCGCATGATTATGTGCTTCTCCGCGCGGTTCTCCTGAAGATTTGATTCTCTGTCTTCTGTTGTACAAAACACCCCATCTATAAAAAACTATCCCATTCATTATATTGTGCCGATTTCACATTTTAATGAATGAGGTGGAAAAACCCATACACTGCATACTGCGTTTAACCCCTTAACTGAATAATAATAATGTATTGTCCCTGAACGGGGAGAAAAGAGACGTCACAACCAGTTTTGCACACACAACATACACAAAATAACCAATATCCATAAACACATTACATAAAAGTTCACATATTAAAGAGCGCATCAACAATATAAAATTAGGGACCTAAAAGAACAGCACTACAAACCCAACCCCAATTCTGTACACACCCCCCACTCTCTCATTGTCATGTCTAACTCCACGTCCTAAAAACTTGATACAAACAAGAGTTAGATCCCAATTGCCTAAAAAAATACACATAAAAATAAAAACAGCCTTTGTGAAATAGACAAATTGATATGTATGGATGATCTATCTGTCTGCATTTAATTTTCTTTCATTCTTCTCCACTAAACCACTTGCTGGTCAAGTGTGGTCTGTAACCATGTGTAACCATCTTAACCAAGTAGCAATTTCTAAGTGAAAATAAGCGCCCAACAGATCATAATTGACTTTTTTTTTACATTTTCTTAAACATAATATACAATCTCCATCAAAAGATCATCACAAGGATTGAATCAAGTCCTAAAAATCAATGCGTAGCATTTCTCTAAAACACAGTACCACACCGCCGTCCCCCCACTGTCCCCCAAGCATCGTATAAAACGAAGTAATAAAAACGCCACAAGACGGCAAAATCAAAAACAATATTTGGTAACAGAGGTTTTAACGTTTGGTGGTGTAATGTATAAACACATCATAAAAACCACAAAGAGTGGGAGGAACTGGGGAGTGATTCCCCCTTTTTTATCCCTGTGATCATACTGGACCCAAAGAAATAATGAACATGTCATTGGCGCACAGTAAAGCAGTAAAATCCAAGCCCCAAAAAAACATTGTCAATGCATTTTTTCACCATATTTTTCTTCTTTCTTCCCGCTGCCTGGTACACTTCCATCACTATAAAAGTTGCAATTTGTTATAGATTTTTGAGGTTGGGAGTAAAAAAATGAATGAAAAACTAAAAGGGTCAGGTCGTTCAAGTGGAGGACCTGGTCCACCAGATTGTGACCACCCGGAACTAACAGTCTGCTGGGGGTTACAAGTCCTCCCCCATAATCACCTAAATTAAAGCTGCCAGTGGGCGCTGTAACCTTAATTACAGATGTTTTTCTTTTCTGATATCAAATTAGCTTTTCTCTGACTCATGTCTGGTGCCTCATGTATGACTCTCTCCTCTCGGCTACAACGCCAGTGAATCCACGCCATTTATTCTAGCTGACTCCCAGCTACATGTGTCTCGTTCAATCACCCGTGCCCCTGCCTCCGTGAATTCTTAGAGGGAACTGATTCTTGCTAAGTATTCAACTACCCTCATTGTAACTGCTCCAATGTACCGTGGGGAATATGCTATGTATACAATGTAATTTTCACGGTGCCAAAAGAGTTTGGTGTTACATTCCTAATCAGAGTTTGAACACAAAGATGTGACACTCATTCGGCAGGTCCTAGAGGGTCTTATTTCTAAGAATGCGCCCAAACTGGTGTAGCCGAGAGGAGGATGTGGTGATTACACTAGTACTAATTCACTGCATCCGGCATGGAGGTATGAAGAGGAGTTACGAAGCTCACAGGCAACCTTAAGCTGTACCTTCACTTGCTGGTCGATCAGACATGGGCTACCGTTTTACTATTGTTTAAGAGCTAAATGCCTTAGATGATGTCACTCTGCGTCAGATGAGATGCCCCAGAAAACGTGTAAAAAACAGTCCCCACGCCATTCCCCCTAGATGGAACAAGCAGCCTAATTAGGGCACTTAACACCAGTAACCTGTAACACACAACAGAGCATGCAAGGGAGACGCCAGATTCATGAAGAACCTGCGAACGACAATTACCTGAATGTGCGCCGCCCACCCTGCATACCTTCACAAAGGCAAACCTGCACATAGTGTATTTTGGCTACTGTTTTTTCTGATAAAAGTGGTGCTGGGCCATTGATCTGATGAGGTATCAGCATGCCTCTCATCCGCTCAGTGAACACTCAGCAGCCTCAAACACAGCGGGCCCCCATTGTGAATGATATAAGTGTGGAGCGAGCTAGTCTATTTTAGTCAATATACGACCTACACCATTTTTAAGAAAAGGAAAAAACATATCTTATGTGCATTTTTAGCATTGGGGCACATGTAGATGTTTGTTCTTTTCCTTTGTAGTGATTTGTCAGCTCTTTGTTTCCTTACACTGTATTATACAGGTGAATTTCACCTATCCTGGCAGGCGGCAAATGTTTGGCTTTCTCTTTGTGGACTCTCTTTGGTCATGGCAAATTCTAGCTTGGCATTAGGATCAGCATTGGCTTGCTCGGGTGGACCATCACCGCTGGAGTATGTGTATGCCAACACCGGTCGTGACCGAGTAAAGTGCGGCACCTGGTATTCACCACACGCCTGCCGGCAAATGCGGGGGTCTCGGTGTGTCACTTGCTGGCGGTGTGGCAGATAGCCACTGGGAGGTGGGAGGTCGTTTCCCAGGTTCCCTAGCTCTCGGCGGTGGCAGCCGAGGTCTGATTGGTAACCAGTAAGTGTCGGGATACGCATCCTCCTGCGTAGTCCGGTCCGCGCAAACCCTGGGGTTCAGGGGCATGGCGGCAGAAGATGCAACGTCAATCCAAGTCCGGGTCAGCCAACATGAGGTCCAGGCAGGTGGGAACTAGGAACACAATCCATCAGTAGAGATACGGAACACAACGACTGCAACCCGGGAGGAACTTAGGTAACACTGCTCGGGGGGGAGCGGGGACACCCATGGAACGCCAGGAAAGACACGAGGAAACGCTAGGAATACTTCGAGTGGCGTGAGAGCTGCACATCTAAGCGCCCTTTTGAGGCAACACAAAGATCTCGCAGGTGGACACAGGAACAGAGCAGGATTTTCTTAAAGTTAGGTGTTCAGACCAGTGCAAACCAATTAGACAGTGGGAGCGCATGGCCCTTGAATTTTTTTGCCGGAGTCCGCACAGCCGCCCGATGAGGTGTGACGGCGGACCGCGCACGGCAGCTCCGGCGAAAGCAGGACCGGAAGAGGCCGGCTGGCAGCGTGGGACACATGGGGCCCGAGGCTGGATACGCCCGCAACGCTGAGACAGCGATCGCGTGGCACCGTGCCAGTGACCCACCCCCCCCCCCCTTCGCCCCTCCCTCTCTATCTTGGGCTGTAGCGTCATGTTGGATCAGGCTCGGTTGTCCAGTTTTGTATGTTTAATCACTCTGGTCCCCCAAGATCTCTCCTCAGGACAAATCCTTTCACAGTCACCAGAAACCAACGCCTACCAATACCTCTCACTGTCTTTAGTATCCAGGATCATCCTTCACGCAAAGACCTTCAGTTAGAGCTCCCTTGTGCGGGTCGCTGGAGGGAGATGAACTTGTCAGGCAACCGGTTTTAAGATGACTGGCTTGAGGAGGCGAAACGTTGGAAAGTAGCTTGGGTATAGGCATGCTAGAAGGCAGCCGCAGTTTGTAGGCCACGGGTTAAGCGCTGCGGATTGTTTCAAGAAGTGGATCCCAAGAGACCGTGGTCCCAATTGTAGCCAGGATCTTCATTGGACCTTACTTGAGGATAACCAACCCTGTCACTACCAGGAGCTAAGAATGAAAAGGGGCCCGACGGTTCTTGTTCCGCTTGACGCTTGGTCTTGTCCGAGGTTTGGACATGAGGTAACGGACTTGTTCCCAGATGGCTTTTAGATCCTGTACCACTTTCTCCACAGATGACATCTCCGACACAGTACGGAAGAGGAGGCCGTGGATGACATCCGTATTAATAAAAAGGGTAGCAGGCAACCATCACAGGGATTGTGGAAAAACTCTTCGACGCTCATGGTTAAAGAGGAGCCCAGTCGTCCCTGAGGGCGGACACATAGTGTCACGGAGATAGACCCCCCAAAGTCTGACTTCACCCTCTCCACTTGGGCCATCGGTGGACTGAGGATGATAGGCAGAGGAAAAGTCCAATTTCATTTGCAAGCTGTTGCTCAGAAACGATGTGCCGGGGAAGGCCCATGAGCCAGAAGACGTGCTGGAAGAAGAGACTGGCAAACGTTGGGCTGAAGGCAACCTGACAGAGGGACAAAAATGGACTCTTAGAAAAGCGGTTTGTTACCACCCAATATACTGTATTGCCAGATGATGGCGGCAGATCAGTAATGAAGTCCATTGCCACGGGAGACACACGGCCGGTAGGCACGGGTAACGGCAGCAGAAGACCAGCTGTTTTTTGTCGTGAGGGCTTATTGCAAGCACACGAGGCACAAGACCGCACAAAAATCCCGAACATCTCTTGACAAATCAGAGGCCATTCGCAAGGAGACGCAGGGAGACTCAAGGTCCAGCTAGTGCGGCGGCACCCGCATGCGGGCCAGCACTCTACGCAGTTAGAATGTCTCCCCAGGTCAAGATCACTCTGTCGAAGCCCGGGTTGTACATAAGTCTTGCCAGGACGGTAATTTGCCACGTCTCCGGTGCTCGCCCAAGCACAAGCCTCTCTGAGGAATGATGTGTCTCGGAGCATAGTCCTCCCCCATCACAAAGTCGGACTAGCACATGACAGTGAGCGTCACTCTTGATGTTTTTTTTTCAAGCAGGGTCGAAAACTCGGATCTTGGAAGTCAATAACGGGACAAAGTAATAGTGGTGGTACCTATCCCACCGGCTTGACGTGGGTTCAACCGAACAACAACCGTTGAGCTGTCTGTAAGGTAACTGAGTTTCTGTGTTCAGTGAAAATGCTGACGGCAATCGAGCCTCCGCAGAGACGCCATTCCTCCGGCCAAGCTGATAGCCAGAAACTCACGATCCCCATAGAATATTCCTCTCTGCGAGGAAAAGGTTTTGGAGAAGAAGCCACAGGGAGAGTTCGGCCCTAGGGCCCCTTCTGTGTAAGACCGCTCCAGCTCTACGGAGAGGCACTTGACTTCCAGAAAAAATGGCTTTCGGTACAGGTCTGGTGACAGATCAGAGGAAAAAACAGTCATTTATCTCCGTGTAAGGCCTCCTTGCAGACCGATGGAGGCCAGAGACGAGAATGTGACAGTAACCAGTTTCATTTGTTTAGCGCACCCAGTGGAGCTACCAGGGATGAAAAATGTGGGTCGAATGAATTCACTCTTATAATAATTGGCAAAGCCCAGGAATCTTTGGATATGCAGGCAGTCCCACTGGGCATGGCCACTGAATCCCCACTTGCGGATAGTTTACGCCGGGATCCATTCTGCAGGCCTCTGTCGATATAATGTAGCCAGGTAGGGAAGGCTCCTTTGTGAAAGTGGCATTTTTCCGTTTGGGGGGAAAATCGAGATGGTTTAGTCCTGTCGGCGCGGTTGCCATCCGCTAAACGCACAACACAACTGTCATAAATCCCGGTAAAGATCAGTCACAATTCATGGGGAAACGCTTGGCGTCATTACTAAGCTCCAAGGGCAATAACTAACATATTCAAAATGCCCATCACCACAAATTGTTGTGTTAAGGCGATCTTAGTCCACTCGGACCCCTTCCTGATTGCGAATAAGATTGATTAGGCACCTACGAATGACTCCAATGCTTACGGTAACGACTCTTTTTCTTGCGCCCCGTAGACTATCAAACACTCCGTGATCAACGGGCAGGGACGATTCTTAACGGTGGACGTTGTAGACCGCTATAGTCTAGACTGGGTGAAGAGATGCGCGTGTCTTTCCTTGGGGACACAACAACCCCTGACGCACCGCGGTGGGAGAGGAGATTTACGTATTGGATAACCTCTTTTTCTGTGCGATGAGTCTCCTTAACATTATTCAACTGGTTGGCTGTCCTTTTGGGTAGACCGAGTACGCGGGTACACCCAACTCCCCGTGGAGGAGAAGAGCCGGGCAGCAAGTGATGGGACAATCATAGGGACGATGTGGAGAAGAGTCTCAGCCTTTTTTTTGAGAACACATCTGCGAAATCCCAAGTATGGACGACGCGGGGACCCCTCCAGGGGTTCTGGAGAGACAAGGTGGAATTCCAGACTGGAAGCGGACGATGATCTCCATACAATGACGAAGCACAAGCCAGGCCCGGCCCCAACGGAGAATCTCCCCAGAAGACCAAGGGGTAACCAGCACAGGGTCATGTTGCTGCACCCATGAAGACCAAAAGGAGGGTGTAAGTGCTTTTGTGGAATCAAAAAAAACAGTCTTTCTTTATGTAATGCTCACCAACTTGCAGAAGCAGGGTTCGGTTTCGAAACCGAATGGTCACGGATAAAGAAGCTGGCCAACTGCACTGAGGCCTGACACAATGGTTTCTCCGACTAACCACTGGGAAGTGATTCCGGGAGACCATTGCTTGCGTCATATAAGTTTCGCTGTAGAGCCTGATCTCAGGGAAAGTCCGAAACTTGGATCTGGGTGCCCGGTGGTCTACCGCTGACAGAGACACATACAAGTAATCAGAAGCCGTGAAAGCTGGGCTCACACCTAGGGAACGCTTCTCCCCAGGAAGCCCTAGGTGCTGCGTTTCCCCATCACCCCGGAACGTTGGGGCGAACAGGACAGTCCCGATGTATGCCAGCATGGAGTGCCCACCACTACAGACAAGTTTCTCCTGTTGTCTTCTGGAACGCTCTTGTAGCGTAGAGCTCCGGTTCTGTCACCCTGCATGTGTTCTCTCAGCAATGCGATACAGTACATGGATACAGGCCTGGGAGCGGCACTTTGGACAAGGCAGGTTCTAGGCGATGAAAACCTCTTACCTGAGTCTTGAGGAGCTCAGGAGCGAGTTCCGCTGGACAACGTTCCTATAAACCGTGGGAACAGCCATCCAGTCAGCCCAATTTGGTGATGAGACCACCCAGATGTATGACGGTAGATCCCGAGCCGCCAGTCCGCACTCTTTGACCTCGGCGAAGTCCTTACTTCAAGGGTGGCGTGAGAGCTTCATCGTATCAGGCAAGTTCAGAGTTCCATAAAACGGGGGTTAAATAATAAACCACTAAAGGAGGATACAAGCACACATGTGATGGGAGGATTATATGCCCGGAGTGGACACAAACACCCATGTGTAGGGGTTATATACAGGAGAGGACACAAGCCATGTGAAAGGGGTTACATGCAGAGTGGACACTAAGCTCTGGTGAGATGTTAACTATGACAGGTAGAGTACCAAGCCATGATTACGGGAGTTATATGCCAGAAATGGACACAAGCCCATGTGAGTGGGGTTATATGCAGGGTAGTGGACAACAATCATGTGAGGTTGATTACTAGGAGTGGACACAAGCCAATGTGAAGAGGATTGTTATATACATGATGTCCCAAGCCCTGGTTTGGGGGGTATTAGTACAGGCAGAAAGTGCACAAGCAATTATGCGGGGCTTATATATAGGAGCGACACAATTCAGCCAAATGTGGAGGGGATTATATTACGGGATAGCGAACCAAGCCATGTGATAGGGTTGTATACAGGAGGGGACACAAGCCATGTTCAGGCGGTTTATATACGGAGAGCACAAGCCATGGGAGGGGTTAGATTCCGGAGAGGACAAACAGCCATTTGAGGGGTTTATATACAGAGAGGACCAAGCCTGTGAGGGGTATATACAGGATGGACACAAGCCATGTCAGGTGTTATATAACAGGAGTGGACCCAAGCCATGTGTGTGGTTATTACAGAGAAGGCACAAGCCATTGAGGTGGCTATTATAGGAGAGGACACAAGCCATCGTGAGTGGGGTTTATATACCAGGAGAGGCACACACCATGTGAGAGGGTTTATATACAGGTTAGGGACACAAGCCCATGTGCGGGGGTTACATACAGGAGAAGCATCAAGCCATGTGAGGGTTTCATCAGTAAGGAGGACCAAACACATGTGACGGGTTATAACCGGAGAGGACACAACCATGCAGGGGTTTATATCAAGATTTGGATTTGAGAGCGGTATCTCATGCATCTTTAAAGCAACTCCGTCACACCCCACAGGAATGGCGACCAATGAGGCTGTGGTCACATGTCTTGCGTTTTGATTGCGATATATTGTATTTTAAACCAGTACAACGCTGAGGAGGAGGTATTTGCGAATTCACCTTACTGTTAACATTCTCCTTTACAAAACGCATAGGAAACACGATTGTTAACCGTACTGTAATAATGTCACGTTTACATCGCGTTTTGTCCCTTAAGGACGCAGCTTTTATCGTTATATTAAGACGCTCAGATCCCTTTTTTATACATTTTTGACCGGTCACCAGTGTCCTCTATCTTCCCCTGTAGGTAATAACTTTTTCAACGCTTACGAACCCTGTGATTTTTAAGATGTTTTCTCGTGAGACATTTGTAGTTTATGTTTTAGTGTCTTTGGACATATGCCCCTGAGAGAAGCGTGTATTGTTTGCCCGTGCCTGTTTATTGATTCCATTGTGACCACGCGCCACCTTTTCCCATTTATGCAGCTCTTCTCACTGCCCGCTCGTGACTGGCCACGCGGCGGAAAAATCCGTCGAAAATGACACTTTTTTTCAATTTGTGAAATATTAAAACATTCTATAAAAAGTATTTATAGGCCATATACGTCCCTAAAAAGAGAATGCATTGAAAACGATCACTTAAAAGTTGTCAAAAAGTCAACCACCTACATAGCCTCCATACACCGAAGTATGTAACAAAGTAAGTAGCGCAGAAAATAGCGAAAAAAACACAATTTTTGTCAGGAAGCTGTTTACATAGTGGTAAACTGTATGAAAACAATTATAAAACCTAGACAATGTTGGTACCCCGTGATCGGTACCAACACCAGAAGATAATAAGAGACCTGTCCATGCGGGCGCACAGTGAAAGCTGTAAATCCAAGCCCACAAAAAACATGCAAATGTGTTTTTTTACCATTTTCACACTGCATTTGAATTTTTTTCAGCCGCTTCCCAGTACACGCACTGGAGATATTAAATACCATCCTAATGAGTGCAATTTGGTTACCCGAAAAATAAGCTGTCACAGAGCTCTTGTATGTGGAAAAAATAACCAAAGTTATGATTTTGTGAAGTGGTGGTGCCTGAAAAAAGTGGAACTAGTGAAACAACCTCAAAAGCGTGGTCCAAGGTCTGCGTCCCTATGGACCAAATCGCACAGACAAAAACGCAATATAAACGTGACATTATCGCATACGTTACATCAGCTGGTTATACTAATCGTTTTGAGCTTAAGTTTGAAGATGTGACTTATTTCTGGATGACTATTTAGCTGTTATTTTACGTGTAGCCCGACATTAATAGAATTTAATCACAAGTTACACGTAAATAGATCTTGCAAGTGAACAATGCACTTTATACTTTGCAACACACTTATGCAATAATGTTATGTACGATTTATAAATCAACCCACAGTTAAATTGATACATCAGGAATAGAGGATGCCAGGGATGTTTCTAGGAGGGGCGGAAAGAGCACTTGGCAAATTTAACAAATTTCATTATGTGATCAGCTCCTGTATGTACCCCCATGTGCTTGCACTCAACACTGGTAATGATCATTTTCAGCTACAGTAACTAAGAGTTTTAATGTTCCCCAAATCTAACCTAACTTAATAATGCCATCTTCTACACTTAATACCTTGTGGCATCTCATAAGATCCCCACCTCAAGTGACCTAGTCAGTGAATAATGCCACACAACACCCCTACACATAATTTCTCCTCCTGGCTATCGGGTCCTTCTAATCAGACCCACGAAAAAAAGAACAACAAAGCCCTCAGCTAATATAACCCCACATAAATAATGCCACCCCCCGCCAAATGCCCCCCCCCTCACACCACACCACTAAAAATAACCCCATATACTGACTATGCGCTCCACCCTACACTGATGAGTCCATGATCGGCACAAAGCCACCGGATTATAAATGGCCCGCCACACAGAAAGTATGTCCCGTACAGGCCCCAGTAATTATGTCACCCCCGACAGTCCCATTATATAATTCAGCGCCCCCATACCCCTAGTATGAAATGTTCCTCACAACTCATCTCCACAGTCGGTCCACGCCCCGGTAATATAATGTACGCCAACAGCCCAAACTACGACCCAAGGATTATCACTAAAGCTTCATTACAGACACCTTACTAGCTGGATAATTGCAGCTTGGATATAGTAAGAGAGGGGCTTCAGGAAGCTACCAGAGGTCGAGGTCTTCTCTCGTCTGTACTCTAGGGGTCTTCAGTTAATCTCGGGTTGTCCTTAGAAGGGACCGCCGTAACTCAGTTTTTTCAATTTATTGCATGGAACACAGCAATAATGTACATCCCGATTTGAATGTTTCTTGTAAGATTTTCAATAGGAACTTTCAAGGAATCACACAAAGACCATTCAAGGTTTGCCTGAAAAGTAAGTTCTCCAGAATTGTTAGAATCCACGCCATGTAAATGGTAGAGAGGGCTGTATTGGTCATGGAGATCCATTATCAAATCTGAATTGCATCTGTTCAATCCCCTCTACCCAAGTGATCAAGGTTATGTATTATAGTACGAAATAAATATAATAAATTATGAATTCACAAATCCAAGGCTCCATGAGAACTGGAATTACATTGCTACACAGATTACGTAATACAGCTCTAAACAAACAAATATATTTTTTATTAATCTATCGGGACCCTTAAACGAAAAGGTTCCCTGGACATTCTGGCATCTAGAAAAAAAAAAACATGACACTAAGGCTGCCAATTACACGACTTTGGACCTCAGGAACTAACACTAACAGCAAGCCCTGTCCCAGATTCTATGGTTGCTCTTACAGTCAAAAATATTACGGTTGATCCTTTCAAACAATACTGATACAAACAAGCAAACAGGGCCGCATTCTGCCAATGAAGTCCGCCACACACAGGTGGCCCAATTGTGGACCCCTTTTAGTGGGACGGCATCACCGCCACGTGAACAGAGTTGCCAATGGCTGGCAAGTCCGACTCATCCTTGAAACTTCAATCTAGCACGGAGGAAATGAGGAGGGAAGCGGCCGGGCTGGAGCCCCAAACGTGAGTGAAAAGATTAATTTTTTGGGGGGGTTGTCATTGCGTGGGCATACTGGGGAGGGCTGTGATACTGGGGGAGGTCTTGCATTTACAGGGGAAGGATAGATAACACGAGGAGGCGTTCAGTATACAGGGAGGGAGGCTGTATTACTGAGGGATTTCAATTAAATTTATCTTATACATATAGACTTGCGTCCTTATCATGACTTATCGGAGTGTCGAGCCTGCTTTTGGTGTGAGCGGGATAGCAGGGGAGCTGGGACTGGTTGTATATCTTTGGGGAAGGCTGTGTATACAGAGGAGGCTGTTTATATTGGGGGGGCTGGGTTACTGGGTCGAGGCGATTGGTGTCTTAAAAAGCACCGGGAGGGCTGTTAACTGGAGGAGGCGTGTGTATACTTAAGAAGGGTTGAACTGGGGTGGCTGTGTATACTGGGTGATGTCTGTTATATTCGGGGGATGCTGTTGGACTGTGTGCATAACTGAGTGGGAGCTGTGTATACTGGGGGGGCTGTGTAAACGTCGGGAAGGCAGGGATGTAGTAACTTTGCTTGCCCAAAGGAGCTACAAGGTCTAAGGCCATTTGTCCGAAAACTGCCCCATCTCGCCAGGCTGAGGTTAAGGAACAGCACTAGTAATCTGTCTTGCTCTTGGACCACAAGTCCACAGTTCAGACTATTGTGGCTCTCACCCACACAGATGAAGTGTTCACATGGCCCTGCTTCCGCCTTCACATATCCTTTGTTGGAAACTCACTTCACTAACCCAGTGGCAGTTGTAAAGTCCAATATGTCCATCAGATCAGCTCATATCTATACAAATGAAGTAAGGCATAATACGTCCTTTGTAAGATTGCCAGGTGCCATGCCCCCATCGTCTAAGTCCTAGGGTCAAAGAGAAGAGGTGGCCGGAGTGATGAGGACCCGGCTTGCAGGAGCCCTAGGTAAGTGGAATGTCTTTTTTTTTTTTTTGCTGTGACTACCTATCTACTGGGGAGATGTCGGGCTTTGGCTACCTATCTACGGGAGTATGTGCTGGCCCTATTCCTGGGGTTATGTCATGTGACGCATATTAATGTAGATATGTGCTGTGGCTACCTATTACTGGGGTATGCAATGTAAAACTATACTGGTACTATGGTAGTGTTCTGTTGTTTATTACTGCTATACTATCTATGAGGTTTATGCAATGTACTACCTATCACTGGGAGTGTAGTGATGTGACTACCTCATACTCATCTGGGGGGCATGTGCTGTGGCTACCTATTACTTGGGGCATGTGACTGTGGCTACCATTTACTCAGGGGTATGTGCTGGGGCTACCTATCTATGGGACAGGGCAGTGTGTGGCTACCATATACTGGGGGGCAGTGATGTGTCGTCTACCTATTTTATACGGGTATGTGCTGTGCTACTCCCTTGTTACTGGGAGTCTGTTGCTGTAGCTCCTACTACAGGTATGTGGGCTTATCTATCTCTGGGATGGCAGTGGTGTGTGGTGTCCACAGTGATTTGGAGTAGTGAACCCCCTTGACCCACCCGGAACGATGGTCAAGCAGAACCCTGGGGACCAGAATCCTAAGTGTGCACCCGTCCCCCAGAAGCCCGCCGCAAGTGTGGCGAGGTGGTCACGTATCCACAGGTACGACTTGTCCCAGGTGGTAGTTCAAGGTCGAGGTCGGGATCACGAGGGCAGTCTCGGGTCGGAGACGGGCGGCGTCAAGGCAGGCGGGCAATGAATGCAAGGGTAGGGATCGGTAGAAGAGGTCATAGCTGGCAGCGCTGAAGCGTTACGAATCAGACAGGTCCGGGGTCCAAGGGAGGATCAAACACTGGGAAGAGAACACTGGTGGACAGCTTGTCCAAGACATGAAGCACTAAGATCCGGTGGGGACGGGAGCGGGAACGAAATGGAGGGAGGTGAGTGAGTCGGTCGGGCACAACGGCAGATGGTTGCCTGACCAATGTATGCAGACCACGGACTACCTATCTTGGATTTAGTAGTGGAAAAAGTGGGTTGCTCTAGAAAATTATACCGGAGATCGTGTAAATGTTAGCTCAAATCTTGTAGTAACACTTAGTCTATTTTATGCAGTGGTATTGAGCACCCATAAGACTGACGACAGTGGTAAAGCTACCTCTACTGTTGCCATGTGCATTTCGTGTAGAAGCTGATAGAATTGTTACTTTAGAATCAATGATGAGCGTATACTTGTGTAACTTAGTCGAATATAAGGTCACCCTGGCGTTCATTACATAGGTAAAATTGTTATAACTGGAAACACATTGTCTGGATGCTAATCATATAATGGGCTAGTTACGTTTGGACCACAATTCAACTTAATGATCAAATTAGGATATACTTGTATGCCCAGGCTGTCCCTACTTAGTGACACTCGACTTACAAGAGACAACCGTAATTACAGATGGAACCCCGTGCTGCCACTGTGACTCTCTGGTGAAGCTACTCTGGATGCTTTACTTAGTCCCAGACTGCAATGAGTCAGCTGTAAGTCTCTGTATTATATGCGTTAATATTTGATAGAATACTGTTGGTCCCATTACATAAAATCAACCAATGAACTCTATATCTGCACTGGGGGCAAAACTACATTTGTCTGGACTGAACTAATAAAACTATACTGTTTCTGGCTTAGCATACCAATTCAACTTAGCACATCTCGCCACCTTCACCACATGGTGTCATGAGTGCCAGGGGGGGAGCCTGTATTGCTCATTATTCGAGGATGGGCGCCCAGCACCTCTGTAGAATTACATACAGGCGCTGCCTACATGGCCTGGAACCATGTTAGTATCTCCTGAGAATGAGGTAGGGGCAATCACACGTGCTGAGAGGCCGGTAGATACTTACGTGTATAGTCTTTTAGTCTAGTAGGGATTACTTGTCTCCTTATAATATAACTGTTGCCTTAGTAAATTGGGTATCATCACTCTTGGCAACCCTCATAATTCGAGTCTATGGAAGTAGGTGCACTTCTCAATATCTATACCAATTTATGAGTGTTCATTTATGCATTGTTTAACCCTAGTGGCGGCTATTATCAGGCCTTTAGGACGCAGTCCCCATTTTTTCAAATTGCGCGTGTCACTCAAAGTGGTAAGCTTTGGAACGCGTCATGAGATATCCAGAGGGATTTGACGATTGTGTCCTGGACAAACTTGTACTTTCACATTAGTTAAATAAATTGGATGATGAATTTGCGGTTTAGTTATGAAAAAAACGAAAATTGGCAAAAATTTAGAGCAATTTTTTTTATATTTTAAAAGTTCTAATTCTCTACTTTTGATGGCAGTAGTCCATAGCACCCAAATAGAAACTTCTAACTTCATTTCCCATATGTCCTGCTTTATGTGGCTGGTTTTTTAAGATTCCAATTTTACTAGACATGTTATGAGGTCTCAATTTAGGTTGCCAGTGTTTAACACTTTTGGGAAAACAGCCTTCCATTAGTGTTTTTATGGGAAAGTTGACATGTTAGGGGGCTTATATTTTTAGGTATGTATTTTTTTATTTATTGATGTTTGATCTTTAGTGTTTTTTAAACTTTTTTTACTTACACTACTGAACTTGAACGCAGTGATGCTTCGAATACACTGCTCTATCAAAACTTTTCATTGTAAGAGCAGTGTAAACTGTCGTGATCATTCAGAGCGGCACAACGCGTTTAGTCAGACCCGGAAGGGGTCTGACTGCCAGGGAGATACGGAGCACGCATCCAGGACTTGGCAAGACTTGGGGGCTGCCAAGAAGAGGATCGGCGCTTGACCGCAGCGTGTAAGGGGTTAAGAACCAACGATAAATCGGAGCCGGCTCCGATCACGGGTCGTTACAGCACGGACTGTCTGTATAGACAGACTGACGGCCGCTGTTCTGGTGTTCGGCTCCGTTCGTGAGCCGTGCCAGAAGCAGGAGTTATAGCCGCCCGATGCAGGAAGTATCTATGCTAGGGACGTACTAAATTCAGGCGAGGCCTGGGGTTAATAAAGGGATACTATTTACTACAATGTTGTCTCTTCTCTCTTTTGGTACGGTGGATGCTTCTTAGCAAAAAACGTTGTATCACACTCCCTACAAAGCCTCTGCATGCTCCCCTGATGAGGTGTGGATTGGTCTTTGTCTGGGATCTCTCCCCAGACATGGACTAAAGCATACCGCCAACTCTCGGTTAAACAGAGTCTAGATGTAAATAAAAAGCAACAGAGAGTCTGGCACACATGTATAAATTGGAAGTATATCAGGAATGCTGAATCACTTGAGAACATCTCGGGATTATCTACTAAAGTAGCTGCCAAACTCCTTGTAAACAAAGCTCACAGATGGAAACAAAGGAGCAACGGAAAGTCTGCACACAGTAGCAAAGATAGTAAAGTATACAGGAATGCTGAATGACATTGATGAAGATTAGGGATTCTCTACATAGGACCCACCACTGTGACTGTGATCATCTGTCTCATGTTTGTATCACACTGGCCCTCGCTTCCTTTGAAAAATCAACTTTAATATTATGTTTAATGTACCGTGAAAGACTCCGGGGGGTTATGGTCCACCCATCGCTGACAGATTCACAGGGTGTTACAGGCTGTCAAGGAGTGCACTCTACCCCACCGACTGTGTTCTGACCTCCTTGTCTGCAGTGAGAATATGCCAGGGTATGGGTGGGAGATGCTGAAGGAGCAAGGGGAAGGTGAGGACTGTCTAACCAGCCTATAAAGCTACAGTATGATGGGGCTCTGATAACATCCTTAGGAGACTTTCGGTTCACTAGCAAGATTTAAAGTGATTGTAGACGAAGGATGAGCAGGGCTAACGAATCTACAGAACCTAACCACAATTACAAATATGGGGAGAGAAAAGAACGGGGACCGAGACACCACACATCATACATGATCTACTGCCGCTAGGCTACATTTATATAATAAATCAAGGGTTCCTCAGTACATTTGATCAAATGTATACAGCCCTCTAACCCACTTACATTTGACTTTGTTGTGTGGGGTCCTACGCTTTGGTCGACAACACATGGCTCAACCGCCTGCTGCGGCACAGCACCAGGCCAGGACCAATAACCGGCTGATCACCAGCACCCATACCTGCAGGCATAGCAGCCGCCATCACTTCACCCACACTACCAGTGCCTGGACCTGGATCTATGAGCAAGTGCCCTGGTTTCACTCTGGATTTTGATGGAAATTCTTTACGGAAACCGTATTATTAGTAATATTTCATCAAAATAGTATCTATGGTAGATTCCTCCTGCCCCTCTGCCCAATCTGTAGATATAATCCTAGACCTAAATAACTTGTTAAAACTTATTTTAGTAATCTGCAATTTAATTACAGAGGCTCCAAGGGACTGTAGTACATGCCGGCACTGGGGGCCTACAGGCATACTCCAACAAGCCCAAACAGTAGCTCCACCAAAAGTTAGTAGTACTTCACGATTATTAAATAATTCAGTAGGTCAGAGGCAGCAGGAGGAAGCTACCATCAGTCTATCTAATACTTCTGATGCATAGCTCCCAACCGTCACCAGTGTGGTATGGGAAGTCCGTTTTCTGTACACTCTGCCCCTCGCCCGCCTCCGGGCAGCTGTCAGATTGTCCCAGACTTTTCCCTCAGAGGTTCCGCATGTCCCGGCGCTGTGTCCGCATAGTAAATACTTGCAAGCCTGAACTTCTGTATGAATGGCTTCTACAGACCTCGGGCAGGGACCTGTTTGAGAGAAGTGTGCGGTGCGGAGAGCAGAGGACCCTACTGTATCAGTCAGACTCTCATCATAATGGTCAATCTCCTAGAGTTCCCCCAGAGCATAGTCCTCGTGCAAAGGGAATCCTTTTGAGAGATGTGTCGGTATGCGGAGGAAGGGGACGCAAGTATCAGGACTCAGATCAGCATCTGTCCATATATGGCTCTCCCCTGGGCTTCTCTCCAGACCCAAGCTACTTACTGATTAATTAAATAAATGTTTGCCTCAGTCTAAGGATTTGAATCCCCAAAAGTCTCTGCATTAGAAATAGGAGGCCTATACCAAATGATCATGAGCCAAGTGATTATCTGGTTGAGGATTTTTGGTAACGTAAGACTGTATCATGCTATCTGTTACACGCTGTGACACAGACTTAAGTGCCTGATAATATAGAGAGATTTTCCCCCCCTAGAGAGGATTATTTGTAATTATCGAGACAATTATTATAATTTATAAATCGTATTATTTTGTATTATTGGAGACGATTATTAATATAGCAAAAATAATCATAACACATCTCCAGCAATATAATAAGTATAATATTGTCTGCAAATAATTACAATATAATCTCTGAGAAGAGCTCTCTCTATATACCAGGGCATTAATCTGTGTCACAGTGGATAGAGGCAGACTGTGACATTATGGCACATGACTCGGCAGGTCAAATCTGGTGTCAATCCGCAATCAGGTTAAAAAAATGATTTATTGAGAAGATGATTTTATCCTTATAGTAAAATTTGGGCGTGCCAGAGAGTGGAAGTGATTGGGGTTGTGGCTTAGGGGATCGCAGACGCTTGCTCATTGGTTCCCTTCTTTCCCTTTCACAAATGTTTGGGAAGTATGCTTTAGGGCAAGAGCTCAGGGTCATAGAGATCCTCTGTTCGAACCAGGTGCGTCGTACGACAGTGACAGACGCCCGGCATCGATCCTGGGATGGACAATGGAGAGGAGGCATAGTCAGTGTCAGACTGGGGGTCCTAGGGCACAAGTATTTGCAGAGTCAGCTTTTCTATTATTTAGCAATTGCAAACATTTGGTGGATAATGTTAAAGGGTTGTTGGGGGGGCTGCTGAAAAACCAGGTCTACTTTCTTCTTCTCGAAATAGGCCAATTACCCACGCATAGGTGTACCTAGTTTTGGCAACCAGCCCATATATTTCGATTGGCTAGCTGCATACCCGGGTGATCACATTGGTGGCTGTTTTGTAAGAAGGAAACGATTTCCAACTAACAGGTGCCCTGTTATAGAAATTCATAAAACAAGGCTTGTCTAATCTACTGTCATAGGTTCAATATTTGCTTATTACTCTGGGTTACAAGTAGTGAAAACAGAGGGATGAAAGTGTCACTTGTAATAAGCTTTGACTAAATATGTCAGGTGGTGATCTATTACACCTTTCTGATGCTTAAAGAAGGAATCTCCAGACACACTAGACAGTAAGGCTCTTGTGTCAACCCCCTGCATCCTCATGGACTGCGCTAATTGTGTCAATCCGCCCCTCATTCCTATAGTAGCTCGTCATTATCCTATCACCTACGTGCTTCTTCCCCTCATCCATCTATCTGGTCATCATAACTGTAAGCTCTTGGCGTCACCCCTCATCTCATAGATGTAAATCTTGTGTCTTTCCCTCATCTCTAGAAGGTAAGTCTCATTTGTCACCCCACATCCTCATAAACTGTAAAGCCTTGTCCTCACTACCTTCTTTCTTCTAGTCTTTCATGTCTCACCTTACCAAGACGTTAGCTCCGTGTGTCGCCCCTTTATCATCCACATAGACTGTAAGCTCTTGTGTTCACCCTCATAACTCATCGATGATAATCTCTGGTGTCACCCTCATACTCATAGACTGTAAGCTCTTGTCTCCCCCCTCATCCTCATAACTGTTAAGCTCTTTTGTCACCCCCTCCATCCTATAGACTGTAAGCGTTTGTGTACAACCTCATCTCATAGGCACTGTAGGCTCTTGGGGTCACCCCCCTATCTTCATGAACTGTAAGCTCTGTGTGTCCACCCTCATCTTCATAGACTGTCTGCTCTTGTGTCACCCCCGTATCCTCATAGACTGAAGCTCTTGGTGTCACCCCCCTCTGCGCTCATAAACTGTAATGTCTTTGTGTCACCCCCCCCACCTCACCCTCATGGACTTTAAGTACTTGTCTCCAACCTCCTCATCCTCATACTGTAGTTCTTGTGTCACCCCATCACCTCATAGATGTAACTCTTGGTCAGCCCTCAAACCGATATGATTGTACGATCTCTTGTGTCACCCCCTCATCCTCATAGACTGTAAGTAACGCTTTCCCTGACCAGCAGCAGCTCTCTCCCTAGCGGCATCCAGACAGAGAATGATCCGAGCAGCGCGGGCAGCGGCTAGTCTATCCCAGGGTCACCTGATCTGGCCAGCCAACCACTGCTATCGACGTGTAAGGGTACCACGTCATGCTGGGTGGAGTGCAGAGTCTCCTGGCTTGTGATTGGCTCTGTTTCTGGCCGCCAAAAAGCAAAACGGCGGGAGCTGCCATTTTCTCGAGCGGGCGAAATACTCGTCCGAGCAACGAGCAGTTACGAGTACGCTAATGCTCGATCGAGCATCAAGCTCGGACGAGTATGTTCGCTCATCTCTAATCCTTAGTAAATAAGCCCCAATGACTTTGTGAGGCATCCAGGGAAATCACTGAACCACACGTGAAAATTGCCCATATGAAAGAGCCCTAAGGCCCCTTCCACACTTGCGTTGCAGATCACGTCAGAGTCTGATCAGGGTGCGATCAGGGTTTGATCAGTGAGAAACGCACATTTTGCATCAGAGTGCAACCAGTTTTCAGTCAGAGTTTGTTCAGTGTCTCAGTTCTTCACGCGCGTTTTCAATGCAATTTCAATGCGTTTTTCACGTGCAGAAAATGCGCTTGAAATGGACTCAGGACTGAGCTCTATCTTTTCTATGGCAATTGATGCGTGAACGCGCGTGACTTGCAAAAGTAGAGCATTTGGTGTGTGCGTGAAAAATAATGCAAGTCTGAAAAGACCCATTGGTTATAATGGGTCAGAGTGCAATGCAAGTTCTGCGCGTCAAAAGCACGCGCAGAAAACGCGCGTGAAAAACGCAAGTGTGAAAGGGGCCTAAGTCTCTGCAGGATCTAGAGCTTGGGCCTCTATCACTGTTTAGTGACAGTAACAGGTGAATAAACACCAAATATGTATAGGCAACTATGTGTATTGCCGTATCTGGTGACGGGGTGTCATACAGGTGAAGTCTAGGTGACGGATCAGAAAAAGATATAAAAATATAGAATAAAAGTGTTCTGGCAGAGATATATGGGAGAGAAGGATTTGGAAATGACAGCTACAAATAGATCAGGGACACTGAGGCCATCAATATGTACCTCTTATGGCAAAGGAAAGGTCAGTGCTCCTGGGAATGATACTGTGGGGAATTCATTTTCTCTCCCATATAACTCTGCTACCTGTCAATGTAGAAATACCATATCACTGCTAAAGAGAAAGATGTAATGATAATGCAAAGGAAAGGCGGCATCTCCTGGGATTGTAACGAAACAAGAAATTCTTTTTCATCATACAACCAACACATATGACCACACACCAGGCAGGTCTGTTACAGCCTGGAGAGATGGATTCTCTCTGTACAGACCAGGAAGGTTGGATTACTGCCGGCCAGCAGCCATTAACCATTTACAAGTGCAATAATAAGAATGACAGCGACACCAGCAAGATGGGTGAGGTTTTTTTCAATACAGTAAACTTTATTAACATCTGGAATTGGTGTCCCTGACAACACATGACATCACAGGACAGTATAGAACATTCCGGAGAGACACTGGCCTGTAGGACACTGGAGATGCTGCAAGACGATGGCGACCTGCGTGCTCCATACCAAGAGAGTAAGAGGGGAAGCCATGTAAGTAGGGACAGTACACAGCCAGCATTTACTACTGAGAGCCACAGGTTTCCATGCTGCCAACACTTCAGGATGTGACACCTCAGCTGCGAGTAGTTGCTATAACAACAAAGACAGTTTTGATTTTCTACAGTGTCATACATTTACCCAAATTTCCACAATGCCCTCAAAAGGGACGCCTACGGGACTCGGGACCCTTGATTTGCCGTTTGGATGACCGCATCCCATGTATTATCAAATCCTAGCGTGCTGGCTGGGGGTGAAGCTATGGGGGATTGTTTATAGCTTTGAAGCTATGAGATTCCAGGGGATTTTGAGATTGTTTTTCTTCTCGTGACACGAGAATTGTACTTAAAAGGAAGAAAAAGTCCACATTACACAGTGGTGTCAAAACATTGATGGACTGCACGGACTTAATTCGATGTTGTTTATATATATGAAAAAAAACGAAATTAGGGGGCAAAAAATTATAGAATATGGTTTTTGTTTATTTTCAAAGTTCTTAAAAATTACTCTACTTTTGATGCAGATAATCATAGACAGCCCAATAGATTGCATAAGCTTCCATTTCCCAAATGATCTGCTTGTATGTTTGGCAGTTGTGGGGTTGTGGTTAATTGTCCCATATTTACTAGAATGTTTCCTGAAGCGGGGCAAATTGGGGTAGGTGGCGGGGTAAGTTGGTGATTAACATGTGTGTTTGGGAAAATCAGCACTTAATATAAGTGTTTTTTATGGTGGAAAGTTGGGGACAGTGTTTGGAGGTGGCTTAGGTGCTTTTTAGTTGATTATTTGTTTTTGTTTTCCCGTGAGGGGGGGGGGGGGGGTGTTTTTGATGCATTAGGGATGTGGGTTGTTGGTATAAAGCGTTTTTTGTGGGGAAGTGTACATTACACATACTTGACCATGAACCAGTGAGCCTCCAATACAACTGCTCTACCAAAACGTTTTTCAATTGATAGCAAGTGTAAACTGTCTGATCATGCAGACGAAGGGTCATGCCAGGACCGTTTGAGTCAAAACCGAAGGTGGTCTAAACTGCCATGGTAGAGATCGCACCGGTTCCAGGGGCACTGGGGCCGACCTTGGGGTGAACGTGGCCAAAAGAGGGATCGGCGCTTGTACGCACAAGCGGTTGTAATGGGTTTAACGAACCACGTATATCAATCGGGGGAGCCAGGGCTCCGTCACGGGTGTGTTAACAAGGGATGTCGTTGTATTAAGAACGAAGCATGACGGCCGGCGGGCGGTTCTGGTAGTGGGTATTGTTCATGCTCCGTTCGTGTAGCCTGTGCCGATAAAGGCGGAAGACGTTATAATGCAACTGTCGCGCGATGCGGGAAGTTCTACCCGCAGGGACGATACTAGTAGGGGTAACGCAGGGGGGGGGTGGAGCCTTAGGGAGAGTTACTAAATGTGATATATTTTGACGTACAAATAGGTTGTGAGTCTTCTCGGTTCTGATGTTTTGGGTAAGCAGAAGGTGGTATGCTTCTACCAAAGACACTGTCTGTGATGATCCACCGGGAACTCCGCGAAGCAAAGCCTCGGCATGCTCCTGATGAGTTTAGTGGATGTGGTCTTCTAATGGATCGTCCTCGCGGCGCAGACATGGACCTGGAAAGCATAAGCCCACACCTGCGTGGTAAACAGAGATCAGTGAGATGTGAACTAAAAAAAGCAGCAGGAAGATCTTCTACAAGGAGGACGCAGTAGAATAAATGGGAAGTAACGAGAATGCTGAATCCCGTTAACAGACAGTTCAAGGGAATTTCGGGGGGTAACGTAAACGAAGGTATGGCTGCCACAGTCTCTGTAAGGCAAAAACGTCACAGATGTAAACAAAGGGGAGCCGGACAATTCTCCACGATTACAACAAGGAAAGTAACATTGAATGCTGAATGAGCTTGATGAAGATTTTTAGGGATTATCTCACATAGGGACACCAGCCATTGGACTGGTGACGGTGTATTATCTATCTCATGTGGTTGGTAATATCCATAGGCCTCTCCTGTGTTTAATTGTTAGACAATCAACGTTGGTGAATAAAAATAGTTATGTTATTGTACCATGAACGACTCGGGCGGTGGTGGGTGTGCTGTACTGATTCCGCCCTAGCTGGCAGAATTCAACAGGGAGGTGTTGAGCAAGTGTGCAAGGAGTGGCTGTTCCTTCCACCACAGACTTTGAGCTGAAAATACACTAACCTCGTGCTTGGCAGGTGAAGAATGAGTTCAGGGGGCGGGAGGGGGATGATAACTGAATTAGGTCAAGGCAGGGTACAGTAGCTACGGGGTGTCTACGCATACCTATAAAAGCGTGGACAGTTGATGGGGCTCTGATAACATCCTGTAGGAGACCTCGCGATCACTAGCAAGTGTTGTAAAGTTGATTGTAAGGGACGAGTAGGACGAGGGGAGAGCTAGAGCAGATCTAAAAGAACATAACCGAACACTACCACTATTGTGAAATAAAAGAACTGGACGGGCACATGCGCCCACCTCATACAATAGATCAACTGGACTGCTAGCTCGCTGTAGCTGGCTCTGGCCAGCTGGCTACAAATTTTCATATAGAACTCAGAGGGTTACCTGGTGGTTACATTTTGATCAGAATGTGTTACTCCCTCGGTAAAGACCACTTTACATATGAGCTTTGTTGTAATTGGGTGCCCTACGCTTTTGTGTCGAGGCAGGGTCACATGGCATCAAAGCCGGAGGAGGCAGCGTGGGCTGCATGCAGGCCGCGGGCAGCAGCAGTTGACCAGATACCAGCTGGGGGGAGGAGAGTCTTGCTCCCACAGCACCCGGATCGCTCAGGCATACTCCCCCATCACTGAGGAGTCATAACCACATAACAGGTGCCTGGCTGGGATCTAGGAGGCAAGTGGTCCCGGCTGGTTTTTACTTAACTGGTGGATTTTAGGGAAAATTTCCTTAAGGAAACGCTATTATTAATAGTAGGATCTGATATCGATGCATAAATAGATCTGGGTATGGTTAGATTGCCAGCCTTCCTCCTTGGGGCCTTCCTCCGTTGCCCCTGAATCTTGTATTTAAGTAACCGAGAACCTAACAATAACTGGGTGTTAAAAACTTTATTTTAGTTAATAGGCGAAATTAACTCAGCAACAGATGCGGACAGGGCATGTAGTAGCATGTGACCGGGGGGCGCACTGGGGCCTAATGCAATACTGGGACGTCCAGGGACAGCCACACCAGGGCACCCCAGTAAAGCCTCCCCACCAAAGTTTAGGTTGAATAGCCCACTAGGGTAGTAATTACAGTATAGGAGCAGAGGCAGGGCAGGATGAAGCTACCCTCATGCTACAAACTCTGGATTGCATAAGCTCCCAAACGCGTGGGCCCGTGGTTGTGCGGTGGACAGGTAGGTCCTGGTTTGATATCTTACCTCTGGGGCCAGCCAGCGTCGAAACGGCAGCGTGTCATAATTGTCCCGATTATTCGCCGCGTCCAGTTTCACGCGGAAATGTCCCCGGGGGCCTGTTGGGGCCCGCAGTAGTAATAGGCTTGTCAAAGCGGCGCTGAGCTAGGATATGTATACGTGAAGGGCATTCTACAGACAATCGGGCAGGAATCCTTGTTGGGGAGAGAATGTGGTCTGGTGGTAGAAACGGGGGCATGGACGGCAAGGGGGGACGTGGAATCGAGGTTCAAGATCTCTAAGGTGCCTATCTGGGTCACACTCGGAGCTAAGTTTCCCACAGGGGAGGGAGCATTCCAGAAGGTCGGGCAGGGAAGTACTGTGAGATCTGTGTCGAGGTAGAGGAGGGAAGGGAAGCAGGAGAAAAAGGGGGGGGGAGCAGGGAGGGGGAGGAAGAGGAGAAATCATTCATGATCAGATTCAGCAAATCTGTACGATAGTATGCGTCTCGCTAGGGCTAGTCGCCAGACACAAGGGCGATCATTATTTATGTAATTAAAGAGGTAAGTGTGTTTCCCAGTCGTAATGGATTTGAACGCCCAAAAACTCATGGCATTAGAAATAGGACGCGTCCTACCAAACTGAGCTAGTGAGGTGCCGAACAAGTGTATCTCAGGTGGTTGAGGATTTAGTTGGTAATAAGAACTGGTTTAGTCTGCTAAGACTGTGTTACGGGTAACAACAAAAGCTGTACGGGGAGCAGACTTAATTGCCACTGAAATATAGAGAGAGATCTTCATAGAGGAGGATTAGGGGAGTAATAGAGTTTAGACTTTCAAGGGGGAGGGAGCAATATCATTATTATTATAATTGTAATTTTTATTATTATGGAGAACAAGAAGATGGGATATTCATAATAGTAAAAATAATACTAGACAGGGCGATCCTCGCATAATAAATAAATACTCAAGTAGAGTTTCTCAAGACTTACAATAATAATCTCTAAAGATCTCTCTCTAATATACCAAGGGCTTAAATGCTGTTGAGCACAGTGGATAGAGGACTGTGACATGGTATGGGGACGCAGAGGAACTCTGCAGGGGGTCCTTGGGGTTCAATCCCAGATCAGGTAGGTGGTAAAAAACAATGGTATTAATTGAGAGAAAGGATGGGTGGTTTAATCATTATGGGGTCCCATGTATGGAGCGTGGCCAGGAGATTGGGGAAGTTGTGGCGCGTTGAAGGTGCGGGGATCAGCACACGGGCGTGGGGGGGGGGAGGGGGGCTTATGTTGTGTGCCCGTCGTAGTTCCCTTTCACAATGTTGGGAAGTATACTTGAGAGGCAAGAGGGCGGGGGAAGGCGTCAAGTTCATAAGAGTCCTCGTTGTTCGACCCAGTTGCCGTCGACTAGTTTGAGCAGCACGGGTGTCCCGGCATCTGAGCACAGGGACCTGGGAAGTGGAACAATGGAGCGAGGAGTGTCGAGGGTAGTACGGATGTCAGAGCTGTGGGTCCATAGGTTGCACCAGGTATTGCAAAGGATCGCTTTTCTATATTTAGCAGGTGCAGGGGGCAAATTTGTGGATAGAATGTTAAAGGGGTTGTGTTGGGGGGGCTGGAGAAACCATGGTGGTCTGAGCTGGTCGTTTTCTTGCCCGAAATAGTGCCAAACTCACCATAGGTAATGTCCTATTGTGTGTGGCAAACAAATCTTACACTGGATCATGGATGTCTGGTATATGGGCTCATGGCTGCAGATAACCATAAGGATCGGAACATTTGGTGCTGTTTTATTGGTGGTAATAAGGAAACCGGTTTCTCACTAACAGAGAGTGGCCGCATGTTATAATGAAAAGGGTTCATAAACAAGAGGGGCGTTGGTGCGCAATACCTTACTGTATAGGTTATCTTTTCTATATTACTAGGGGTAAACAAAGTAAGTTGGAGAACAGAGGATGAAGAGGTCCTGGGTTAAGTAAAACGCTTTGACAGTGAAATATGTCAGTGGTGGGCTCTATTAACCCTTTATGATGCTTTAACAGGAAATCTAGACCCTGAAAAACCAATAAGGGAGCAGAGTAGGCTCTGTGGTCAGCCCCCTCATCCTCATGGACTGATAAGCTCGTTGTTGAGGTTCACCGGGGGGGGAAACCCCTCATCCTAGAGTAGACTGAATCCTCTTGTGGTCATCCCCAGCATCCTCATAACTTATGCTGCGTTCGTCCAGGAGGGAGACGCGGGGGCAACCAAACCAGCCCAGAAAAGCATCCTCAATAACTAGGTAAACTCTTGATAGAGTCAAATGCCCGGCATCATAACCTCAGGAATGAACTTAATCTCTTGTGTCACCCCCACATCCTCAGTAAACTGTAACTCTGGGTCCCAGGCAAACCCGGTTCATCCAGGGCACCGACTAGTTACTCTTGTGATCCCCGCTTTCATGTCACATAGGGGACGTGTAATCATACATTTGTCAAGGGAAGCCTCATACTCATGCGACCTGGAGCTCTGGTTATGTCCACCGGAGGCGGGGGCGCTCATACATCATAAGACTGGTAGAGCGCTGTCCCGCCCTCCATGGGCCTCGGAATAGACTGTAAGCTGCTGGTTTGGGTCACCCCCTCTATCTTATAGACTGTAAGCGTCTTGTGGTTCACACCCCCATCATACTCATAACTTCTAAGGGCCTCTGGGGTCACCCCCTCATCTTCACATAAGACTGTAAGCTCTTGTGTCAACCCCCTGGGGGGGCCCCGGGGGCCCTCATCTTCAAGCTTTCAGCCTGCTTGTGTCAACCCCGGGAACAAACCGGGGGGGCCGGGCCCAACATACCTCCTGGAAGACTGGTAGTGGCTCGGTTGTGTCAATGTCACCAGACCGAGGAGACCGCACCGTCACATCCAGAGAAAAGGTCGCTTCATAAACTGGGTACGTTCTTGTTCACGCAGAGGTTCGCAACGCGTCACCCACGCAAGGGGGCACCCAATCACCCTGCGATGACTTTAAAGCTCTTGTCTACCCCGTCATCGCTAAACGGGGGTTTAAGGTTCTTTGGTCAAACCCCCTCACGCCTATAGACTGTATCTCTTGTGTCAGCCCCTGCAAAAGGCCGCATAGATGGGGGTAGAGCTCGTTTTGGCCGACCAGACCCCCTCATCCTGCATAAACTGTAGGCCTCTTTGGGTCGCGAACACCCTCGGTGCCTATAGACTGGTATGCGTCCTGGGTGTGGGCACCCCGTTGGGCACCCATCTATACTGGTAGGATATCCTCGTTATCAGTGCCCAGAGGCGGTCACTGCGGGCTAGGTTGCGTCCACAGACATGTTTGTCTCTGCAATGTAGTAGTTTTATTTGTAGTGAGATGTCCCCGCCCTGATGTGTCCCCTGTGATTTGTACAGAGCGCTACGGGAAATATGAGTTGGGTGCTATGACATAAAGATAAATAAAATCCATCATTAAAACGTATGGACGATTACTCATGGGAGATGCGAGGGGACCTGTGACCCTGGTATCTGTCTTAATAGTGTGGTGATTAGTCCAATAGGCCGTTCGTTCCAGTTCTGAAAATCCGACTTGTGTTATAATGGCTAATGAGCCGAATGACTCTGCGAAGGGTTGGGTCAGCCAGATCCTCTCTGTGCAATGATTGGGGGTCCAAGGCTTTACAATTGTGGAATGGGCAGCTTGGAACACGCTGCCGTACATGTATGCTGAAATGATGAGGAGAATGGCGAGTGATTACATCAGGCAGAGGGAGAGGGGAAGGGGTGGTGTGGCTGTGAGTCAGGAAGATTAGATGGTGGGAGCAGGGGGTGTGAAAGCCTGTGACGCTGCAGCACAGAAGGGGTTGGGTAATACACCGGGACCAGGGTGATCGAGCTATCTAGGACAATCCATACTTTGGTCAGCATTAGATTTTAGACTGAATGAAGGGCCATGGGGAAGAAGGGGCGGATCCCAAATATAAGAAGATTACCACTGTCCTCGGTGCCTAGATCAATAATAAGGTTACATTCACACGAACATATGGGGGACGTATAAAATATACTAGGCCAATCAATTCCGCGTCCATATGATGTACAGGAGGATGCCTACGGCGTCGTTGTTCTATGGTGCTGAACTTGGTCCTGTGAGCAGCAACGGGGGGTTCCAGAGGGCACGTGTACCAGAGGACGAAGAACAGTTGACCTATCTATGCTAACATTCAAACGGGCCGTTGCCGGGCGCCGGAGCAAATAGCGACGGGGGTGCACAAAGGTGGTAGGGGGGGGAAAGGGGAAGGGGAGGGAAGCGCGGGGGGGTAGAGGAGGTGGAAGCGCATCTCCACCCCTCACCCGGTCTCCATGGAAAACGTACTACGGAGAAAGGTTTGCTAAACGGGTTGCGGGAGAAAGCGGGGTACGGTGCCAACACTTGTGCTGCACCGTAACCGCGTCGGTGGGTGACCCGTAGGGGCTCCGTGGAAGGGTCGGCGGCCATTGCCGAATTGGCGGGGGATGGTTGGGACGTAAGGTGGGTAGAGCCTTAGGATATTACATCCCCCTTGGGCGTGCAGTTGGGGTGAAATGCACCATTAGGCCGTAGAGAGGCGGGGGGTCGAGGTGGGGGAAAGACGGCTCTATTTCCTATGAGAGGGGATGGGGTGAGCAGGGGTGTCCCCATGAAATTTATCGACGAGTATAATTGTGACATTAGTTTCCCTTTAAATTACACTTGACATACCCCCCATAGAAGGGCTGTGAGGAATAAGTTAAAATTATGGATGCTCCACTGGTGTCATTACACAGAGATTAAAAACAACGTACTGTATGGCTCATTAAACTAGATTACGCACTGATTACGACATAGACAGGCAAGAGTTGTGGTAATTTCAAGTGTAGTCGGGGGCACATTCCACACATGTGTGCCTGCTGGCCATAGCCAGGGTGGGATACATTCCATCCCAGCTGCAGCAGGTGGCAGGAGACAGGCTGGCAGGGTCATTAAACGGGCCCTGTTCTACGCGCCGTTGGGGTCTCTACATCGTATCCCCTCCGCACATCGGGTGCAGTGAAGGAGTAATGTTCCTCACATTTGGGCCTCTTGTGGGCGCCCAGCGTTATGATGAGGAAGGATGGTGGAGACCCCGCGGCAGTCTAATGGTGCCGCCTAGCCCTCTGTAGGTTGTCGCGGTGCACAATCCGTGGAGAGGGTATCAATATATCCCCTGCGCTGATACTGTCGTGTTGTGCTCAGGGGGGGTCCCATGAAGCCTTCGCAGGGACGCCGAGCATCGTGGGAGCCAGGGCGCCCACTCATTGGAAATCGAAGAGTGGCAATAAGCAACACAATCATCGGTTAGCGATGTTAAGAGTAGGTTGGACGTATACCAAGAGCCGTCGTTGGCCGGGGGGGTGGAGCTTAGTGGGGCCATTCCGGGGTCCTCGTGGGGCTGAGTATCGATCGGCTGGCAGGGACATGCAATCAGGAGACAAATGGCTCGCATGTGGGGGTGGGGGCATGACAGCCTTGTATCTGGGTGCGGGGGGGGAAGGGTGGATGTCCGAAGATATTTTTCCCCCCAGCTTGCGCTGTGGGGTCCCAGCTACAAACTCATGTGGAGAGTGAGAGAGATACGCAATCATTTTGAAAAAACTGCGTAACTATATAAAACACACAGCACTGATTGAAAAAACCTCACAAAAAGCGGGGGGGGCGCTCAGTCTGTGAAAAAAATGGACGTTTCATTCCGGACCCAGACTTTCTATTGCCTTCCTGAGTCTGCATCCATATAGTACAATAGTACATGTTTCATAATTTTTTCCATGGACACGGTCACATGACAGCAGTATTGGTGAGTTTACCTAGGTCCGGAGTGATATCCCTAAAGTACATTGTCGCGGGGGGCGATTCAAGGGGAAGAGTAGTGCACCCAATCTCCTGCATGTGTCGCTGGTGCCCTGCGGTCAGGTCGCGCCGGGGAGTTCACCATCTGAACATCCACAGATGTGATATAAGTGCATGTTTTGCGAGCAGCAATTTTGTAAGTAAAATCCTGCGGTTTGGTGCAGAATCCCCAGCGTGATGGTACACTACGCCGGCCGAGGAGATCCCCCCGGAAAGGGGCGGCCAAACCCCCGGCCCCAGGGCAAAGGGGCGAGGCCCGGCAGCAACAAACACGAAAAGGGAAGGCGCCCCCCGCCCCCATTTGTATCGCCTACTACATACCTGTCCCAGAGCTTGGGGTCGCGTTATCTAAAAGACGTAGGTAAGTGCGGATGCCGATGGATGCACTTATGTAGATATGAGGGCAGGAGCGGACTAAAATAGGGGGGGGGAAAACATCGTAAGTGATAAGAAAAAAAGGGGGAAGGGGTTAGCGGATCGTTATTCCGAGACGGCTTTTCCCGAATGCTCCCGAAAAGGAGGTGTGGGCTCTTTTCGAGTAAACTAGGCGCCCGGCATTGTGAAGTACAAAATGGGAAGACTCGGAGGCTGTTTTCAAGGGGACCAAGCTGCTGCAAGCAGGGAAGGCTTGGTGCCAAACACCTGGGAACGCTCAGAAAAGGAAGTGAAGGAAAGGGCAACGGGGGCCACGGTAGAATGGACAGTGTAAGAGGCAGGCAGGGTGGCGTGGGGGCAGTGCAGGATTGGGTTGGGTAGTGGCGGGGGGGGGCGTGGGCGGGTGAGTGTGGGGGGGTGCGGTTGGCTGGCGTGAGGGGAGGTGGCGGGCGAGGGCGCAGGTGTATGGTCCCAAATTTTGGGACAACCTCAATGGCACAATGCCAGAGTGACAGAAGAATTAAGCTAATAGCATCTAAACAATCCAATAATTGACAACTGAGGGACACGTATAGGGGACGGCAATGCGAGGAAGCAGGAGGAGCGGACCTACAGCGGCAGGCTGTGAGTGGCATGGCGAGCATACCCTAAAATGGACTCAGGCTTCAAACAATGGGTTGCAGAGAGGTACGCCAGAAGGAGTTGGGGGTAAGACAAGAAGCGTCTCAAATAATATCGGTACATGATAAAAATTTAGCCGAGGTATATTTTTGTGAGGATTCACACAGACAGGTTGGCGAACGAAAAGTGTGTGAACATGGGAAGCCGCATAGGAGACAACCCAAATTCTGCCTGACGACAGCTCGGGTTTGAGTAAGTGTACCATGTTAGGAAGGCAGTGACAGCGTATAGTAGTATCAAACTCTGATGTTAAGTTAAGGATCTTGGCATGGAGCTTGCGACTCCGGCTGTCCAGAGGCGAGCTTTCGGTGCAATCCAAGCCCCGATCTCAGCTAATACGTGGCCCCAACAGCACTTCTAAGAAACCTTTTGTATAAGATCAAGGTTTAGTACGTCTTAAATGTTTTGGGAGTAGTGGGCAGGGTGGAGGGGGAATGGTAACATCTTGCTGGCGGCGAGGAAGGGGAGCTGAAGAAAAAGAAGGGGGGGAAGGGGGGAAAAAAGGGGGGGGGGGGGGGAGAGAAAAAGGGGGGGGAAGGGGGAAAAAAGAAAAAGGGGAAAAGGGAAAAAAGAAGAAGAGGGAGGGATATATTCCGGTAAAAAGGAAAAAAGTTTCCAATATTTGTGTGGTCGGTGTACACATCACGGTGGTCGAAAAGTGAACAGCGTGTTGTGATAATGTTGAAGTGCCCTGTGATAGCTCTTTGCGGTATGGGCCTGGGTTAATCGGCGGGGGGCTATGCTCAAGCATTGAGCACCGCCGGCTGTGCTTTAGGCGAGCGGCAACGTGGGGTCTGCTTGTGGGACTAGAGCTCAAAACCCGCAGGGGGGGAGGGGGGGTAAACGATGGCGCCATGCCCCACGTAAGTTGGTAATGATCGAAGGAGAGGGTGGAAAAGAGCAGGTGGCTGCGGCGGTGGGCACTGGTTGGGTGAACGACAGAAAAGTAGGGCGAAATCGGCGGGGAACCAGGTGGCGAAAAGTCTGGGGGGGGGGGACCAGAAAAAACTCACCCAACCCGTGTACCTATGGGGGGGTAGGCCCGACGCAATTCCTCTGCATGCTATCATTGATAGGTGTAGCGGCAGCCCTCAGTGGTCACTCGTTCCCGGATGGCCTGCCCAAAGGGTTAAGTGAAGTGATAAACGGGCGTTCTTGATAACGATTTGGAATTATGAGCGGGTGAGGGGAATGTAAACAGAGGGGGTGCGCAGAAGATAGGCTGTAAATTAAAATACGGGGCGTAGAATGGTGAAAAAGTAATTTTGCCAGTATATTTGAGGATTACACAGCAGGGTGGGCGACAAAGTTAACAAGTTTGTTGTGGGAGCGGCATGAAACAAGGCCCAAATTCTTCCTGACACAGCCAGTTTGATAAGGCGGCCATGTATGGAGGCAGTGAACTAGTAGTAGATTAAAGGGTGCTGCTCATAAAACATGTATTATTTGGTTCTTGGCAGGGTCTGGCTGGCGTCCGCTGCCAGGCGAGCTTTCGCCAATCCAATGCCCCTGTCTCTAGCTGTACTCCCCAAACAGCACTTCAGAAACCTTGTAAAGATCAAGTGTAGTAGCGTTCTTATAAGGTTGTTAGGATATGGGGGTGAGGGAATTAAACATCTGCGCAAGAAAAGCGCTGTGGAAATAATATCCGTAAATGGTAAAAGTTTGCCAGTGTTATTTTGTGGATACCACAGCAGGGTGGTGGCGACAAAGTTAACAACTTTGATGTGGAATCCATGAAAACAACCCAAATTTCGGCCTACACACCTCGTTTGATAAAGGACGATGTATGGATGCAGGCTATAGGACACTTTTGGAGGGGTAAGGAGATGGAGGACAGAGAGTGTGAGGCTGCTATGGGGACAATTCAATTTGGATGTGCCGTATGTGGCAGTCCAAAAAAAGTTTTCAAACCAGAGGAGCAGTTAGGTGGCCCTCCAGAAAAATGGATCGATTGAGTGCTGTATGGTGGCAGTCCAAAAAAGTTTTCAAACCAAGGAGCAGGTAGGTGTCCCTCCAGAAAAAGGAAGGTAGATTGGAGTGGCCTGTAGTGTGCAGTCCAAAAAAGTTTTTCAACCAGAGGAGCAGGTAGGTGGCCCATCCAGAAAAATGGAATAGATTGAGTGCCTGGTATGTGGCAGTCCAAAAAGTGTTTCAAACCAGAGGAGCAGGGTAGGTGGCCCTCCATAGAAAATTGAAGTAGTATTGAGTGCCTGTATGTGCACTCCAAGAATGAAATTTTTAAAACAGAGGACACGGCGTCGGTGGCCCGTCCAGAAAAATTCATGCACATAAGTACTATGCTAGAGCAGTGGGCCCTGTCAAAAAAATAGCCTTTCTCCCTCCTCTGCTTTACTGTACAAGAGGAGGAGAAAGAGAAAATGAGGAGGGGGAGAGGAGTGGATAAATTATTCAGGTGACTTACCTTCACGTGTGGGGAGAGGGATTGAATTAGGAAAATCCAGGCTTTATATGTTATCATCTGTAAGCGTCAGCCGGTCAGCGCTGTCAGTCGACAGCGTGTACCTTATCGGTATGAATGCCACCAGCTGCACTGAAAACCCGCTCGGACAAGACGCTAGCGGCAGGGCAGGCAAGAACCTCCAAGGCGTTCAGCGCCAGTTTCGTGCCACATGTTCCAGCTTTGAAACCCAGTAGTTGTGGGAGCTGTGTGATCATTTAGGACATGGTATGGTCATCTACGTACTCCCCACCATCTTTCTGTAAAGATCACCCTACTCTCTGCCGAGACTGGGACAGGTGACAGTGTCTTGCTGGGGTGACATAAAGCGGGCAAAGCCTGTAAAAGCGTACCCTTGCCAGTGCTGGACAGCTGCCTGCTCGCCTACTCTCCCTCGCTACTTGTCCCGCAGAACTACGCACTCTGCCGCTTAGCGCTTTCAGAAGGGAAATACTGTTTCAGCTTGTGCACCAGGGCCTGCTGGTATTCATGCATTCTCACACTCCTTTCCTCTCCAGGGATGAGAGTGGAAAGATTTTGCTTGTACCGTGGGTCCAGGAGAGTACCAACGCGTAAGAATTCACTCCCCTCACTGGCCTGACTGTCCATTTCCTCCTCCTCCAACTCCTCCACCCTCTCTCTTCTCCCATACACGCTCAACATGAAGGACTCACAATGGTCCCCTCTGTGTCTCGCCCACATTCTCCCTCTTCCTCCCCTCATCCTCCTCCACCTCCACCTCCCTCCCGATATGCGCTGAGAAACAGACCTAAGGTGCTTGGCTATCAACAAGGGAATCTTCTTCCCCCGTCTCTTGTGAGGAGCCAAAGCTTCCGACTTCATGCTGACCAGAGAGTTTTTCAAGCAGCAGGCGGGATGGTGAGGCTGATGATGGCGGCATCGCCACTGACCATCTGTTGTTGCCTCCTCAAAGTTACTCAGCACCTGACAATATCAGAACATCCACGTCCACTCCTCATTGTAGACTTGAGGAAGCTGACTGACCTGACTACCAGTTCTGGTGGAAGTTGACATCTGGCAGTCTACAATGCTCGGCGCTGCTGGTAACTCTGGATAACATGGTCATGTTTGAATTCCCCTCGTGGCACGTCGCACAACAGTCGGTGAGGCGGGCAGTTGAGAGGCGGCGCTGCGCTGCCCTGAGAGTGGCACATCTGTGCTGGACTTCCTGAAATGCGCACAATGTGGCCACCTTCGTGAGCAAATCAGCAGACAGATTGGGGTATGTCTTGAGGAAACGCTGAACTATCAGATTTAACAACATGGGCCAGGCATGGCACATGTGTCGTCGGCCGAGTTGCAGAGCCGCCACCAGGTTACGGCGTTTGTCACACACAACCATGCCTTGCTTCAGGTTCAGCGGTGCCAGCCACAGATCAGTCTGCGCCGTATGCCCTGTAATAGTTCTTGGGCGGTGTGCCTTTTATCGCCTAGGCTCAGCAGTTGAGCACCGCTGCTGTCGCTTAGCGACGGCACTGCTGCTGTGCCTAGAGCTACCGACTATGGCCATCCCACGGATGGTAGTTTTGGAGGAGAGGTGTAGGAGGGTGGGAGGAGGAGGAGCATAGTAGGCCTGAAACACCTGGACCGAGTAGGCCCCCAATCCTCGGCGTCGGCAGTATATGACCAGCCGCAGGGTCAGACTCGGTCCCACGCCTCCACCAAGTTAACCCAATGTGCCGTCAGCGATATAGGGCACGGATTGATTTGTCTGCACGTGCTGGTGCAGGGCTGGGACGGCACATCGGAAAGTAGTGGCGGCTGGGGACCGAATACCGAGGGGGCGGCCGCCGCCATAGAGCTGCAAAAGCCTCGGTCTCTACTAGCCTATAGGGCAGATCTCCAGGCTTAGCAATCTGGAGATGTGCACATTAAGGGCTTGGGCGTGCGGGGGGTTGCACTATATTTGCGTTTCCGCTCAGAGTCTGGGTATGAGAGCTGACCGTGGTGGATGCTGTGGAGGATCGTGGAGGCGACAATGGGGTTTTTGTGGCAGGTCCTGGGCAGGGGGTGACTATCAGCTGACACAGGGGAAGGCAGTGGTGTGCACGGCCGGAGGTGAACGCGCTTGTTGGCCACTGAGTGGGGTGTTTAGCATTCATATGCTGCGCATACTGGTGGTAGTTAAGCTATTATGTGGAAACCCCTGCTGATCCTGGTTTGGCAAATGTGGCACACCACAGTCCGTCGGTCATCCGGTGTTTCCTTAAAGAACCTCCAGACTTCTGAAATCTAGCCCTCGCCGCAGGACCCTCGCCACGGGAGCTTCACTAGTTGACACATTTGGCGCTGATGCACCAGCTCTGGCCTGCCTCTCCTCTGGCGCCCCACCACTGCCTCTTCCAACCTGTTCTGGGTCGAGGACTCCTCCTCCGTCTCAGAAGCACTGTGTTCACCCCGGCCTCTCAACCCAGCTGGGTCTGTCACCTCATCATCCTCCGATCCCTCAGTCTGCTCCCCCCTCGGACTTCCTGCCCTGACAACAACTTCCCCCACTGTCTGACAACCGTGTCTCCTCATCACGTCGGACACCTCTTAAAACACTTCTTCCAGTACGTCAACAAGGTCATCATCACCCACAGACTGCGACTGGTGGAAAACCTGGGCATCGGAAATTGCTCATCAGCAACCAGACAAGTGGTTTTGTGACTTGGGAAGGGTCCAGAAAACAGTTCCTCGAGTATGCCGTTCAATGGCAAATTTTGCTGGGAGGGGGCAGACTGGGGGGGAGGAGGCTGAGGTGCAGGGCTGGAGGAGTGCCGATTTCGGTGACATGGGTGGACTTGCGTGAAGACTGACTGTTGGACAAATTGCTTCGATACATTGTCGGCAATCCACACGATCACCTGTTCGCACTGTTCTGGCCTCAACAGTGCTCTAACCACGAGTCCCAGTAACTTCAGACATGAACCTAGGGAGTGTAGCTCTGCGGCGTTCCCCTGCTCCCTCATCAGCAGGTGGTGTCTCACCCCCGCCCAGGACCACGCCTCTGACCCCTGCAGTAGTTGGACGCCCCACGTCCCCCGCCCTCGTCCTCTACCCCTAGCCCTCGGGTTAAACATTTTGAAAATGAGAGTTCTAACTTTATTTTTTTTTTAACTTTTTTTTTGTTTTTTTTTTTTTTTTGTGTGTTTTTTAGTTTTTTAAAACCAAACGATGCTATCCTATTGCTATGGCTATTTTTAGCCAAGTATGAAAGCACACTGCTATGCCATTGAGATGACACTGAGTTATTATAAAAAATAAGTAAAATAAAAAGGAAATGGCAGACTGTGCCTAATTGAAATCCAACCCCGGGCCCTAATAAATTTTCCCACTTCGGTCTTTTGCGATAGATATGTGCGTCACTACGCAAAACACAGTGGTCGCAAGTCTCACTCCATTGCTCACAATTTGCTAGTAGATGCACTGCAGCAACTACAGCCACCAGCAGATCACCAGAAATCAATATTATAAACGCTACTGTAGCGCGTAATAACAGCCGTTTGGATTCTCCTATGGCTATTTTCTAGCCAAGTATTAAAGCACACTACTATGCCAGATGAGATGACGCTGAGTTATGAAAAAAATAAACGTAAAATAAAAAAGGAAATGGCAGACTGTGGCCTAATTGAAATACCACCCCGGGCCCTAATAATTTTCCCACTTCGGTCTTTGCGATGGTATGTGCGTCACTAACGCCAAAACAGTGGTTCGCAAGTCTCACTCCAAATTGCCCCATTTGCTAGTAGATGCACTGCAGCAACTACAGCCACCAGCAGATCAACCAGAAATCAAATATTATACGCTACTGTAGGCGTAAGTAAGCCGTTTGGATTCTCCTATGGCTATTTTCTAGCCAGAGTATTAAGCACACTACTATGCAAGATGAGATGACCCTGAGTTATTAAAAAAATAAACGTAAAATAAAAGAAACTGGCAGAACTGTGCCTAATTGAATCAAAACCCCTAATAAATTTTCCCACTTTGTGTTTTGAGGTGTATATGTGTGTCACAAGAGCTAAAACACACACGGTAGCAAGTCCCCCTGCAAATTCCTCACATATGGTACTAGCTGCACTATAGTGCCAGCAAGCCCAGCCACAAGCAAATAAAAAAAAAAGTATAACGTTATTGTAGCCCTAAGAAGGGCTGTTGGGTTGTTGTAGAATCACTCCTGCCTAACAGTAAGCTAAATAGAACACCCTAACGCTTTCCCTGACCAGCAGCAGCTCGTCTCCCTAGCGGCATCCAACAGAGAATGATCCGAGCAGCGCGGGCAGCGGCTAGTCTATCCCAGGGTCACCTGATCTGGCCAGCCAACCACTGCTATCGACGTGTAAGGGTACCACGTCATGCTGGGTGGAGTGCAGAGTCCCTGGCTTGTGATTGGCTCTGTTTCTCGGCCGCCAAAAAGCAAACGGGCGGGAGCTGCCATTTTCTGCTAGCGGGAAATACTCGTCCGAGCAACGAGCAGGTTACGAGTACGCTAATGCTCGATCGAGCATCAAGCTCGGACGAGTATGTTCGCTCATCTCTAATCCTTAGTAAATAAGCCCCTGACTCTGTGAGGCCTCCAGGGAAATCACTGAACCACACGTGAAAATTGCCCATATGAAAGAGCCCTAAGGCCCCTTCCACACTTGCGTTGCAGATCACGTCAGAGTCTGATCAGGGTGCGATCAGGGTTTGATCAGTGAGAACGCACATTTTGCATCAGAGTGCAACCAGTTTTCAGTCAGAGTTTGTTCAGTGTCTCAGTTTTCATGCGCGTTTTCAATGCAATTTCAATGCGTTTTTCACGTGCAGAAAAATGCGCTTGAAATGGACTCAGGACTGAGCTCTATCTTTTCTATGCAATTGATGCGTGAACGCGCGTGACTTGCAAAAGTAGAGCATTTGGTGTGTGCGTGAAAAATAATGCAAGTCTGAAAAGACCCATTGGTTAATTGGGTCAGAGTGCAATGCAAGTTCTCTGCGCGTCAAAAGCACGCGCAGAAAACGCGCGTGAAAAACGCAAGTGTGAAAGGGGCCTAAGTCTCTGCAGGATCTAGAGCTTGGGCCTCTATCACTGTTTAGTGACAGTAACAGTGTTAATAAACACCAAATTGTATAGGCACCTATGTGTATTGCCGTATCTGGTGACGGGGTGTCATACGGTGAAGTCTAGGTGACAGATCAGAAAAAGATATAAAAATATAGAATAAAAGTGTTTCTGGCAGAGATATGGAGAGAAGGATTTGAAATGACAGCTACAAATAGATCAGGGACACTGAGGCCATCAATATGTACCTCTTATGGCAAAGGAAAGGTCAGTGCTCCTGGAATGATACTGTGGAATTCATTTTCTCTCCCATATAACTCTGCTACCTGTCAATGTAGAAAAACCATATCACTGCTAAAGAGAAAGATGTATGATAATGCAAAGGAAAGGCGCATCCCTGGGATTGTAACGAAACAAGAAATTCTTTTCATCATACAACCAACACATATGAACCACACACAGCAGGTCTGTTACAGCCTGGAGAGGATGGATTCCTCCTGTACAGACCGGAGGAGGGTGGATTACTGCCGGATGCAGTGAGGCGAACCTTTTAGAGACCGAGTGCCCAAACTGCAACCCCAAAACCTAATTACTTATCGCAAAGTGCCAGTACGGCAATTTAACCAGAAAAATGCGGTTTAGTTTAGAATCAATTTACACAGGACTGCTGAGCTCGGATTCCAGCAGTCCTATACACCTGAAACGCCACTTTTACACCCATTTTACATCACATAAAAGAGTAATAAAAGTTATCAAAAGGTCACACACAGTCCTCAAAAGGGTAGCAATGAAAACAAGGCTCATGAAGCAAAAAAAATCACACTCCCCAGCCCGTGCACTAAAGTTATTAGCGTCACAAGAGGCGAAACTATTTTCTTTTTCGTACACGGTTTTATTATAGAAAAGCATTAAAACACCATAAAACCTCCAAATCTGGTATCACTGTGAGTTTACCGACCAAAGAATAAAGGAGACAAATGATTTGGAGCGCACAGCGAAAGATTTAAAATCCAGTTCCCAGTACACGACATGGAATAATAAATGAGAAGTAAAATATGTTACGCAAAAAATAAGCCCTCACACAGGGATATATAAGCACATATAAATATATAATATAATTGCATATACAGTACATAAATAATACATAGAATACATATGTACTTACTCTTTGGTTGTCCAAGGTGGCGGCCATGCTGGCGGGCAGAAGTTCGGTGTTTGTCCGGGTGGGGTCAGTAGGGTAGATGGGCAGAGGGTGGGTGGCCAGAGTTAGGGCTGGGGGGGGGGGGGGGTAATGCAGCATCTGGAGTTCGTGGCAATGGGGTTATGAGGCATGAGTTCCAGGGGAGGGGGTGATGCGGGGCAGTGACCGGAGTTGAAGGGGGGGGGGGGGGGGTAGTGAGAGCGGCTGGAGTTCGGGCAGGCAAATTGCAGTAGTGGGCGGAGTTTGGGCGGGGGGGGGGTAGGGGTGCGATAGCGGCTGGGGTTCGGGCGCGGGGGCTTGTGGTAGCGGACGCAGTAAGTTTCGGGCCGGTTGCTTACAGGAGGGGGGGGCGGGAGCGGGCAGGAAATCAGCCTCCTGCTGATCTATGCCCCGTGGAAGCGCTGAGTTAAAAAAAAAAAAACTCACCTCAGACTCGGCGTTCCTCCGGCTGATCACTGCAGCGCACACACAGTAAGGTGCCCAGCGCTGGCAGCGTAATGACATCATTTCGCTGCCAGCGCTGGGACGCTTACCGTCCTGTGCGCTGCTGTGATCGTAGTGACAGAGCAGGAAGTGTCAGCACCCTGCTCTGTCATGGCTGCTAGCAGTATCGGAGCGCAGCTCGTAACTGCTAGCAGGCCATGACAACCAGGTGTGGACAGTGGTGTCCGCACCTGGCAGTGGTTAGGAGGATGGAGCTCGTGCCAGCAGTGAGGGCTCTGCTTGCCCTCTCTGGCCGCGTGCCATAGGTTCGCATCGCTGGCCTATGGTATGCTGATTTTAACCCCTTAAGGACGCAGGGTTTTTTCGGCTCAATTTCTCGCTCTCCAACTTCAAAAATCCATAACTTTTTCATTTTACGTGTACAGACCTGTGTGAGGGCTTATTTGTGCGTAACAAATTTTACTTTCCTGTAATGTTATTTATTTAACATGCGTGTACTGCGAGCTGAAAAAAAATTCCAAATGTGGAAAAATGAAAAAAAAAAACACGTCACGTTCTTGTGGGCTCGTTTTACGACTTTCACTTCGCTCCAAAAAACAGCTACTTTATTCTTTGGTTCGGTGCGTCACGGTGATACCAAATTATATAGGTTATCGTGTTTTAATAATTTTCAAAAATTAAACGAATGTGTACAAAAAGAAAAAAAAATTTTTGCCACTTCTGACGAATAAACTTTTTCATACTTTGGCGCACGGAGATGTGAGGGGTAATTTTTTGCGAAATGAGGCGACGTTTTCATTGCTACCATTTTGAGGTCGTGCGACATTTTGATAATTTTTATTTCATTTTTATGTTATGTAAAAGGTGTAAAAGTCGCATTCGGACATTTGGGCGCCATTCCCGCCTCGGAGGTCACTGCCGCACGTAACGTTTTATATTTTGGTAGATTGGGCATTTTGGACGCGGCGATACCAATATGTTTTGATTATTACTGTTTATTATGTTTTAATCTGTTCTAGGGAAAGGGGGTGATTTGAACTTTAATATTTTATAAATTTTTTATTTTTAAACTTTTTTTTTTATTTTTTTTTTTCACTATTTTTAGACCATCTAGGGTACATTAACCCTAGATAGTCAGATCGCTCCTACCATATACTGCAATACTTCTGTATTGCATATATGGCATTTTTGCAGCACATTCATTACAATGAGCCACTGGCTTCTTGTAACGAATCTGCAGATGCCAGATAGTCTCGGGTCAAACAAAGACCGAGGCTACCATGGCAACCAATCGCCGCCCCCGATGACGTTCGGGGGCGCGGCGATCGTTGAAAGGATTAATAGCCACGATCGGTGCAAGCACCGACCGCGGTTATTAGCGGTGGGGGTTTGCTGCAATATGCAACAACCCCCCCCTCTGTGTATGAAGAGGACTCAGCCCGTGAGCCCTCTTCTACATCCTTTATACCTCTGCGCCATAGAGCTTACGGCGCAGAGCGTTAAGGGGTTAAAAAATGCTTTGTCAGTATTCTGAATCATTTCAGTAGATTTATGTCACGTTAATTCACATTACCTGGCTCCATGGAGAAATAATTTAAGTCCGTTATAAGGAGCAACCAAAATTTTGGATGTTGGAAAACAATGGTGTTGCTCATAACAAGCCTTTCCACTTTTCCATGATAGCTCTTCAACCCTTGGTATTGGAGATTTGGCTGCGTGAACATCATAATAAGGAAGTACCATTTTCAGCAAATAGATGTAGCCAAATGATACACTGGGATAGTAGATTAAGCTACCAACACACATAATGCCGAATGGCAATAATGTAAACCGTGGAATGGCTCAAGAAAAGTACCGACCCCAGGATAAGACATAAACGCCAATGGGCAAAAGTAGTGCTATTACCTCACCTGGTCATGACATGAAGGTCCTTCCTTTTCACTTTGGTGCTACTTTCGCCAATTGGAGTTTTTTGCACTTATCAGAGAAGCCACAAAACTTTTATATTCAGCTACATAGAATCCATGATTTTATTGAGATGGATTAAAATCTACTTGAGAACTAGACCTTTTTCTCATACAGCACATCTCCACAAATGAAAAGAATTTTAAATGTGGAAATAAATAGATTAGCAACTTCCTCAGTAGAATAACATGTAAAATGAGAGCCAATAACCATGTGTTTTCTTCAATTTTAGGAAGGAACTAAGTTCTGTAAGACAGTTGAAGACCTTGGGTTCACCTAGTTCTAGGCTGCAGTCCTTATTTTGGAGGAGTTCTTGCATTTTCTTACCAGGTAAGAATATGTTATATAAAGCTGAGCAATAAAGCAATCTCATATCTTCTATCTGCCCACGGCCTTGTGTTATCTGGTTCAGCTCCCTGTCCGTAGGCTGCGCTAGTCAGGAGCGCAGCATAGGGGAAGGTAACTCTATACTCACCTTCCCTCGCCCTCCGATGCAGAGGCCGCATCTTTTTTTCTCTGAATGATGGTGTAGCGCCATCTCTGAACCCAATGACGGCAGATGCTCGGAGGGAGGGTAAAGGTGAGTATAATTTATTTTTTACACAGAGGGACATGCATCGGGGAATGTTGGAGGCTGCTGGTACTTGGGGGCACAGTGACAGCAGTGCAAGGGCTTTCTGTCCAACGTTGTCATGTTCTTTCTCGTGCTAACTGCTTGCACATGTATTTATGAAGTGTGCTTGAACACTATGTGTCGCGTGTGACTCATTTGTGTGGCAGCTGCTCTATACCCGACAAGATACAAAATTCTGAACTGTAGAGCAGTTACAGTGCCAGTCAGCCCATGCAACACAATTATCATGCAGAGTCTGACAGAAATGTGTTGCACCCCTATTTAAAGTGCACCAAAATAAAATGTGGTCACTCTGTCGAAGCAGTGCAGGGGCACCAGATTCATAAGAACGGCGCACAATTCCTGAATCTAGTGCACTCTGCACACTAACGGGCAACTGCACATAGTACAGTTTACACAGCAAGCTGCTTATAATGACCTCAAGTATACCTGCCAAGAGATGTAGCCTTTATACAGGACCAGATTGACGGTGTGTGAACATGGGCGGATACAGGGGCAGAAACAAGATGAAGGCTGGAGGACAGGACTACTGTGCTGTAGTGTACCACTCTTATACAGATAATTATATATAAGAGAGAGAGAGAGGGGAAGTATCCAGACCCCTTTAAATGTTTCAATCTTTGTTTCATTGCAGCCAATTTGTAGGTTCAAAAAGTTTTTTTTGCTCATCATGTACACTCTGCACCACATCTTGACAGATAAAAACAGAATGTAGATATTTTGGGTAATGTATTAAACAGAAAATCACTTGTTGATAAGTATTCAGCTGCGTTGCGTGTCATATTTAACATAATGCTGATCCAATTTCCTACTGACCTCTGGATGATGGTTGTCACCAGGAATATGATTTTTAGCTGGTGACAGGTTCTAATAGCCTCTGGTATTCTGATTTTAACCCCTTAAGGACGCAGGGTTTTTCGGCTCATTTCTCGCTCTCCAACTTCAAAAATCCATAACTTTTTCATTTTTATATGATATATATGGGGGCACAGTGTGATCAGTTGTGGTGTGAGGGGTAAATATGATATATGTGGGGGTACAGTGTGGTCAGTTTTGTGTGTGAGGGTCAGGTGTGAGGAGTATATAGGATGATGCCAACCATGTCTGTTTTATAAACCAGCAGAGATGAGTCATGACTGGAAGAAGTCTCCTGGAAGATCAGAAAGAAGGGAAGAGACAACATCAGGGACGTCACCTGTAAGTCATTGGATCACACTGCAGCCTCTGTGCAGGACTGGTATCTACTACTATATGGTCACTATATGCTGGTAGATACTGGTCTGTGTGAGGTTATGAAATAGTATTGCAGTATTATTCAGTTATTATGGAGTGGTGATAATCATGATGTAATGTTATTATTTGGGCCTTGTACAGAGGTGTCATTAGTGATATTGTCCTGTGCTGGTTGGTGTTTGTATAATAACAATATGGCGGTAAAGATCATCAGTAAATGGAGTTTATATGTGGTAAATTGTTGGTAATACTGGTCTGTGTACAGAGTCTTGTGCTCATTATCAGGATGTTGGTATTTTCTTCATGTTGTGATGATGCTATGTGCTGCATTTTGGAGGGATCATTTATAAATAGCAGCGCTATTGTTTGGAATACTGGCCTAATGGTAGTTTTAATTGGTTACAGTATTGTGGTATCATTATTTTATAATAGTATGGCGGGAGTATTTTTTGGTTTCTTATATCTCTAGAGCTTTGAAACAGTATAACTATGTGGTATATTTTACTTATATTGTTGTGGGAGGGGGCACTGCATTGGCAGCAGAGCTGGGGGGGTCCCATCCTAAATGAGGTGCTCCATACCGCTGGGACCCTTAATCTGGCCCTGTGTGCGACACAATCCCCAGGTAAATACCTGTCACAGTGGCGTAACTCCCAAAAAATTTGAAAATCCACGGACCCTTAGTAAATAAGCCCCAATGTGTCATGAAAAAAGGGTTTAGGTACTCATTCAAACGAAGTAATGAGTACCAATACGAACCTTATTGCTCCCAATTGCCATCTATAGAGCGGTGAGAACACATTGGGGCACATTTACTTACCCGGTCCTGTCGCGATCCGACGCAGATTTGTGTTGTCCGACGAGGATTTGGGTCCAGCACAATTCACTAAGGTTGTGCGTCCAATTTCCTGTCGCTTCTGCCCCGAGGTCCGCCGGAGTTCACCTTCTTCTTCCTGATGCGTGAGTCCGTGATCTTGCAACACATTTCGTTTTTTAAATTCCGCAGTTTTTCCGAATTCGTCAAGTTGTCCGAAGGCCACGACCCCGATTACTGTTGCATGCAAGCCAGCGCCGATGCGCCACAATCCAATCTCGTGCGCCAAAAACCTGGGGCAATTCGGTGCAAAACGGCGCAATCCCGCTCCGTGGATTCTTAGTAAATGTGCCCCATTGTCTCACGACACCGTGACCATGCACATGGGTATATAGGACATGACCTCCTCCTCTCCAGCACGGGGCTTCGGCTCGGGGAACATATGTCTAATGTACCCCAAGTCCCATTTTTATTTATTGGCATAGGCATGCCTTCACTCAAATAATCAGCATAACATGGAAAAAGTCTAATTATGCAGAGGACAAACATATTGTACAGACCTTGTACTTATAAACTGAACTTTGCTATGATAAACTCATGAAAGACATACAATCCACCATCATGAAAGACAGCAAGCAAAAGTGCAAGGGGTTAATGAAGTAGATAACTAGTTAAGGGAAAATGGTGCAATACCTGATTAGGTGTACCAGTGTATGATGTAAGCATCCACCCCCCCCCTGTATCCCACACTTGATGCTGAATTTATCAGGAGGCTGCAGTGTGCTGCACCCGTGGGTCAGTTCTAAGCCAGGTCCATCAAGGTGTACAATTGTGCCATAGCCTGCGCATTGGACACAGACTATAGCTGGTACACAGGCATGGTGGAAGAGGCGTGAGTGGGATAATAAGCACCATTCCTCGCCAAGCGCAGGTATTTCAGTTGTATAAGCCTGGATAGACCTGACCCATGTTTGGGAAACTGAAAACAGTATGGAGTAAATATTGCACAGTGCCAGATTAAGAACTATGACCCTGGTAATTTAGAGTAGTGAAGTAATTTCCACAGTCCAATGGTCTAGAGAACTGCAGGGCTTAATAATAACTGCATCCCTGATAATCTAAGTCAGTAATAATGTTAAAGGGGTTGTCTGACTATTCTAAGAATTTAGCAGCCTGGCTGGGGAAGGGCTTTTAAAAAAGGGCTTTAGCAGCCGGGCTGTTTTCTCACTCCTCTCCACTTGAAGGTCATGTTATGACTTAACAGAGCTAACACAAGGCCAGTTAGTCTGAGAACAGGGAATAGCTTACACTTCATTAACCTTTTCCGGGAATGTGCTGGTAAATTCATTATGGCCAATACCATTCCCGACTGTGGTTGGGAAATAAACAGTGTGATTTGAGTGCGGCTGAAGACCGTGTCTGCGTCTTGGGTTTGTTCTCTCTCCCGGGACCGGGGCAGCCATGAAAGGGTTAATTTGAAAGTCACCATGCAATGGGGGGTTTGTGCCCCAGATAAAAATCTCTAACACCTACCCCTTTGCTTCCATAAAACTGATCATAATATTATTATTAATCATAATGATAAACCAATAGACAGAACTGCATCTCGGTTATATTTATTTATCAATTCAACATCACACGGCACATATTTTGTTGCATTGAGAAGAATTTTAATCACATTTTATAGTAGTATTCACTGTACTTTTTCAGTCTCATGTGTTATCGTTGAAAGCATTTCCAGGGTTGTCACACAGTTAACTTTTCCATAAAATAAGTTATTAATATTGGATTTTGTGTCTAACCCTCACCAATTATTTAATTCCAATGGCCTGTAGGGCAGGTATCAGATGGCCCAGCTTTGTTCCGTGGCTGGGCCTGTGCATGGCAGATAGTGTACTACCATCTTTGTCCTTTGGATTGCCCATCAACATCATACACATAGAAAACCCTCTATCCATTCAGTAATGACTCAACTGACATTTGGGTCAGTAATGACTAGACTGACATTTGGGCCATTATATAGTAAACTAGCTGTAGCTCCCGCCGTTGCCCGGGACAGTAAATAACTGCTCTTAGCTGTAACAAAATAAAATGGGTTAACAAAAATATTTTATATGTATCTATATACTGTCTCAGACTGACTGACAGAGACGGTCTCGGGCCCTGTCATTTCAGGGACTGTCTCGGCCCTCACATTCCAGGGACTGTCTCTGGCCCTCTCATTCCAGGGTGTGACTGCTGCCTGACTGTCACTTTGTCTATGGGGAGATTTAATAGAAGTGTCTGAGTGCAGAACTGCTGTAGTTGCCCATGGCAACCAATCAGAGCTGAAGTTTTCCACAGCTGTTAATAAAATTACAGCTGATCTCTGATTGATTTCCATGGGAAACTGGAACAGTTTTACCTCAGACACTTCTTATAAATCTCCCCGTATCCAGCTTACCTCACACATAAGCGTCTTATACTTATTGCCTATAGTAACCAATCAAAGCTCAGAGCTCATATTAATGACCTGTGGCATAGCAGCAGCCAATCACTTTCCAACTGCTACAGCAGCAGCAGGCAATGGCTCTTGTATATGGTGGGTAATAAGTGGATTGCGGCTCAAAACGGGGCAACAACTGTGCAAAATTTGGTGATTGTAAATGCAAGGGTGCAGATTCCTTTAGCGGACATACATACATACAGTACCCACACACACACTCAGTTTTATATATTAGATCATGATTTTCCATACTACTGTTTCAAATACACTAGATAAATTAGCATTGAAATTGATATATCATATACCAAAAGCCATAAAAAAAAAAATTTGAAAAGAAAATAGACACTATCCCTATGAGTCTAATTAGGTGAATAATATGCTTCAGATACTATTTCAAACACACTCTATTTATAAAACTTGATAAATCAATTTCAATGCTAATTTTTATATACCAAAACGTGTAATTAACTGCCACATAAGTGAATACTATGTTTATATCTGTTTCACTATTCTTACATTTTATCACTGTAAGAATGTGCATAGCATTTTCATTTTTATCTTCATTTTGGCTCATTCTCTCACCTTTACAGCAATAAGAATCCAAATTGCTTCATAATCAGTGATATCACTGCTCAATTTGCTTTTAACTATTTCCAAACATTCAATGGTAAAGCCTGCATCTGCCACGGACCTCCGGGGCAGGGGGCTGGCTATATACTGGGGCAGGGGGCTGGCTATATACCGGGGCAGGGGGCTGGCTATATACCACGGCAGGGGGCTGGCTATATACCGCGGCAGGGGGCTGGCTGTATACCGGGGCAGGGGGCTGGCTATATACTGGGGCAGGGGGCTGGCTATATACTGGGGCAGGGGGCTGGCTATATACCGGGGCAGGGGGCTGGCTATATACCACGGCAGGGGGCTGGCTATATACCACGGCAGGGGGCTGGCTATATACTGGGGCAAGGGGCTGGCTATATACTGGGGGATATGGGATGGCAGGCTATATACTGGGGGGCAGGTGCTGGCAATATACTATGGGACAGGGTCCGACAGGCTCTATACTGGGGAGGCTGTGACCAATGCATTTCCCACCCTCGGCTTATACTCGAGTCAATAGGTTTTCCCAGGTTTTTGTGGTAAAATTAGGGGCCTCGGCTTATACTTGGGTGGGCTTATACTCGAGTATATATGGTACTTTTTCAAAGAAGTCTCAATTGGGCACAATGAAACAAGGTGTTCCCCAGGGTCATAGATTTTTCCATAAACTCCAACAGAGGCATACGTTTGAAACTTTACCTACCCTTTTGCTTCCATAAATCAGATTTAATATTATTATTATTAATCATAATGATAAACCAATAGACAGAACTGCATCTCGGTTACATTTATTTATCAATTCAAAATCACATGGCACATATTTTGTTGCATTGAGAGGAATTTTAATCATATTTTTTTAGTCATATTCATTGTACTTTTCCAGTCTCATGTGTTATCCTTAAAGGCATTTCCAGGGTTGTCACACGGTTAACTTTTCCATAAAATAAGTTATTAATATTGGATTTTGGGTCTAACCCTCACTGATTATTTAATTCCAATGGCCTGTAGGGCATGTATCAGATGTTCCGTGCTAGGCCTGTGCATGGCAGATAGTGTACTACCTTTTTTGTCCTATGGATAGCCCATCAACATCATACACATAGAAAACCCTCTATCCATTCAGTGATGACTGGACTGACATTTGGGTCAGTAATGACTGGACTGACATTTGGGTCAGTAATGACTGGACTGACATTTGGATAAGACACTGCATTGACATATACAATAAGAGAATAATCCTAGTTAGGTAGCTCCAACAACTTAAAAATGGTGGTAAGATTAGCTATTTAGTTTGGGAAATTACTCCTCAGTTTGGTGAGGCACAGGTTATAGGACTGCACACAGACTCTTACTAGACCTAAACATTCTGCGGGTATTGGCTTTACTGACATTTTATTAAACATTTTAGCTTAGTAGGATAGTGTATTGGCATAGATCCAGAGAGCCCAAACTGAATATATAAATGGAGAAAGTTATAGCAGGAGGTCCTCTGCCTAGACTACTGCTTCCCACTTTCAATTAACCTTTCTCAGAAATAGAGGCAGACACGCCACATCGGAGTGTGACAATGCTTGCTTCAAAGACTGGGTATCGTATGACATATTTTTATGATTAAGAGAAGATTATATCTTTATTTTGGAATTTAAATAAGTCTCTCATTCTTTCAGCTTTAACAGTAATCTGGGACATTTTATCTTTTATTATTTCCTTTTTTTTTATTATGGAAAAGTTTACCATGATACATACAGTGAATGTATGAACTGAACTAAGGTTTAGAGATACAATCTCATCGGTGACAATTTATTGTGTAATTATTTTTTTGCTCCTGTTTACAATTTATTGTTCATATATATTATACTTTTTTGTCTTTTAGCTTTATATCGTGATGGCCCCACAAACTTTCATTGTTTATGTTTTATATAACATTTATGCTCTAATAAATAACCAAAAACATTTTATTGCCTGGAGAATTTTGGTGTAGCAGGACATTTGTTGTTTTTATTCACTTTTTGCATATTGCCTATGATACCAAGGCTAGTCTTTTGCACCCAACTATCTCCCCATATTTGAACTGGTGAGCACTTCCACATCCTTTTCTCAATCTTTCTCAAAAATAGACTTAATTCTCTAAAACTGAACGGAGTTACAGTCTGGCAAAAACTACCTCAGATGGAACAATTATGACCCCATCCCTCCCACCTCAAAAAAGTAGGTGGCATGCTGTATGTAGATCCACCTGTGCACTCCTCTTATCCTACACCTATTGTCTCTCTCAACCAGAAGGTCCTAGGAGATATACTTTTTGATGGAGTTTTCCCTACCCTCCCTCAGCTACAATCCCAATACCAGCAGGTACACATATCGACACCCATGCCAAATTACTGAAAGCTTTCCGTTACCCATTATACCAGGTAATCCCCTGAGAAGGGATTTAAGAAGCTAATAGCTTCCACAACACCTTGATGCAAATGAGCCTCCTGCTTATATAAGTTCTGAGCTCTGAGGGCTGCTTTCCTTGCTTCATCAAAACCTAGGAGAAAGATTTCTTTAACACCAAAGAAACTGCCCAGATTATTTGCAATGGATACGATCCAACAATGCAGAATACCAGGAATTGTGACATGATCTGCCCAAACTGGTTAGAAGTTGAAAAATATATATTGAACTAGCCCCAGTAAAACTCCCCAAAACTTACAATAACTAAATGCTTTGGCAGCAAGTGCTTTCCGTTGCAATAATATTAATTAAGCTCCATTGACATTCTACACAAATGCTATTCCTACTTCACTGGACCAACAAGGCCTCACACATTCTCTGCCTTGCAGAATTTGGTCACCGCACCTCTCTACATATCTCCAGATGAAGTTTACATATCACTTATTTCCCCTTCCCCAGTTCACTTGTGCTTCCACATACAGTACTTGTCTGGTCCTTGTATCCCTTCTCCATTATATAGTATATGATTTCTGCATGATTTCCACACTACTATTTCAAACACACTCTATTTATAAAACTTGATAAATCAATTTCAATGCTAATTTTTATATACCAAAAAGTGTAATTAACTGCCACATAAGTGAATACTATGTTTATATCTGTTTAACTATTCTTACATTTTATCACTGTAAGAATGTGCATAGCATTTTAATTTTATCTTCATTTTGGCTCATTCTCTCACCTTTACAGCAATAAGAATCCAAATTGCATCATGATCAGTGATATCACTGCTCAATTTGCTTTTAAATATTTCCAAACATTCAATGGTAAAGCCTGCATCTGCCACGGACCTCCTTACAAAGTCTTCATCCATAGGCAAGGAATGGAATTTGTGTTCCCCAATTTTATAAAATGACTTATTAAATGCCCCAACTAAAATTAATCGGCCACCCACTCTTATGAAGGATGATAATATTGCAAGGATTCTGCAGTATTCCTCTTTGTCCTTGCTGACATGTTGATGTAAGTATATGCTGACCAGACTGTCGGCCTTCTCCAGTATGTTGGGTTCTATTGGGTTAGGTTTTTTGACATCAAAATTTATGATACTTTTTATTTTTTTTCTTAAAGTTTCTTCTTTTTCTATCCATTTTTTACTGAAAAATAAGAAAAGGACAACTTATCAAGGTCTTTGAAGATCATTAAATAGTGTGAAATGAATAAAGAAAACAGGAGTTCCTATTATTCTTATCCTCTTTGGCTTGGGACTGCTTTTATAGATAGGGATTAGCTATTCTATTACACATGTCAGCTTTAATACTGGATTCTATAGGTAAGAGACTTATAATAGGTTTGTCTAGATAGGAGCCTTTGTACAAATCTTTAAGGGGACATTTACCTTTGACTTTCCTGCTATGAGGCACACAGTGAGGCAATATAAGCTTGTGGCGATGGGACAGTCAAGTATGCAGTAGTTTTTGGATCTAGGCACTGCTAAGAAGCATCAGATATCATGGCAAAGGTTATTATTAGGGATAAATTAGAGATCTTGATTTGTATATCAGGGGGAAGTAAATGATGTTGCATGCTCACATTACTGCATGGGGCAGGACAACAGAGAAGAGGTAAAGTGATAGGGGGGATACCAGGCATGGTTGCTTGCTTCCTTACAATTGTAATGGCACGCAGGATGGGTCATTACGAAAGTAAGTCTTTGTTAGTAGTCTGCTCCCTGCTTGCTCCACTATTAGTAGGGCCAGTTTTCTAGCCCTCTGACACCCAAGGACAAGGCTGAGATCTAAATCCTACTTCTCCACGGAACCACAAAATTCAGAATACACAGCAAACCAATTGCACTGCCTTGTGTGTGCTTGTAGAGAGGAACAATTACAGCCTGCTACCTGCTGCTTCACTGGACTGTGTGCCATTAAAGAGACTGAGTTTTTGTTCAAGATTTCTGTCTCCATGTGTGATCCCTAGTCTTTTGCCGCTAACTCCATGGGCCACCCCCTTACCACAGCGGGAGTGCCCTAAGGGGAAACCTTCACTACACTGTGGTCTTGTCTTTTTATTAAATCTCCCCACTGGCCTTGACAAGCATGGACAGGCCTAATCTCCTGGACCCAACCACCCGTGACATATCCAGGGGCTAGGCCACACTACACGCCACTCAAGTCCAAGAAAATCCAGAAGAATCATAGGCTGACACCCTCCTGAAAATACACAGATGCTCCGGTCTTGAACTAAGGCCCTTGAACTTATTAGCTCTGAGAGCCAGGAATACATGTCACCATAGAAACTTATCTCAGGCAGCAATGAGATTGGTGATGGGAAGGCAGCTGCATTGTTGTGTAGAACATGGAGTAGTACTTGTCTCATATTAAAGAGCAGAAAGCACCCGAATTGTGTTTCTAGGTGCACAGGACCACAGACTGTTAAAGTAAAGAATGTGATTTTTAAATAAAGCTCCCCATACCCAACTGAAAAGTTAATACTGGATATCTTTGGTTACTTGGCACCCAGAAACGCAATCATTAGGAGGTAAGATTCTCCTTTTTAGTAAGATTAAGATTCTCTTTAATATGACACAAGTACTGTCTTTGAAGGTGCCATAGCTCTGGAGATACAGCTTGAACTGTGCCGCCATTCCAGCGTGTCAGTTGAATGGAAAAGGAGCTGCAGGGAAACAAAGCTGACAGCATGAAGTATATGAACACTCTGCATCTGTAGCTGGGAAAGGTTTAGGAAGAGGCAACCAGAAGCCCTGGGGAAGAAAGTATAAGTGGTTTATTACTGCTTCTGTTTTCTCCTTTTTTCACTGCATAAAGCTGCTCACTGCTCTACAGGCTGAGCTTAATGAGAGTTGCTGGGTCTGATCAGACCCAGTACAGCTCTAATCAGATATTAGATGCTCCAGTAGCAGGGGAAAGCTTGTAAGTGGAAAAAAAACTATAGAAATGTGCACCAGGGGTCTTTAATGACTTCATTGGGAACATGCAAAGTACACACAAATATAAAATACTAATAAATATTTAGAAACATAGATAAATATTTCCGCCCCAAAAAATTATATAATGGGGTACACTGAGAAATTGTATTTGAATGCCTATAGTACAACACTTACAAGTGTATGATTTCTAATACACATAAATTCTCTTTAAAGATTATAAATAAAAGTTAAGTTTTATTGCACCTTCCATTTCCTCCATTTTTTTTCTTCATCCTTATCCTATTTTATTGATTAATTTAAATACTGACTGGCCAATCTTATCCCCCATATGTGATGGAAGGTGTAGTTAAAATGCAGATTGCAATGGTTAACATTCAATAAAAACATGAAAAAATCAACAATGTGAGTATAAATGCAGATATATACTGTATATAGTCCACAAACAATTTGTATAAGCAGATCTAAAATGAGTGAAGTTACACTGTGATAGTATGCATGTGGACCTGATGCAAAACTGCATGACTTGGAGGCTATAACAAATAATGTCCACAAGGTGGCATCAGAATTGTAAATCTAAATATAGAGGCAGACTAATATGTGACATTTGTGCAATATCATGGCTTAAATAATACCCCCAGTCAAAAGGACAGACCTGATGGAGAATTTCAGCATGACATGTTATATAGGATCGGAAGGAGAACTCATACTGATATCATACTGAAAGCATGTACAGGTGGTCCCCTACTTAAGAACACCTGACTTGCATATGACCCCTCATTACAAACGGACCTCTGGATGTTGGTAATTTATTGTGCTTTAGTCCTAGGCTACAATGATCAGCTATAACAGTTATCACAGGTGCCTGCAATTAAGATTTATTGTTAATCCTGGTTCTTATGACAATCCAATATTTTTAAAATCCAATTGCCACAGAGACCAAAAAATTTTTGACTGGAGTTACAATAATAAAGTATACGGTTCCGACTTACATACAAACTCAACTTAAGAACAAACCTACAGAACCTATCTTGTATGTAACCCGGGGACTGTCTGTAATATACATTATGACCGCTACATGGATGTATAAGTGCAATAGCAATTGGATTTCACCCGATGGGAAATGATCTGAATGTTGCAAACGACCCTGCAATAGCCCAAATAGACGTAAAGTACTTAATAAAGATACATAAAATCTGTTTTGTAATTAAGACCATTTGAGTATTGTATATTATACTGGAAAATCCAAAAGGCAAAGGTTTCTGCCAATCACCTCCTCTCTTAAGTTTTTTGACCCTTTCAATGCCATAAATCTAAAAGAATTTACATCACCTTGGTGTTGATACGCAAAGTGTTAAGTCTCAATAATGTCTCCGGGATGTCTTCCGAGCTGCACCAATTCTCTGGAATGTCCTTTCCCGGACTATGAGACTAATACCCACCCTTTAAAGAGAACCCGTCATGCAAAATAACCCCCCTAAACTAAATATATTTTCATAAACTGCCATTAGAGAGCATTGCCTCCATCCCTTCATTGTCCCTCTACATGCCTGTAAACCTAAGCAATGAGGTCCTAAAGCTGTATGCAAATGACCTGTGAAATGTCCAATGAAGCATTAGCATATTCAAGCTGTCCACTCTATTCATGAGTGGGAGGCACAGCCACACCCCCAGTGCATGACTGACAGCCTGTATAATGATGTGAGGCTGTATAATGATGTGCTTCCTGGTGCTGGTGGCCACGCCCCCTGCAGCCTGTGTGTGCATGTGTGTGTGTGTTTAGGAGAGATACAGCAGCTCCAGGCAGCCATGTTACAGCAGAACATGTCAGATTCATGTGTAGCTGATGTCTGTGTCTCTCACCTGTATATTAGGAGGATGCAGCATGTCAGCAGATGCAGCACTCACACTAGCCATGCTTTACTATACATTACACACAGACATGAGCAGGGGGAGGAGAGGGGAGGGGTAACAGGGGTGACATCACTGCCTCTGACCATGTGACCAGCCTCATTTACATGTTAAAGAATAGATGATTTTACAATGAATAATGTATGAAATAACAGGCTGGGATGGGATCCTTGTGTGCTGCTCCAACAGGTAGAGGTGACAGGACAAGTGACACAGACCTGATGACAGGTGCCCTTTAAGGTTTCAAATGTGCTCTTAAAAGCCATCTTTTTAGGCAAGCCTATCTTAGTCGCCAACTGCATGAAATATCAGCTAACTAATCCAGCCTCTGTCCTCCTCCTGTCTGTTTTCTGGTGAACACCGGATAGATACTAAGGATTCTCTGCAAGCCATTAATATTGTATGTAAGATGGCGTCTGCTGACTGGTTCAAGCAGGAGCATTTTTTATTAAATTCTTTTATACTGTTCCCTTATGAAGAATGGCTGGAGCATTATACAAGCTCTTATACCTCTTGTGTCACCTCCTTCCTCCTCATAGGGTGTAAGCTCTTGTGATCAGGGCCCTCACTCCTATTGATCCATATGACTGTTTGTTCTGTGTAATGTTATATACTTGTATATGTCCCCTATGATTTGTGAAGTGCTATGGAGTATGATGGCTCTATATAAATAAAGAATATTATTAAAAAATAATATTTAAGACAAGGAATTTTTCATTATAGATGATATCTGTACAATATCATTTATGCGCTTGAGGTGAAATAAACTCCTCACTTTTTTCACTTAGGAGGGCTGCCTTCTTTTTTGGCCATTTATTCTATCAATTAGAGTTGTAAAGTTTGGGATAGTATATATAGTATATATCCCTATTTATATGATGAAAAGAGTGGTTTCCAGCAAGAAAGACAACACTGAAAACCCATTTGCTATTCTACCATTGGGTAACATTGTAGTGCCAGTTAATATACTATAACAAATTTATATTGTTATTTGGATTCCTTGTTCTAATAATTAGTTGTGTTCTAGAGCTTATAAACACAAATGTTTTCTAAGACAAGTCAAGGCAAAAGTCATAATTTACCTATCACCTTCCACTTCTGGAAAAGCCTCTATGAAATGGGACCAGTCAAAAGCTTCTTGCTCTTTGTTTATCCATCTCTCCATTTCCTTAACACAGAAATCATTTGTTTCTAGAATAGTGATGGATGTGACATAATCAGAGATGGCAAAAAGATGGAAAACCAAGGGTCCACTTGAGAAATCAATCAACGATCCCAATTTGAAATTTCCTGTTTAAAAAAAAAAAAAACTCATTGTCAACATGAATAAACAGCAGCATCCATAGCAGAGATTGTCTGTAGGATCTGCTCTCGGAAGCTTTAGCTCATCATGTGCATAAAACAGCCAAAAGTGTCCAAAACAATCCATAAAACATAGAGAACTCACCTGAAGACTGCCATCTTTGAAAAACGCCCATTGGAAATAGAAAAAGCTCCTCAAACAGAGTTTTATCAGAATCAGGAGAGCAATATGTAGCTAGATGATCCTTAGGATCAAACTCATCGGCATGGTAGCACTTGTAAGAGCCGGAATCCATCCTGTATCTAGACAATGTCTTACTGTCGGTCCAACAAGCTTATTTATTTATACACAATTTGATGAACAGCAAATAAACTATATGTGTGTGAGCGCATGTCTCCAGTCATGTGGTGTTAGTTTCATGTGATTATTTACTTTCTCATGCTTTAACCCCTTCAGGACATAGCCAGTTTGTACGTTAAGACTCTTTTTTTGTAATCTGGCATGTGTCGCTTTATATGGTTATAACTTTTGAACACTTTAAATTACCAAAATAATTTTGAGAATGATTTTTGGTATGAGCACAAAAAATGTGCTGAAAACCCAAACTCGGCTTATACTCGAGTAAAAAAATATAGGTTTTACCAAGTTTTTGTGGTAAAATTAGGGGCCTCAGCTTATACTTGGGTCGGCTTATACTGATTATGTCACATCCATCACTATTCTAGAAACAAATGATTTCTGTTTTAAGGAAATGGAGAGATGGATAAACAAAGAGGAAGAAGCTTTTGACTGGTCCCATTTCATAAAGGCTTTTCCAGAAGTAAAAGGTGATAGGTAAATTATGACTTTTGCCTTGACTTGTCTCAGAAAACACTTATGTTGATAAGCTCTAGAACACTACTAATTATTAGAACATGGAATCCAAATAACAATATAATTCATTGCGGGATCCCGGTATTATGTGAAAGTTGGGTTCTTGCAGTAACAGCTGAGATTGTGACTATTGCAATCCTGCCTGCTTAACTCTATAAAGACTGCAGTCATGATGACCATTGCTGTGCCATCCCTGAAATCCAATGAATGACCTCAGGGCTGACTTCAGTAAATGCCTGTTAGATCGTGCTTTCTGGTGCCACTTTCCGAACTGAGCTGGTGGCAGATGCTGTGGGTGTCAGCTGTATACTACAGCTGACACCCTCCTGTAACACCCACAATTGATTTTCTGCCTTTGTCTAATGGCTTTGCCCATTGCTGCTTGGTTACACCCATCACAGGGTGCGTGAAAGGGTGAGAAGATCTGCAGTCTCCCACTCAGTGGGAGTGTAGTGAGAGAGAGAGTATTCTGAACAGGATGTGGACAGGTGGAGGACTTTCTTTCTGTACAGGTCAAGATTTGAAGCAACACAGAGCTGTCAATCAAAAGGAGGCGGCAGCGTTCACTGGCATATAGGAGAAAACTGACTCTTATATTCAGAAATTGACTCTATGTCTACTTATTTGAAAAAAAAACTGTTGTAATAAAGGCACAGTGCCTCAGTGGCAGATAAATTTAGGTAATATGGGGAGGACTTTTAACCCTTTATTTGCAGGTATCACTGGTGGGATTTTGGTGACAACGGTCAGAACAGTATCACTCTGGTGTGGCGCTGCTTTAGCCTTCTCTGTGACCAAATAAGCTACTTTGCAGTACTATTATGTCATGCTTCTGGCACTGGCTCCTAAACAGAACCAGCATCTGATCGCAGGTGTTAACCTCTTACATGCCACGGTCACGCTTGATCGCGGCGTGCAAGGGGCATCTCAAGTGATTTAGACTCTTACCGGGGGAAGACCTGGATGTAACACACGGAGCATGTGCAGCAGCTGTATTACACTGTGTTACATAAATGAGAACTTGAACTAGCGATCAATGCATCACTTGTTCAAGCCAACCTGTTAAAAAATAAAAAAAAGTTTAAAACATTTAATAAAGTTTTTGTAATAGAAAGAATTAAAGTAAAAGTCCCCTAAACACAAACATTCCCTATACACATCTAATAAAGTTTAAAAAACTTTAAAAACCGCATCTGTAGCAATCTGTACAATAACTCAAAAACTCACCCAAAAATGGAAATTTTTCATAAAATCCCTTGACAAAAATATTCCAAAAAGTCATCAAAATGGTACCACTGAGAGGAACAACTAAACACATAAAAAATATTAAAGTTATGTCCCTGAAAAGATGGCAATATGAAAACAAATGAGATTTTCTTTATGTTAAATGTAAAATTGTAAAAATATATAAAATACTATATAAATGAGATATTGCCATAATCATAGTGATCTATACAATAAAGATAATATAGTATTTTTTTGGATATGGTGTACGGCCTCCAAAGAATGCAAATAGAAAGGAAACCAGAATTTAGGATTTTCATTTTGGTATTTTATCCACTGAGAATTAGCACATTTTATGAAAAACACATTAATTTAGCCAAAAATGTAGCCAATAATTTCAAAATTGCATTTGATTTTGTTTTAACCCCTGTAAAACAATTAAAGGGTTCAGAGAAGTTTTACATACATTGAGGGGTGTAGTTTCTTTAAAGGGGTAATTTATGGGGTTTTACTTTTATTTAGGTTTCTTAAAGTGACTTGAAATCTGAGCAGGTCCCTCAAAAGCTTGACTTTCCTGCTATGAGGCACACAGTGAGGCAATATAAGCTTGTGGCGATGGGACAGTCAAGTAAGCAGTAGTTTTTGGATCTAGGCACTGCTAAGAAGCATCAGACATCATGGCATTATTAGGGAGAGGTTACTGCTGGCTATTGCATCCTTTCATTAGTGTTGAGGGACCCTTATCAAAAGAGCCATCTCATGTTTTGCAGAGGTCCTCTGCTACGCTTTTATTCTATGCTTATATACCATTCTGGCAGTTTCTGTATAAATTGTTTAAATGTCTTATGGTCCTTATGGACATGGGGCCACATTTATCACTTTTGTGCGCCTAAGTGTAGTAGTTGCGCCTAAATTCTGGCGCACTGTTTTGCCAGAATTATCACAAGCTACAACCATCTGTGATAAGGTAATTTTCTGCCTCTTATTAATCACTTTACATTAACACAGTTTAGGCGCAATTTTGGCGCAGTTTAGGCGCAATGTTAGATTCGGGCACTTACATGTGATCCTGCTACAAGCTCCTCTCTGCTTCTCCCACATCCCAGCATGAAGATAACACTCACAGCAGCACCCAGCTGTGTGACACCCTGCACCCATTGAGCGCCACAGCTGCTTCGCCTGGAGGGACCCCCATTGGCTGGTCTCCTCTGCACCCCTGTAATTCTGCACATCCCCCCGACACTGTGCAGATTACATGGGGTTGTCCGTTGTTTGTAGTCTCTGCAACCTTCTGAAAGCTTCTGCAAACTGGTGCAAAGTTCTCGTCCTCTTGCTTTGAGCTCATCGTTTTTGCAGAAATTTTGCATCGAAGGTGATGATGTAAATAGAGTCTGCACGCCTGTCTGCAGAGTATCTAATGTATCTATTATATGTACTAGTGTCTGCAGAGTATCTAATGTATCTATTATATGTTCCAGTGTCTGGCTGAGCTTTGCTGCTAGAAATTAGCTGTTCTGCAAAGGGGCTCAGTGCTTTCTTCTCAGATAACGCCACCTTCGGGCTGGAGTGTTTTTGCGCCCGTTTTTGCGCCTAAATGAAAACGTTGCAAGTGATGAATATCATTAGGCGCAGCACAACATCTGGATTGGAAAGATAGATGAGGGAAAGCTGCTTATTTTTGCTGCGCGGCTAGTTTGACGTTTAATAGCAAAAATGGCGCAAAAACGGTGCGCCTGAATGAAAAGGCGCAAAAACAACAGAAAAAACGAGTGATACATGTGTCCCATGGTTTGTGCGAGTATGTTGCCCTATGTACAACTACATTGTGGGCTATGAGCAGAAAACACATTTATTGAATGGAGTACTCTCTGCTATCCCTATATAGCATTATACCACTTTAGATGTCCACATATAATTTTTTAACTGTGCCTCTCACCTCCTAGCCCAGTGATGGCGAACCTTTTAGAGACCGAGTGCCCAAACTGCGGCTGGAGTTCGGGCAGGCAAATTGCAGTAGTGGGCGGAGTTTGGGCGGGGGGGGGTAGGGGTGCGATAGCGGCTGGGGTTCGGGCGCGGGGGCTTGTGGTAGCGGCGCAGTGAGTTTCGGGCCGGTTGCTTAGGGGAGGGGAGGGGCGGGAGCGGGCAGGAAATCAGCCTCCTGCTGATCTATGCCCCGTGGAAGCGCTGAGTTAAAAAAAAAAAAAACTCACCTCGTTCCTCCGGCTGATCACTGCAGCGCATATCTAACAAGGGACATAACTAACAAGCTATACTCTCTCCGATTCAGCGTGGCGCCTCCCGTCACTGTCTGTAGAAGGAGGCTGTAGAAGTAGAACTCTGTCTGTAGAAGGAGGCTCAGCTGCAATGGCACATTGACAGTTGAAACAGGTACCACGTCACAATCAGAGAACGGAAGCAACGAGAGGCGCTGCGCTGTACCGGATTGAAGAGACTATGGGGGTCATTTACTAAGGGCCCGATTCGCGTTTTCCCGACGTGTTACCCGAATATTTCCGATTTGCGCCGATTGTACCTGAATTGCCCCGGGATATTGGCGCACGCGATCGGATTGTGGCGCATCGGCGCCGGCATGCGCGCGACGGAAATCGGGGGGGGCGTGGCCGAACGAAAACCCGACGTATTCGGAAAAACCGCCGCATTTAAAAACCGAAAAAGTGTTGCTTAGGAAGCGCTTACCTTCACCTGGTCCGAGGTGGTGCATTCCGGCGCGTTGAGATGATTTTCAGTGCAGCAGCGCCACCTGGTGGACGGCGGAGGAACTACCTTCATAAGTCCCGGCCGGACCCGAATCCTGTGCAGAGAACGCGCCGCTGGATCGCGAATGGGCCGGGTAAGTAAATCTGCCCCTATATCTTATCTGTTATTACTCTATACACCCCCCCTCCTCCCCCGATCCCAGACATTCCCTTTAAGGATAAGTTCACATGTGTTTATTTTGATGCAGAAAAATCTGCCACCCAATCATTCCATTGCTAGTTTATTGCAAACATGACCTATCGTACCCTCTCATTCAAAATCTGTATCAAAATCCTTAAGTGCATTTTTCCTTCTTTGCATGAACACACCCTTAAAGAACAACTTTTAAGTATAAAAACATTTTCCTAACTCTGACAAAAATTCTCTGATTTACTCTAATTAGTAAGTTGCAGGTGTTTATCTGCTAGCAGAGATTTTACCTTGTCCCCCAGGCTACTCTCCATTTGCCTTGCTTTCTGGTCACCATGGGAAACTGTATAGGGCAGTTGGATAGAAGAGGAGGCTTGTTGGGAGGGGCAGTAGTTACTGACAAAAAATAGTTTTAGCACAGCTGGAGAGAGCCTTTGACAACAATTCCAATGATACCTGTATCATGCTGCTGGCTTCTTCCTAGCCTCAGCTACAGCCTGGTATATCTATCAGTCCTTCTTATAAAATCATATTTTCTTGCAAGGAAATACACTCTTTGCAAGAAAATAGTAACTTGGGTAATGTCACAAGCATGTGACTTGTCACATGCTTCAGGTTAGAGTAAGCAGGAAGTGTAGACCAAGCTGGTATTCTACGTAGGTGGATGGCCCAAAAGTAGAGGACTTATTCAGGGAGTGAGAGCCCCCCCTTGGTTCTCGGGGCAAGAAGAATGCGTTTCATAATCCTGTGTCTTTTATTGGCCCAAGCAAATTTCAAAAAGGAGGTTTGCAGCGAACAAAGGTCTTTAAGTGGGACTGGAAAAGGGAGGGTCTCAAAAAGATAGATTAGTTTGGGGGGGGATAGTCAATGGCTGAGATGCGACCAAACAGCGAAAGGGGGAGTGGAGACCATTTAGCTATTAGAGAGTGTATGCATCGGGGGAAAATGATGCCTGTTTAATGAACCATAAGAGGAACATAGTCGGATTCCCAAGTAGCGTAAGTTGTCTTCACACCGCTGGAAGGGGAAGTTAGCTTTAATTAGGGAAATCTGGTGTGGAGGGAAATGTATAGGTAGGGCTTCTGTTTTGGAATAATTAACCTTATAACCGGAAAGGCGACCAAATTCCACCAAAGGGAATGGAGGGCTGGGAGTAAGGTATGGGAGCGAGTTAGGGTTAAAAGAACATCATCGGCCCAGACTGAGATTTAAAATTCTTTATCGCATACTTTAAGGCCATTGATGTCTAGATGGGAGCGAATAGCTGATTCTAGGGGCTCTATGCTCAGCACAAACAGAAGGGGGGACAGGGGGTAGCCCTGTCTAGTCCCATTAAACAGAGGGAAGGGAGAGGATAAAGCATGAGGGAGCTGTACAGTAGCCAAGGGAGTATCGTAAAGGCCCTTGATTGCCATTAGGAAAGGGCCTCTCAGACCATAATGCTCTAGTGCTAAGAACATAAATGGTCACTCAAGGCGATCAAAGGCCTTTTCCGCGTCCAAACTCAGAAGGAGTGTTACGAGTGTTATCCCCCCCTTTGTAGACAGGGAATGAAGCCCACTTGGTCCTTATGAACCAGAGAAGGGAGGCAGGAATTAAGTTGAGTCTCCAGGACTTTAGTGAATAGCTTAATATCACAATTCAATTGGTCTATAATTTTTACAGTTTAGGGGATCTTTCCCAGGGTTTGGGAATGAGAGTTAGGAAAGAATGGGTCATAGTTGAAGGAATGGGGTTACCATTGAGAAATTAATTGAAGAGGGTGGGAATAAGGGTCGTGGCAAAGGTGCAGTAGTAGCAGTAGGAGAAGCAGTCCAGACCAGGAGACTTAACCCCCGGGAGGTCTTTAATTAAGGAGGCAACTTCCTCTTCAGTTATAGGATCATTTAGGGAAGATATAGCTTGTGGAGGTAGAGTTGGGAGATGGCAAGATTCCAAAAAAAGAACGCAATCGGTCGGCCTTAGTTTAGGCTTCTATTAAATCCTTTTATACTGTTCCCTTATAAAGAATGGCTGGACCATTATACAAGATCTTATACCACTTTTGTCACCCCCTTCATCCTCATAAAATGTGAGCTCTTGCGAGCAGGGCCCACACTCCTATTATCCCATATGACTGTGTGTACTCTGTAATGTACTAGTTTATTTGTATATGTCCCCTATGATATGATAGTGCTATATAAATAAAGATCATTATTATAAAATTGCTATATTTATAGCAATTTTCAATATAGATTATATTTGTATAATATTAATTATGCACTTAAAAAAGATGCCTGAAGCTGCAACGTTGCACATGAGGTGAAATAAACTCCTCACTTTTTTTACTTTATTGGGAGTGCTGTCTTTTTTTTTGGACTTTTATAGTATCAATTAGAGTTGTACAAATTTGGGATAGTATATATAGTATGTCCACATCCCTATTTATATTATACATTTTTACTTTATTTAAACAAATCATTGTATACAAAATGCATAGGCATGAAGTTCATAACTACAATAACAGCAATAAACACAGCGAATATATACATTCCATTACAGAATCGCTACATAATTTGGCTTTCCTTAACAATTCCATGATACAGATTAGTATAAAATATTTACCCTCTTTTTCCCAAGACCCTCCCCTTCCCTCCCCCCGGTGGCTGGTGATTATTCACGCCATAAATATGGATTCAGCAGTTGCCATCATGGGCTCTAGAGTTATCAAACCACATTTTATGCAATCTGTCTCTAGCCCCCTCTTGTTTCATCTCATAACATTCCCCCATAATCATACTATCCATCTTACTCTTCCATAACTGGACCTAGGGCTCGGTCACATTTTTCCAATTGTACAGTATGACCTTTCTTGCCATCAAAAGACCCTTCATGGAATAAAGAATCCTTTCGGCTGACCCCTTCACTCCAATCCTAGTGCCCAAAATACCGATCTTAAAATCATATGGAATGGTGCAATCAAACGAGTGTTGCAAACATTCAATTACTCCCTGCTAGTATCAGGTCAATTTTGGACATCTCCAGATCATATGGACTAGACCAGCGTCCACCAGCTTACATCTGGGACACTTCTCCTCTTTCTTCATTTTACAGAACTTATTTAATACTCTAGGGGTGTAAAACACTCTATGGAGCAAAAAGATTTGGGATACTACATAAGAAAAATTGCTTGTTATTTGTTTAATCATTTTTAATGTGTCCATCCATTCATCCAAAGATAAATCTACTATTTCCCTCTTCCATTTTTCATAAGAGTATAATGCTGGGGGAGGCTTTTCATCACATAAAGCCTTATATATTTATGCCATTAGTCCCTTTGGTCCCAACTTGGAATTAAGAATTTTTAAGAGGGGATGCTGCTCTTCCCTATACTCACCACTAGCTACGATAGATCCGAAAGCATATCTCAGTTGAGCGTATGGTAGCCAATCCCTACTACACAATCCAAAGTTCAAGGACAGCTCCTCCAGAGGTTTCAACCCATTCACCCCCATTATCTGGTGCATATAAAAGATAACTTTCTCATGCCAAAATTTATAGCCCTCGATAGGTGTTAAGGTCCAATCCCCATCTCCCCATAAAGGTGTTACATGTAAAAAATGTTTCCACTACAATTCTATTTTTACCTTATCCCATACCCATTGCATCAATTTAAATAAAGTAAAGTTAATTTTAAATTCCTCCCTTCCTTCTAACCATTACCTTTGATTCAAGCAAACTCCATACCCCAAGACCTTTCAAATAATTATATCTTTCCCCCAGCGTGAAATAAATATTGTCTACATTACAATTCCTTATATTTAGCAGTTGAGTTGCCAGGAAATATTTCCTAAAATCAGGGGGGCCTAGACCTCCTTCTTCCACCGCTGCATACAATTTCTTTAACCTTTTTCCTCCCTTTGCGTATTATCACTGGACAATTTTGAAAAAGAAAAAGAATTAGTGGCAAAAATATCATCTTACATAATACTACTCTTGCGGCTACAGACAAATTTAATTTCTTCCAGATATCAACTTTTAATCTCAACTTACATAGTAGAGGCATTACATTCAAAGCTATATAATCCTGCGGATCTTTACTAATACAGACACCCAAATATTTAATCACTGACACCCTTTGAAGCTGGCCAAGAGCCTGAACCTCTGACAGTGGATCCAATGGGAGAAAAGAGGATTTATTCCAGTTAATTTTTATGCCGGACATCCTGCCATGGTGTTCTATCATATCAATTATTGCTTGGATCATATTCCCTGAGTTGTCTAGATAAAACAGCATGTCATCTGCATAGAGTTGCAGTCTATCTTCTCTGACCCCCCTAATAAAGCCCCTCAACAAGCTACTATCTCTCAAAAGGCAAGCCAAAGGCTCCAGTGAAATTACAAATAGAAAGAGGGACAATGGGCATCCTTGCCTTGTACCCCTAAAAAGTTGCACTGCCACTGAGGCCTTCCCATTTATACTCACCCTCAGGGCCGCATCTGCCATGAGGCGAGATGAAAATCTCTCTTCAGGCGGCAGATTGCGGGTCCCTGTAAAGGGCGGCGATATTCGCAGCTCTAATGTGGGTGATTCGGGCGCCCGCTGCCGCCCGAATTGCCCACCAGCTAAATAAAACGCGCCTGTCTCTTTAAGAGACAGGCGCGATTTATTAGCGGAGCGACACAGCGCCTATCTTGCTGCTGACGTCGCTCCGTTCTAAGCAGAGACACAGGCGGTGGATGATGACGTCACCTGCCTGTGTCTCTGATCAGAGCCGCGGCTGACAGGAGAGCCGCGAGAAGATGGGAGCTGCGCTCCGTGGAAGAAGCACCCTACCGGAGGTACGTATAAGTTTTATTATTTTTGATGTCCCACTACTAATTAAATGTGGCCAATAAGGGGGGATATAGGATTATATAGTTAATATAACTGTGTAGGGGTGGGGAGGTTTTTCTATATATTTATATATATCAGCCCATAATCCTTTTATCTGGGGGAGCGGGACTGTTTCATTTATATGGGGCAATAAATCCCTTTATATTGGGGGGGGGAAATGCTATTAATATTATATGGGGCCAAAATCATTTTATCCGGTGGGGGGGGGGGGGTGCTGTGCATTTTATATGGGGCCATAATCCTTTTATCTGGGGGGGGGGGGGCTGTGCATTTTATTATGAGGGCCATAGAAGCTTTTATCTGGGGGGGGGGGGGATACATTAATATTATCTGGCGACCATAATCACTTTTTCTCTGGGGGGGGGCTGCATTTTATATGGGGGCCATAATCCTTTATCTGGGAAGGGGGGGGGCGCTGTGCATTTAAACTATCTATAAAATCTTATGTAAAGGAGTGGGATCTATGTAGTTATAGGAACAACTTGCATCGTGTAAACCAAATGTTGGGGGGGTCCTGTATAATTAAATGTGGGTGTGTATATATTGATTGGCTGTGTGCCTGCATATAATGTCCAGAGATATATATATTATAGTGAAGGGATGTTTTATATGGTGGGGAGAGTGAGTCCATTGGTTGTGAGGGGGTGATACTTATTTGGAGCGCAGTTTGTATCCAGGGGATATACTGTAAGTGACTGTGGGATTTTAGGGCCGCCGGGGTGAGATGCTGCACGGAGTGACAGATTCCCGGAACCGGAATCAGCAGTGAGACTTCATGGATTGGAGAACCCGGAATAAAGTCCTCCTGATGGAAGAGGTTGTCATCTATAAGGTACTAGATGCCACTAATGACTCCAAGAACCTGTAGTCAGTCACACAGTGTGAGTGCGCTGTCTGTAGGGATGTTAATTGTTAGTAAAGTTTTCAGTATTTACTGAGCAGGGAACGGGGGGGGGGCAGCATTTTAATATTCGCCTCAGGCAGCAAATATGCTAGAATCGGCCCTGCTCACCCTTGCAGTTGCCCCCTTATACAACAGCATCACTCAGCTAATGAAGAGAGGCCCGAAACCCATGGACTCCAGGGTCACCCTGGAAAGCCTTGACCGCGTCGAGTGAGACCAGCATCCTACAGCCCTGTACTTTACACGGAGACTGAATATTCCACCATGTATTCATAATGCTATTACGGACCGATTTCACCGGCATAAACCCAGATTGATCCTTATTAGAGATGAGCGAACATACTCGTCCGAGCTTGATGCTCGTTCGAGCATTAGCGTACTCGAAACTGCTCGTTGCTCGGACGAATACTTCGCCCGCTAGAGAAAATGGCAGCTCCCGCCGTTTTGCTTTTTGGCGGCCAGAAACAGAGCCAATCACAAGAATTAGGCACAGTCTGCCAGTTTCTTTTTATTTTACGTTTATTTTTTCATAACTCAGCGTCATCTCATCAGTGTGCTTTCATACTTGGCTAGAAAATAGCCATAGGAGAATCCAAACGGCTTACTTACGCCTACAGTAGCGTTATATATATTTGATTTCTGGTTGATCTGCTGGTGGCTGAGTTGTTGTCAGGGCAGGAAGTCCGAGGGGGGAGCAGACTGAGGGATCGGAGGATGATGAGGTGACAGACCCAAGCTGGGTTGATAGGCCGGGTGAACACAGTGCTTCTGAGACGGAGGAGAGTCCTCGACCAGAACAGGTTGGAAGAGGCAGTGGTGGGGCCAGACGGAGAGGCAGGGCCAGAGCTGGTGCATCAGCGCCAAATGTGTCAACTAGTGAAGCTCCCGTGGCGAGGGCTCCTGCGGCGAGGGCTAGATTTTCAGAAGTCTGGAGGTTCTTTAAGGAAACACCGGATGACCGACGGACTGTGGTGTGCAACATTTGCCAAACCAGGATCAGCAGGGGTTCCACCACTAATAGCTTAACTACCACCAGTATGCGCAGGCATATGAATGCTAAACACCCCACTCAGTGGCAACAAGCGCGTTCACCTCCGGCCGTGCACACCACTGCTCCTTCCCCTGTGTCAGCCCAGCAGCCATTAACCATTTACAAGTGCAATAATAAGAATGACAGCGACACCAGCAAGATGGGTGAGGTTTTTTTCAATACAGTAAACTTTATTAACATCTGGAATTGGTGTCCCTGACAACACATGACATCACAGGACAGTATAGAACATTCCGGAGAGACACTGGCCTGTAGGACACTGGAGATGCTGCAAGACGATGGCTACCTGCGTGCTCCATACCAAGAGAGTAAGAGGGGAAGCCATGTAAGTAGGGACAGTACACAGCCAGCATTTACTACTGAGAGCCACAGGTTTCCATGCTGCCAACATTTCAGGATGTGAGACCTCAGCTGCGAGTAGTTGCTATAACAACATAGACAGTTTTGATTTTCTACAGTGTCATACATTTACCCCAATTTCCACAATGCCCTCCTCTAGTAATAGACTGAGCATCTTTATATCCTTATTAACTACCTAGGAATATTAAAGGACATCTACCACCAGGATGAAGGACTGTAAACCAAGCACGCTGACATACCGGTGTACGCCCTCTGAGAGGATCTGTTCTTATTTAAGTTTCCTATATCCTTGTTTTTAAGAAAAATATTTTTTTTAAGAAATGGCATAAAGTGCCCTCTTGCACTGGTATATGATATCCCTGTCACCCATAAGGTGCAGCCGGATACCGACGGAACATGCGCTGAGTTCATTTGTAAAATATGGCGTAGAAATAGGAGCAGCCGGCGACTTTCCATATCTGAAAAGTTGCAGGCTGCAGCTGGTGCGCCTGTGCCGGGACAGGGAAGCCCATTCAGGACCCCCATCCCCACCCCAGATGTGGAGGTGGCGGAAAGGGAAAAATAATCACAAGTGCTGGCTATAAGCTGCCATTTGCGATTATTTTAGAGCATCTGTCCCACTGACGTGGCACAGAGGTCCTGATGAATATGCTCCTGTGTCTCTATGTTAAAGAACATCTTCTTTTTGGTCCTTACATCAACTTAATATATCTCCTTCAGAAGCCTGAAGAGGTAGGTACAGTAGTTTATAACAAATACTTCTAGTTATAGCAATTCATTTCTATGTTTATTATTATATTCATTGCTGGGGTACTGTATATTCTAGGCCAGTAATGGCGACCCTTTTAGAACTCGAGTGCCCAAACTACAAGCCACTACCCACTTATCTATTGCAAAGTGCCAGCATGGTAATTTAGACCAATATTAACCAAAATAACACTATTTAAGGGACAAATAATACTGCCATACGATGAGCATCACTATTACAACACAACATAAATGGCATCATGCTGAATATTACTGCCATACAGTAAATGATTTTAATGCCAGTGCTGAACATTGGCGCCATATAGTGATAAATATCACCACCATATAGTGAAGATATGGCATCATGTAAAAGGACACCAATGCTACTGCTGCACCAGTTTTAGAGTCCCCTTTCTTGCTCCCTCTTAGAATTAGTCCACTTCTTTTACCAATTAGTTTTTATGCCCCCTCTAATATTTATTGCTCTTTCCTTTTCTCTTCCATTCTTGTTGCGTTTTTTAAACGCATGTGTTTTTGCCTGTTTACCAGGCCTTTGGCTGGTTTGAATCCACTTTTCTTCATTTCTGGAAGTGTAAGCATCTTTCAAAACGTTAACACAGCTGCTTAAAATTCCATAAATGAGATTAACAAACAGATTGAACCATAAAAACTCATGGTAAACATGTAAAAATTCCAGCGTTTTCACTGCATTTAAAAAAAGCACCAAGAACGGATCAAAAACGCACTGTGTGACTGCATCTTAAGGCTACACATACATCATGCATTTGCATTTAATTTTGATATACATTGTAAATGCACTGGGCGAAATACATCACCAAACAAACATGGGATTTTACAGCAGCCACATGTGTTTTATTTCTTAACATTAATCATGTTTAACAATGCAAAACACGTTCGTTTCGAAACTCATCATGTGAACACAGCCTTATACTCCCACTCAGGTCCTTTTCAGCTATGAGAAATTGAAGAGGAAGCCTGTTATTTAGTAAATAAACTAAAAAGGTAACAGAAAATTTAAACAGGCGTTTAGGCCATGTTCACACACTGTGATTGAATGAGGGTGCGATCAGATGTACCACTTTCATTCTGTTTAGAAAGAGCATCGAAGTGCATGGGGCGAACCACTGCCCGATCATATATGCATTTCTATGCAAGTGCATTCGATTGTCAACTAGCACCCAGTGGGGGTAATTTACTAAGGGCCCGATTCACGTTTTTGCGACGGGTTAACCTAATTTTTCCGTTTTGCAATGATTTTCCCTTTCCTGGGATTTCGGCGCACGCAATTGGATTGTGGCGCATCGGCGCCGGCATGCACGAGACGGAAATCGGGGGGCGTGGCCGTAAAAAAAACCTGACGGATTCGGAAAAACCGCTGCATTTTTTTTAAAAAAGTGTCACTCGACACGCGCTTACCTTCACCCACAATGGCTCTGTGAACTTCAGTGCATTTCGATAGTCTTCAGCGCAGCAGCGACACCTGGTGGACGTCGGAGGAACTGCCTTAGTGAATCCCGGCTGGACCCGAATCCACCACAGAGAACGCGCCGCTGGTTCGCGAATGAACCGGGGTAAGTAAATCTGCCCCAGTGTCTTACATTTAACAAGATTGCATGCGTTTCCATGGAAGCGCATATATAAATCGAGCCATGGTTTGCCCCCATGCACTTTGATTCTGTTTCTAAACTTAATCAAAGCAGTACGTCTGACTGCACCATCGCATTCGTGAACTCGCACCACGTGTTTTCCATTGTTTACAAGCCAAGCATGTGAGGATATATCTCAATAACAAGAATTTAGCTTTAAGGCCCCTTTCATATTTGCAAGTGTGATGCGCTGGATCTTCCGGCCCGAACGCTGCAAATCGGAACTGAATTCAGCATGTCAGTTTAGTTACGGTTTGCAGCGTTCAGCCCGGGCAAGTTCAGCGCATCACACTCGCAAGTGTGAAAGGGGCCTTTATCTATTGAAATTCGAAATTTAGAAGGTGAAAGCAGCGCTGTGTAAGAGAAGTGGGAGAGGGAAACAGGGGCAGGGACTGAATGTGCCAAGAAATATGACTAAATGAGGTCCAAGTTGAATCTGGTAAAATAAAAACAAACGAGCAGGGCACTGAGGGGATTTGGGAAACCTATTTAGCAAGATCTCACTGGGGCAAAGTGGGTGTTGTGGGGTGTAGGGTACAAATCACTAAAGTCAATTATTTAACACTTTAGCTGCTGCCTGCTTACACAGACAGCAGACAATGGAGTAGCAGGCTTCCCCTGCCTCTAGTGAGGGACTGCTTTCCCTTATCTTCATTAGCAGTCATCTTGCTGCTGTGCACTCCTGGCTGCCGGGTTCTGGCTTCGGGTTCAGTGAGGAGGAGGGGGAGGGAGCAAAGAGGGAGGCAGTGACCTGCTGCTGCTTCACAAGTGATAGCAGAACAGGTCAGCTGCAGCCTGCACTGGGAAGCTGACAGTCCGAGGGCGAAGGTGTGTGTATTAGAGAAGAGAGTGTGTTACTCTCTGGTCTGCCTTCCCGATGCTCAGAGAATCACTGGAGCTCTGGCATGTAGCAGCAGCTTGTAGCTTGGCCGCAGCTCCATTAATTAAACACATGGTGGAGGTAATGGCTTGCGTGCCAGCAGAGAGGGCTCTGCGTGCCCTGTTTGGCACGCGTGCCATAGGTTCGCCACCACTATTCTAGGCTCTAGGAGGATTGTGCCATGAAATACATTTATCCCACTTAGTTGTCTCTACCAGTCCAATAAAACCAAGTAAAATCTTAATGCTATGCTCCTAAATAAAAAGTATTTGTGACTTTTTCATGGACTTCACTACCAATTTAATGGAATATAATATGCAGAGTTCATTGATTTCACTCTTTTATTTTGTATCTTTTATTTCTTTAACTGCAGTCTATCATGATTTTTTCAATAAATGATATAAAGTTGCTTTATTGCTTGGTTTTATTTGAAGGTGTGAGATACATTAGTCTATGGGGCACATTTACTTACCCATCCCGTCCCGATCACCGAGGTGCGTTGTCCGACAAGGATTCTGAGCTGCCGCGAGATCTTCACTAAGATCGTGCGTCCAATTTCCTGCATGTGTCGCTTCCTCACTCAGGTCCGCCGGAATTCACCGTTTTCTTCCCAGTGCATGTAAGTGCATGGCTTGCAACAAAATTTTGAATGTTAAATCCCGCGCTTAGTCCAAATCAGACGGGTTGTCCGATGGCCACGCCACACGCCTGCGGAAAAAAACCCAGTCAAATGCGGCGCTGAACGGAAAAATGGGGTACGCGGACCCTTAGTAAATGTGCCCCTATATATTTCCAGAATATTCATATTTTTTCATATTCTGTTGAGTTTTAACTCATGGTAATAAAATCTCATCTATTGGTCTCACACTGATGTTTTACACAAGTCTGCACACAAAAAATATGTTCAAAATAGCCAGAAACTATTATTTCAATGACAGAGTATATGATTTTTTTTTTAAATATTTTTTCTCAAAGTGATAGGCAGGGACACTTTAAGGCAGCGCACTTTATGTATTACCTTCATTTTCTCTGAAAACACTGTGGCACATTTACTATAATCTGTGCAGCAGTTTTCTGTCGCAAACTGCTTGCACAGGTATTTATGTGGCGGACACGACCCTTTTGTGTGACGTCTGAACTATTCTTCACGCAACAGAAATTTCGTCATTGAAGGGGGCGTTCCGGTGCACAGTCGGACAGTGTGCCACATTTATCATACAAAGTCCTACAGAAGTGTGTCGCACAGTCCATGTTAAAGGTGTACCCAAAAAGGTTAGTGCACTCTGCAGGGCAGTGCAGGGGGCCCCAGATTCATGGGCGTCCAAAATCATTAATCAGGTGTTACCTGCACACTACACAGTACATTGTTTTTAGTAAATGTGCCACAATATTTCTCACAGAAGCATTAAGAGATAAATTATTGTCCCTTATAGCAGTGGTGGCGAACCTATGGCACGGGTGCCAGAGGTGGCACTCAGAGCCCTTTCTGTGGGCACCCGGGCCATCGCCCCAGCACACCAGACAGGTCTCAAAGAATCTTCCTGCAGTTCCAAGCAACTTAGAAGATGCGGCTTTCAGTCATATTTTGATACTTAGTTGGTTACTAGGGACTGTAGGAAGAGGGAGAATGAATAGACAGTGCTGAATTATCTTTGGAGGACCTTCTGCTGGCTCCACATTTCTCTGTGTACAGAAAGACACTGAAAAGAAGCTAAAATGATGCAAATATTCCAAATTTCTACTGTGTTGCTGTCCTCAGGAGGCCAATATAATTGTTGAAGAACAGGGAGCAATAAGTTACTGCTTTCATTTTTGTTTGGCACCTCGCGATAAATAAGGGGCGTTTTGGGTTGCTTTTTGGGCACTCGGTCGCTAAAAGGTTTGCCAACACTGCCTTATAGTGTTATCAATACCACAAGAGGGAGCTCCATACATTTACTTTGTCTTTTGCAAGGTTACAGAGTATACTAATACCACAGCATTAATTACAAACTTCTAAAGCTAAAATTACATTAAGACATATGATGTGATCCATTTTGATTGGACTTGTAGGACAATCAGATGATGACTAAGGGAAATAAACCTGTGCATATCTATACCTACATCTGAAATATGAACCCAATCTGGTCCATAAAGACCAGGAACAAAACCTTCTAAATCCTCATAGCTGTATGAAAAATCCCCTACACAAGGGATATATTTACGCAACACTCTATTAAACCTTTTCATAATTTTTGCCATAAAATCATATTCCCCCCACCAAACGATGCGTGGGATTTTTTCTGAAAACCCTAAAATTGCATCAGAAAGAAGGCATCTTAAAATAGCAATATATTTTTTCATTTCCCATATTAAGTCCCATGTCTTGACCCTACCCAAATCATTTCCACCTAGATGTAGGATCAAAACATGTGGACTGGGACATAGATGCAATAATTTTCTAACTTCTGATATTAATCTTTTCCACCTTAAACAACAAACCATAACACATTAAATGATTTAGGACCAAAAGACAAATTTTCCGAGTAGCACCTTCTTTCAGCTCTTTTCTGTGGCCAAAAAATATAGGAGTGTCCCACTATCCAAATAACTATCATGGGACCTAAAAAACAAAATATTATTTGGAAAACAGTAAGTTAGGTCTCACATAAGATTTAAAATGACTGGACTCCCATCTACCAATTTGTCTTATCATGGCGTCGTTATGACCTAACCGGGCTGTCTTCGTTGCCGCACCAAGGAGAAAAGAATGGGATGAAAATTTTAAATCACCTAAACCCATACCCACCATACATTTTTTCAATACCGCATTAAATTGATGAACAGTGACATGAAACAAATCCTTATGTAATAAAAAGGGACCCGCTTCAGCTGGTCTAACAGCAAGCCAATTTCTCATAATAAAAACCGGACATAACTTATGATCATCTAACCTGAACAATGTTATCCATTTACCCTTACCTTGCTGTCTTAGATTTCCTTAAAAGAAGAGACAGGAAGAAAGCTCCAAACACACATCTTCAAACCTAAATCCTGAGCATACTAATTAACTTCTACAAACTAGATCACTAACACGCAAAGCCGCAAAGAAAGCCAACACAAATGCCAATCGAAACAAACTTCAAAATCATCCCTACAAACCCTCTTATCTTGCACTGTTGATAAGCTGTGGTCTTTTAACATCTGTTTGACTGTAAAATGCTCATTAGAAGGACATTTATCCACTAATTTGAAGAAAAAAGATATACAAGCTAACATTTTCTCTCAAACTCAAACACAAATCATCCAGAAAATAATCAACCTTTAAGGAAGTACAAAACGCCAGCCATTCCCCCCATGCTGCTGAATGGCCAGCCCATGTATTAGGAGCTAATCAATCCCAGATCAAGCTCCAGAGATGGGTAGGACAAGGAATACCTTCCAACTCCGCCTCTTGCACCAATTGATGAAACTTTGTGAACTAAAATCGAGATAATGGGACACATTTACTTACCCGGTCCAGTCGCGATCCTGCGGCGCGTTGTCCGATGAGGATTCGGGTCTGCCGGGATTCACTAAGGTCGTGCGTCCGATATCCAGCAGGTGTCGCTGCTGCCCCGAGGTCCGCCGGAGTGCACCTTCTTCTTCCTGGTGCATGTAAGTGCAAGATCTTGCAACACAAATCCTTTTTCAAATTCTGCGGTTTTCCCGAACCCGTCGGTTTGTCCGACGGCCACTCCCCCCAGTTTCTGCTGCATGAAAGCCAGCGCCGATGCGCCACAATCCGAACGCGTGCGACAAAATCCCGGGGCAATTAGGCGCAAAACGGGAATATTTGGGAAACCCGACAAAAGTGCGGCGTTCTGACCATTAGTAAAAGAGTCAGCTATCACATTTGATATACACGACACATATTTGGCTTTCAACCTTATATTAAACTTAAGACAACATAAAACAAGGTGCCTGAGCAGCTTAACAGTCATGTCACATTCAGAAAAGTGTTAACAGCACAAACCACACCTTAGTTATCAGAGTGTAACAATATCCTTTTGTTCTTAAAATTCCCGCCCTATATTACCATTGATACAATAACTGGAAATAATTCAAGTAGCACAATTTTCCGAACAACCTTGTTCTGAACCCATGAATTAGGCCACTTTTCTACTGACTATTGACCATCCCAAAAAGCACCATAGCCTATGCTACCTGACGCATCCGTAAACAAAGACAATGGAGAAGAATCCTCAGTTCATATTGCCAGCAGCTATGTCCATTGAATTTAGATAAATATTCAAGCCACATACTGAAATGCTCTTTCAAAGTACGAGACAATCTGATATGGGTTTATGGGAACTTTAAACACTATGTAGAAAAATAAAGTCTACTATTAAAAGCCCTGCCCATTGGAATAATTCTAGTGGCAAAATTCAATAAACCCAGCAGTGACTGCATCTCCTGCAAAGACACTTTCTTCTTTGCTAAAAACAAAATCAACATTGATTAAATTTTTTCTAATTTACAGTTTGGCAATCCAAATTCCATTTCAACCGTATCAATGACAATACCTAAGAAATCTAAAGCATGGCAAGGAAAACCAGTTTTTTCATCTGCAATAGGGACACCGAACAACTTTGTTAACTCATGAAATTTTAACAGTCACTTAGAACAAATAGAGGACTCAGGAGGCCCAAGTAGTGTAAAATACTACCCAGACCGACTTCCCATTCGACAGACCACTGAAGGAGGGAAGAAAAAGTTTCAAAATAGCTGCAGGACATGGAGAAACCCATTGGCAAACAATTATCAAAATAATATTCATCATTAAACTGAAATGCTAGAGAATTAGGATGTACTGGAAGTAACCTAAAAGCATTTTTTATATCCGCCTTGGCAAGTAATGCCATCCTACCATGCTTTCTCAGTAAGGGAACTGCATCATCAAATGAAGCGTATTCCACGGAGGCTTGTTCTTTTTCCACTTGGTCATTTAAAGATCCCTTCTCAGGGTATGTCAAATGACAACCTGAATTTACCAACTTCTTTTTTCGGTAACATCCCCAAATGAGATAATCTAAAATCAACAAAAGGAAAACAAAAAGTCCCGCCACTCTATTCAAAACTTATTCTTTCTCAATTTTACATTTCGCTACCTCAAAATTCATTTTTATAGACTTCAAATTATCCACCCAACAACAGCCATGTCCATTATATTCTGGAACAGGAAAACCATAAATTATAAAATTAGTTCTCTCCTGATGTGGATACATTTTTAACCAGGGGGGCATTTTTTCCAGTTTCAATGTTTTTTGAAATGTGTTCTTTAATGGAAGGCTGCTGTTGAGAGGACTGGTTACTCCTTATATAACACCGGGACATAGGGTGCGTGCCTCCAGAAAAAGCACACTTGTGTTTATATCTGCAATTTGTGAGCCATTTGCTGGAAGACTCGTTAAAGGCACAGCAAACCCCTTTTTTGATAGAAAACAGTTTGGAGCTTGTCAGCGGCCTGCTGCGGCAACATTATGTTTACCCAAATATCTATATCCTTTACCACCCATTGTACTGAGGGATAAACTGCTAACTTTTGTCTTAAAGATTCGTCATAATTATACCAAGCCATACCGCCAAAATTGTGATATGCATCAAATATAATATCTGCATGTTGAAAAAGAATTGCTTTACTTGGGAACTTCTCGGTGAGTATTGCCGAATTAATGGAAAAAGCTTGCATCCAATTAAAAATATTTCTAGGAAAACTGCGTCTCCTTTCATCATCATTATTGTAATTTGTTTTACATACGTTAAGGAGTGTAGTTTCTATAATGGGTTAATTTATGGGGTTTTACTTTTATTTAGGCCTCTTAAAATGACTTGAAATCTGAGCCAGGTCCCTTAATAGCAGGATTTTGTGTTCTTTTATGAAATTTTGAAAAGCCCCATAACATCTTACAAAAATGAGAGGATGCATAAAAAAACATTTGGTCAATGTTAGTTATCAAGTCTTTTTGCTGTTATTTAAAGATGTTGAAAATTTTTACCAAATATCCATTTTTTCATAAATAAATGCAAAACATACCATAAAAATTTTTCAACTGACATGAAGTACAAAATGTCACGAGAAATATGCCACTGTTTTTCTATGAGCAGCTAGATACAATAACAACGACATCTGATAAGGCGGGAGAGCCCATGGTTTTTGAGCTTCCCCAGCCCAATAACATCAGCCTGCAGTTGTCCTAGTACTTAACCATCTATATATTAAGGGGTTACTGAATTTTATCCTGCCCTTCCCAACACTCCTGGTGGTGGTCGTGGGTACCAAGGTAATCATATGGGTACCAATGTTAGCCTTTTTTTTTACCATCTAACATTTAGGGTGGCTTCATACTCACCAAGTTCAGTCCAAACCCACTCCTGCAGATGGGAAGCTGAGCATCATATTGATATTTTATGAATCCTAAATAGCAGCACGGTGTTGGCTCTGCTGTATATTGGGATTCGGGAATTCTGGAAAGTTTAAATAAAAAATAAAATAAAAACTAATTTAAAAAAATTCTGGTTATTGAGATAGTCCACCACAATCCCCCACTTACATGGATCTGAAACACAAAATAAAGTAAGACATTGGGGCTCATTTACTAAGGGTCCAAGAACCGCATTTTGGTCAGGGTTCCCGACGATTTCCGAGTTGCGCCGCATGTAACAGGTTTTTTTGCACATGCGGTCGGATTTTGGCGCAATCGCGACAACTTTCATGCAACGCAAATCAGGGGGCGTGGCCGTCTGACAACCCAATGGATTTGGACTACGTGTGGGAATTAAAATTCAAATTGTGTCACAAGACACGCACTTACAAGCACCAGGAAGAAGAAGGTGAACTCTGGCAGACTTCAGCAGGGAAGCGATATATGCAGGAAATCGGGCCACGATCTACGTGAATCGCGCCAGACTTCATCTTCATTGGACCATCCGGATTGGGGATCGCGACAGGACCGGGTAAGTAAATTTGCCAAATTGTGTTCATTTAAACTAATCTCAGCCTCCTCACAGTTGCATCAATTAAGGGATTATTATTTAGTGACAAGTTTCATGTACTATTAACACAAAACTGTCAGTAAATAATTTTGTTTTGAATTAGCATCATAATTTCTTAATTGGTGGACATAACACTGCTAGCATTGTAGAATTGCTTTCATTATGCTTATAGTATAATCTTCATTATATCTGCTGTGTTATTGCTCAGTGTCAAACCAGTCTATGGGGGTTATTTATCATTAAACGGCTCCTTGGGATAGTTCTTTGTCTATTTTTGGAGCTCTGCTGCCCATCAGATTCATTAGAGTGGCTTTGGCACTTTAATAAATGATCTTATGGTCTATTTTCTGTGTGGGATTTTTTTCAAAAAGCCTCAAAATACCTAAAAAGTCCCAGCACATAGACAATAGATTAATAAAGAGGTATAAATAGCCCTGTGAGACTTTTTAGCATTGAAAAGTCTTAAAAAACCTCAATGTGACTACTTTGAGACTTTTTACGCAAAAAAAAAAAAGACTAGAAAAACCAATGATAAATAAACCCCTATGGCGCTATCTATGTGAACTGTGTTCTTGTGGGATTCAAATTGTGCAAGAAGTAGCCTGGCACACCCATCATCCTCAGTTACATGGAAGGAAAGTAGCTGAGATTAGGTATAATTACAAGATAAGATTAGAAAGGTGATCACAGGTGGATATTAATAACCATTCGTTGCACAGGAAATATACACAGTGGATGATAATACATTTGTTATAGGTGAAAAAGCCTTTCAATCACTGCCTAAAAATAATATAGCCCTAAATTATGTATGGCTGTAGACCTCCCTACTTGCAGGGAGCCAAGAGACTGTGGCTATACACATGTTCTTATAGCTATTGTATACCTAGCTTTTATACTATGGGAAACCCAGAGATCCATGTACAGAATATTAGGTTTTCCGTTCTATTATAACATATGTATATATTATAAAGGGTCTCTGTTAATCATATATTACTAAAATGCCAATTTAATTGAAGAATTGATTTTCACAGATAACTGTCCTGGAAAGTCCATAAAAATCCTGGCAAAAGGGGAGTCAAATTGTTAAGTGTTCCCAGAAGGTAGTTCTATACAACCGGTCATCTGCTCTAGCATCAAACATGACTCTAGCATCACCAGATTGCGCCCAAAATAGAGATCTACAGCACCGGATCACAGTGTGTTACACTGGGTTGGGACCTGAGTAGGTGGCAATGCGGCAAAAAGGATGTCCTATCTTTTGCCAGATTGTGAGCATGACCACTCGGCTTTCTATGCAGGGATGAGGAACGCTCCTCTCTCCTGCACCCGTCCGTGTACCTGGGATCTGGCCTGGGTGAGCACATGGTCATGTGCATGTAGCCTTACATACACACTACCCCTAAAATTCTTATCTGAGCTGGGGACCCAGATGCCAGGGTCCCCTGACACTGCAGGCCCCATAGCAGCTGCTATGGCCGGTAACCCTGTAGTTACGCCCCTGATGGGGAGTCTCATTTATAGCCTGTATAGATGAAGTGTCTGGTCCAGGATTTGCATAGATGGGGTGCCAGGCCTGCACTCAAATATTCACCAACATGTGCATTCCAAATTACCAGGTCAATATCAGAATAATGGGGTTATGACTCTTGAGAACCCCCTAAACTGGTACCATCAGCTTCTTGGTGCTGAAATTATAATAGATGGAAGTCCACCTATATTCCCTGTATAGTGGTAAGAACTGGAAATTTCTGCTTAGCTCCTACAAAAGGCCTGTGTCAGCTAATCATTGAGGGTCCCAAGTGTTGGATCCTCAGTAATCTGATATTCATGATCCAGTGGATAGATCATCTATATTATTATCACAACAACCCCTGGGTTTGCAGTGCAGAAAAACACTGGTACAGAGGCAAGGAGTATGGGATGGGGCAAATTTTGTTTGTTATCTCCCCATTGAAAAATAGCTGAAAACAGGGAACAATAAATCCCACTGTACAGACCTGATTGGGCAGTTGTTTTGGCAACAAGAGAATTTATGCAAGTGCTCAGATTAAGTTCTGATCTAAGAAAACATCTAATGCAATGAGTTCATGGATATACATATATTATCAGCTAATTATAGGCATTATATCACATGATAATTAGAATGATATCATGTATTTCCCACACTTTAGCCTCATCGATATATTTAGATCCTTGTGCATGTCAGTCCCTGGAACTAGGTAGTAACACCCAGAGAATAAATTACTGTAGCAGAAGACATCGGACAACAGTCACTGATATAGAAGTAAAATTCCCAGCATAGTCCGATCCTCGGCACTCTGTCCTACTGCCGATCCTAAGATCCTGAGATCCATGTGTAAGTTAAGCCACTGTATTCTGCACCAGAAATCACTGTGTGTGCCAAGAATGCACAAATTTCTGACCATGGTCTCCTTTTTGTGGGGAAATTGGTTACAATTGCTGCAATTATAAGCCTGCTACATTTTATTTTCTGGATTCAAGGCATCTTGCATACAAACATATAAAGGGGACATGTTGACAGGAACAGCATGAATGGGGAGGGCTAGCACATATCCCCATTTAGGTCTTCTCCTGCCGCCCCCATTTCCAGCTCAGGCAGTCTCTAGCCTGTGAGTGGCGCTCACACGGCGGACATGACAGACAGGCCACAAATAAGGAATCGTGGCCAGGAAACAGCACACATTTACGTGCTTGAGTCCGAGGCCAATGCACCAAAATTATCAATAGGTGTGTGCCAATGAGGCATCCAATTGATGTAATTACAATTTGGCTTATAGAAACTGATGGTCCCAGCTCAGTTTGTCTCATCCTCATTTTCTATGGACCTTTAAATTGTTATTAAATAAGTTGTAATGTATTTGGACTGTGTCTATTCTGAGAGTAGAGCTCCACTGGGTGAACAGTGAATGTTGTGTTTCCACATGAAATGCTATGTGCATTTGAGGTGGCCCTGTCCCTTCCCGAGTCAGTAAGAGGCTGGGAAAAGAGAAAGTGACTGCTACAAGTGAAGAAAAGAAACAGAGGGTTTTTTTTGTTTAATACCAGGGGATAGGAGTCTACAGAAAGGAGGCTGGAGGAAAGGAGGCCACAGAAGGAGGCTGAAGGACAGGAGGGCACATGAGGAGGCTGGAGAACAGGAGGCCACCGAAGGAGGCAACAGGACAGGGTGACACAGGAGGAGGCTAAAGGACATGGGTAACAGGAGGAGGCTAGAAGACGGGGGCCACAGTAGGAGGCTGGAGGACAGGAGGCCACAGGAGAAGGCTTGAAGGACAGGGTGTCACAGGAGGAGGCTTGAGGACAAGAGGCCACAGGAGGAGGCTGGAGGACAGGAGGCCATAAAGATTCAAGAAGAATAGTTGTGGCAAGTACCAGTGGAAGTTCATGTGAGTTCTCAGTGTTCTCAAGAATATAGTAAGTACTGCAATGTTCCAGAGAACACACCCTAGTCTATGTAATCTAGGCAATGACATAACCATAAGTCTTAAATTATTCATGAAGGACCTATCATTCCTTCCTCTTACACTTATTAATTAAGACACTGATGAGTGGATATATAAGACACAGAAGAAGGGACATCGTCAGTACTAACAAACTACACAATAGAAACCAGGACATCTTTCCACCAGCCAAATCCAGGGAAGACAAGATGTATCCTTACAGACAAATGAGATACTCATACAGCCCTTACAGAAATCCTACTCAGGCACCAGAACCAGACGTTGATCTCCTTGCCAGGCAGCTAGATGAAGAGATGATGAACATGAGGAGTGAGCTCGAAAGAAGGCTTCACCAGCTCCCACAGTTATCTCAGGCTTTGCCACCACTGGACGTAGATATGCGAAGGAGTCCGGCCTCGAACAGATACTCTGTATCAGCTGTGAATAACTCTCCTTCTTTAGTTCAACCAAGAAAGGAGAAGTTTGAGATGACCTTAGACGTGAGTCCTTTTTCTCCTGAAGAACTGATTGTGAAAACAGAAGGCAGGAAACTCATTGTGTCTGGAAAGCGTGACATAAAGACGGAGACTGAGAATGGCGGCTGCCACCATGAATTCCGTGACTTCAGGAGAGAAACTGAACTTCCAGATGATGTGCATCCTGAGGACGTGCTGTGTTCCTTGTCGAATGATGGGCAGCTCCACATTGAGACTCAATGCCTGGCACTGCCAGCTGCACGGGAAAGACTTGTTCCCATCCAAATGGGACGAGCCTTGGGTCGCTGACTGTTAAGTCAACCCACTGCATCTGAGGTCAACAATATATCACTCTAAAAGGTTACTTCTCCAGTGCACAGGACTTGCATAACGACTAATCTATCTGAACATTATGGAATTATAATTTGTTATATAGGTATCCATGAAGAAGGGTGGTGAAATCATTATGGTTCGTCGTACTGTTTCCATTATATCCACCATCACAGAACAGGAGAAACAGTGACACTTGCTACACTTCACCTAAGAGTTTCCCCACATTGTTCTGCTAAGACTTTTAAAAAGGTAAAAAAGTGTAAAGGTAAATCAGTGCAGGTATACGTAAGTTTTAGATACACATGCAACTACAAATAGCGCATAATGTGCCCCCTATATTTTACAGTCCAATTTTGGAAGAAATGTAACTTCCATACTGAACTGCAGTCTATTGTGTACATTAATCTGTATTATCTGTACATTTAGGGTATTGTTTTTTCTGTTGTTCATGTACTTTGTGGTGCCAGTTACAATGACATTTGACAAATATAAAGTTTTATGAATACAGTCTGTACTAAAGATATGATGTTTAAAAACTATTACTATACACAAATAAATATAAACAAATACATTAAATTTATGAAGTTTTGTGGTTTCATGTTTATTTGCTTTTGCTTTTGCTACCAAAAAGTGTCTACAAAAGCTTGGGCTGTTGTTCTGTATTAAGCCAGTAGAGGGTGATAATAACGCAAAAATCCATAACTTTTTCATTTTTACGTGTACAGAGCTGTGTGAGGGCTTATTTTGTGCGTAATGAATTTTACTTTCCCGTGATGTTATTTATTATAACATGTGGTGTACTGGGAAGCAGGAAAAAAATTCTAAATGTGGAAAAAAAAATTTAAAACCGCATGTGCGTCACGTTCTTGTGGGCTCAGTTTTTTTCACTCTGCACTCCAAATAACACCTCCACTTTATTCTTTGGTTTGGTATGATCGCGGTGATACCAAATTTATACAGGTTTTATTGCGTTTTAATACATTTTCAAAAATTAAACGAATGTGTACGAAAAAGGGAAAAACATTCTTGCCATCTTCTGACGCTAATAACTTTTTCATACTCTGGTGTACAGAGCTGTGTGATATATCATTTTTTGCGAAATGAGCCAACGTTTTCATTGCTACCATGTGGAGGTCTGTGCGACATTTTGATCACTTTTCATTACCTTTTTTATGTCATGTAAAAAGGTCTAAAAGTCGCATTTTGGACATTTGGGCGCCATTTCCCGTTTCGGAGGTCACTGTTGGTTATAACCGTTTTTATATTTTGATAGATCGGGCATTTTGGGACGCGGCGATACCTGATGTGTTTGTGATTCTTACTGTTTATTATGTTTTATATCAGTTCTAGGGAAAGAGGTGATTCGAGTATTTAATATTTTATTAATTGTTTTACATTTTTTAAACTTTTTTTTTCTTTTTTTTCACAATTTCTTAGACCCTCTAGGGTACATTAATCCTAGATCAGTGATGGCAAACCTTTTAGAGACCGGGTGCCCAAACTACAGCCAAAACACACTTATTTATTGCAAAGTGCCAGCACGGCAATTTAAGTAGTAATTTATTGCTACCTGTTCTACCACAACTTTTAATCATATCGGCCTCTAGAAGACAACAAAACTGTTAAAAGAAGAAGGGCAAATTTGGACTAATGTTGTAGCATCTCGCTATCGTCTCCCTGAACAGAAAGAAGCCTAGAGGAGCTCCTGCAGTCCCAAGCAATCAAGAATGTGTTGCTTTAAAATATCACTGAGAGCAGCATTTATTGAGTCGCCTGGGACTGCAGGATGATTCTTTGAGTTCTATGTAGAGTGCTATATTGATGGCCGCGGTGCCCAAAAAGAGGGCTCCGAGTGCCACCTCTGGCACCCGTGCCATAGGTTCACCACCACTGCCCTAGATGGTCAGATCATTCCTACCATATAATGCAATACTTCTGTATTGCAGTAAATGGAGTGTTTGCATGTAATTCGTTACAATGAGCCACTGGCTCATTGTAACTAGTCTCCTGAAACCATGCAACCTCGGGTTTGACGAAGACTCGAGGCTGTCATGGCAACCGATCACCGCCCCCTTAGGACGTTCGGGGGATCGACGATCAGAGGAAACATGGCGGTGCCCATGCGCCGCCACTTTTTAAGTGCCGCTGGCAACTTTGCCAGCTGCAAAGAAGAGGTTAGCACCTGCGATCAGTGGGAGGTGGAGAGTTTAACACTGAACACCTCCTCCCATGTGATTGACATCATGTGCCCCTGGACACAGGAACATAATTACTGTGGAGGCCGCATTTTAAGGCAGGGAAAGCTTGAATTCAGTGTTAAACTCTCTTCCCCCTTATCTATATAAATCAACTCTAAAGTCACATGCAAATGAGATGAAAAAAATGTCACAATGAAAGGCTGATGGGGGAGCATCACTTCAGATGCCTATATATTGGGCTCTTTAGAGCCTAGAACCATTGCTATGGATGAGAATCTCAGGTTTCATCAACATCAGGATTCTGTGAACTACAAAAACAAAGATAAAAGCAGTGAAAGAAAAATCCAGGAATTTGACATTAGCATCTGAAGTCACAGTTCCCCTCTCAGTGTGACTTATTTCTGGCAAAAAAACTACTCTTTTCTGCTCATTTGCATATGACTTTGGAGGTGATTTTTTTTTTTATAGGTAAATCGATGAGATTTAACATCAAAAATTGAATTGTGGAAAGGAAATTTCATATCGTACTGGGATTGCTAGTAGTTTAGGGGAGTAAAATCTGATGACAGAATCCCGTTAATATACAGCACACAAATCAGTGGGTACATGTACCGACAAAAACAGACATTACAGCTTCACTTTTTAAAGTGATCATCCACTTCAAAATCAAATCTATATTCTGAACAGCAGTGAGATCTTACAACAGGAGGAAATAGAGGCACAGGCGCCATCTTTAGTATTTGGCATGCCATATTGATACTATTTATAATGAGTCACTTATAATATACACTGATAATGTTTTGGTGGTACAGTCGAGAGAATAATAACTATACTAATAATAACTATAGCAGAGTGGTACAATGTCAGCCATATTGATTATGACTTCTTAAGGTTTACATCCTAGCCTTGCTGGGTCGTAAAACAAACGAGGGTTTAAAGTCATGGAGGCTGCTGCAATTGACGTCATTCACCAGACTTCAGGAGAGCTGATTATGATATCCCTGGATGCAGGAGCGTCAATTACAGCAAGGGGGCATTCTGAGGTAAAGAGAGCTTGTCTTCAGTGCTAAACTCTTCACCTCCATGACTTTATAATACTAATTTACATTTGATTTCAAATTACATTGAGGCATGAAATAAACATGATCTGCATGGTGTGTCTCTGCTTGAAAACATAATAGAAGTGGTTTATTAAGTCAATTTCTGCTGACAGGTTCCCTTTAACCCTTTCGCGACCCGTGATGTAATGGCACATCACAGGTCGGCTGCGGGTGCATGGGGAGGGCTCACAGGCTGAGTACTCTCCATAGCCGGCAAGTCTTTGCTGCATATCGCAGCAAAGACTTACCGGTAACACCCGCGATCGGTGCCAGCAAAGCTGCCGGCGGCTTCAAAAAGATGGCAGCGCTCCATTGCCATGACAGCCTTAGGCTTTCTCTCTTCAATCCATTGATTACAATGTGCGATTAGCACATTGTAATGAATGAAGAGGAAAATCCCCATATACTGCCATACAGTAGTATGGTAGTATATGGTAGGATCAATCGGACAACCGAGGGTTAAAGTACCCTAAGGAGTCTGAAAAATAGTAAAAGTAAAAAAAAAATTAGAATAAAAAAAACCTAAAAATTCAAATATAATACCATTTTTCACAGCATTTAACCCCATAACGAAAAATATCGCCCAGAGTCAAAAAATGGCACTTATTTGCCATTTTGAAAAATATTAAAAAATTTATAAAAAGTGATCAAAAGGTCATACAGTCCTAAAAATTGTAGCATTGAAAGCTTAATCAAAAGTTGCAAAATAAGATACCATCCACAGCTCTGGATAGTAAAGTATAAAAAGGTTATTAGCGCCAGAAGATGGCAAAAAAAAATTTTTTTAAGTTTTTAATTTTTGGAAATGTATGAAAACATTATAAAACCGATACAAATTTGGTGTCCCCATGATCACACCGACCCAAAGAATGAAGTAGACTTGTAATTTGGGGCATACAGTGAAAGCCGTAAATTCCAAGCCCAAAAGAAAACACTGCAAATGTGTTCTTTCACCAATTTTACTGCATTTTGAATTTTTTTTCCCGAAAACAAGCCCCACAGAGCTGTGTAAAAAAAAAAAAAGTTCTAGATTTTTGATTGTGGGGAGTGTAAAATAAAAATGAAAAAACCAAAAAGAGCAAGGTCCTTGAAGGGTTAATCTCATAGCGCAACATGACATACAGTTACTGCACTACATTTTGACAATTTAATAAATAATGCAAAACATATGAACCAAAATTTATGGCTAACATAAAGTACAACCTGTCATGAAAAAACAATATCAAATTCACTAACATAAAGTACAACCTGTCATGAAAAAACAATATCAAATTCACTGTGGTAAGTTTTTAAGTGCAAATTTTACTTGTTTTCAGTTTTGTAAATTAACAACACGAAAGTTAGTAGGATGCCAGCTCTTCTCCTAGACCTATGTCCTCTTATCACCCCTCCCTGCTGATGGGCTGGCCTTGCTCTACCTCCTGTCAGTGTGACAAAATTCTCTCAGTCCACTGCCTACCAGACATAGATAGGGATCGAAGGGGGGGAGTTAGCCTAGTCACGCATATACAGAGCTCCTAAAAGTACAACCGTGTTTCAAGCATTCTCACCTCTGCTCACTGAAAGATCCAGCCGCCAATATGTCCGACGCTCCAGCCGAAGAATCTGCGCCGACCGTAGGGGAGGTCAACACAACGCCTGCAGAGAACCCCTGTACTGAGCTAAAAGCTGCAATGGAAAAATGGTAAGTGACCCTAATGTGACGGAGAAATGGAAGAGTTATCGGACCCTATATTATATTCTATACCAATATATTTTATTCTGTGATATTATGTATTGTCATAACAAATTACAGCATATTGTACTATCTCATATCATACAGTAGAATATAATGTCACTGAATATTATAAAATGACCCAGCCAATTGATAGGTGGTAATAGTGCCAAGAATTTAGTCTGACATCACATACTGTAGACTCATATTGAAATAAAATTCTTACAAGGCCTAATCCACAGTCAGATACTCTAACCTGTAGACGTTGCATAATGTTGAAACAAACTGATGAGGAAAACAACATTTTGTTTAATTTGCAGATACATTATTGTGCGTTTGTCCAAATGTGCCTTGCCCTGAGTGTCCTTTACTACAAATTCCTGTTATTTCTTTATGACAATTTTGAGATTTGAGTATATAACCTTATCTGGATTTATTATTTAATGAAAGTTAAGAATATATGGATTAGTCACGTCTATATAATAGATAGATAGATAGATAGATAGATAGATAGATAGATAGATAGATAATAGACTAGCTAGATATCTATATAAGCTCTGATAGACTGCTAGCTCGCTCGGCTCGGTTGCTGCTCGCTCGCCCGTCGCTCGTTCACCTCCCCTAACTGCTCCTGTAAAATGGCAGATCTATCATGTCCCAGTTCTAGATTATTCTGAATACCGGTATATAGTGATACAGCTGTAGCTTTCTAACATAATCTAGATTAATGTGTTATCAAAAATCATTTCTTATAGATATTCAAACACAACCTTGAATGTTGGTTGTATGAGATGAGGACCCCTAGAAGAGGGCATATGATTACAATTTCTATTTTATTTTATATGGAATACAGATGGAGGGATATGCCTGTATATCTGGGATTATGTAATGTATGAAGCCACATCACAAAATATGAGAAAAGTGACAGTTCATGTACAGTCTCATGGACAACTATGACAGCGTTATTGTTGATTGACATAAAACCTAATATGCCCTCTGCAAATGATCCTTACTATTAAAGATATACAGGTCCTATCCACCGTCTCCTGTTCCCTGTGCACCCAGTAATGTCTCACCAGTAGGCTGCAGTCTGAAATATTCCTAAAGGGTATTTTCCTTTATATCATATACATCAGTGATCTGTAACCTGTGACTCTTGGGCTCAAGAGAAATTACATCTCCCATTATGTCCTGCCCGAGACATAACTTGTAATTACTAGGACCCAATATAAAATGGCTACCAACCTCCCACCCACAGTCTATGTGGTTTATATAGTCTATAGTGCTGGTCTTTATAGGCTACTGTCTCCTGAATCAACTGACCCCTATGTCCCCCCTCAAATTATACCCCTGGGTCCTAGCAGCAAAAATGTAGAGTTACTCATTTAATATGTTCACAGTAGATGAATAGGGCATCTCTCAAAAGTGAATACACACCTCACATTTTTGGTAATATTTTATATTGTTTCATTTAACCCTAATACAATGTATAATAGTACTGCTTGAATAATGGTGTAAATTTCAGTACCCCCAAAATAAGTCAGCACACAGACATTATTGTGTAAAACGCTGAGAAAATGTCAGGGGTGCAGTAACTTTTGTTAGATACCGTACATGCTGTGTGAAGGTTCTCCTTCCTGCTGTCACACTTCCAGAGATATATATGACTGGTTCTCGCCGCTAGAGTTAAAGAAGTAATATAAGTATCATGAAATGACCCACACAGCAGTTATATTTATGGAGCCTCTAACTTCCCCCATCTGAAACTTCGCAGTGCACAGCTAGAGCGCAGCTAGAGTGATATATACAGTATACAGATAGATAGATTAGAAAGTGGTGATTTACAAAGCAAGAAAATCGAAAGTGTTGTCCTCAGAATGTTGGGGAGTAACTAGAAGAGGCAGGACCCCATAGCAGACTTCTGAATGGGGTCTTCCCTCCTCCTTTAAAAAATATACATATTACTTGTTCACAGGCAGTCCCCGGGTTACGTACAAGATAGGTTCCAGAGGTTTGTTCTTAAGTTGAATTTGTATGTAAGTCGAAACTGTATATTTTAAAATTGTAGATCAAGACAAAAAAAATTTTGGCCCCAGTGACAATTGGAGTTTAAACATTTTTTGCTGTAATGGGACCAAGGATTATCAATAAAACTTTACAGCTGATTATTGCAATCTGGGACTATAGTAAAGCATCTAGAGAGCTTCACCAGAGGTCAGTAGGGTCTGTCTGTAACTATGGGTTGTCTATAAGTCGGGAGTCCTTAAGTAGGGGACCGCCTGTACTTGCATACACTCTTACTCACATTTATACACTCATGTGCGCACATCTATCTATTATCACTTAGGTCAATGACCTCCTGTTATCATAAACTGCAGGTGCAATGGCCGCTTCAGCCACTTGCTGTCAAAGTCTAAACCAGTCATCTGACAATGTGCAGTTTTGCGACGGGTTCATCAGTCCGATGTTAATAATACCCCATTCTGCTATCATCAAATGTGCTGCAACTTTCTAATGGACTGAATGTTTCAAAGCTTCAGCGTTTCAGTTGTCCATCTCTGCCCCCACTAGAGGCTAAAAACCCATCTTGACCTGGTCCTGCTCCTAAAGTTGATGATTCCTTTCTATGTATTACTTTAGTGATTCCTGTATGAAATAAAAATAGCAGCAACACAAGCCTCTATTATCTTATACTCAAGATTCAGATTTTTACCTAACCTTAGGCTACATTGACACGAACGTATGGGGGACGTATATACGGCCAACGTATATCCAGCATATATACGTCCCCCATACACTGCAATGGCCCCACGGTGCCGTACGGGAGCGGTACGGTGCAGCACACGTGTGGCAATGTACCATACTGTTCCGTAGCCCGTAGAAAGGTAGGACATGTCCTATCTTTCAACGGAATACGCTGTAGGGCCCTATGTTATTCTATGGAGAGGGGCGGGGTGAGCGGCGCTCTCCCCGGCGCAGATGTATGCCCGCTGTACTACGGTACGTCAGGCATACATTGTGTGAATGTAGCTTTATATTTGTAACAAACTACAGCAAAGCCTTGAGAATAATCATGCCAGTTCAAAAAAAAACTAAATCTGAAGGGTTCTCAATATAGTATATGCCGTAGGCTCTCGGGTCCATTTGCCACTCTGCATGGGGAGCCACTACTTGCCTATAGCATCATCATGTATAGCAGGAGGGCCACAAACTAAATGATTTCAGTGATAAATATCAGTGACCATAAAAGTGTCAGGTTGGTCTCCTCCTGGACATCTGTTACTACAGCCTTTAATCATATTCTGCCATCCACAAGCAACCTTATTATAAACGCAATGTCAGATTCTGCCAGTGCAGAAAGCCAGATCTGCGACTGACCCACATTTCGGTTGGCCTATTGCCATGGTTACAGTGATCACGGAATTACATGGCCTTCCTACACAGCAACCGGGCACTGCTAGGCACATACCACAGAAATACTGTATGCATTGTGGTTGGCATAATATACAGAAAAAAGTTTCTCTGGCATCTGCTAACCATGATATTTCCATGCTGGTTTTGATGTGGTTTAGGCCGTGTTTGGTGATACCACTTGGTCTCTATATAGTCGTATTATGTACTTACTGCACAGGGGTAATATTTAGAGCTATGGTAGATTTTTAACCTGTCAACGAAAAACTAGAAGCAGATAGGGCAACCAATCACATTAGTTATTTTTTAAAGTTCTGTTTAGTTTCAACAAAGTTTAATCCAATGAGAAAACAAGAAAGTACCTTACAATCAAAAAGGCTGAACAGAGACCCCTCGCAGGGGGAATATTATAAGTATAAGTATACAAAGGGAATGTTCAAGAAAATAAGGGGAGGGTGGGTAATGTGTGTTAATATTAGTATTGTTCTAGTAATTATAGAGATCCGTTGTAATTAAAGATGGGGGAGGTCCCCTTCACCTTCACTCTCTTTGAGTGGGAGATCTCTGCGAGGTAATCCAAGGTGCCCATATTCCTTCGAATAGTGCATAGGTGTCTGTTCTGGTCGCCTCTATGCTCTCAAATAGCATCAATATGTTAATCCTGTTTTTGACCACTGTTAAGGACAGGTCCGGTGATTTCCATTTTGCTGCTACTGTGTTCTGTCCATGGGATCTGACTAGCATAATGGTCTGAACTCACAAATGAACCCTCCCAAAATAAGGACTGTTTAGAAAGCATTATACTTATCCCTAAATGGTTTCTTTCCATGCATATTAAAATTTACTTGCATTGCCCTGCCTCCTTGATCCTGCTTAACAGGTCTGAGTGCTATGATATTCTGCTGTGTGGCACATTGAGAGAGAGCGCTGTGGGGCACTAAAGTCATGTGACCAGAATGACATCATTCAACATGTTATATCTGCAACGTCTACCCCATGTATCTGTTCACATGAAATCACAGCAGCCTCTATGCAGGATGGGGAGGAGTAGAAGTCCATGGAGGCTACTGTGATTTCATGTGATCAGATATATCCAAGGTGTACAGTTTGATAATGTTAGGTGGCTAGAGGACCTGTGATGATGTCACCCTTGTCACATGACATTTCTGCTGCATGCTGGAAAGAGGCATAGGACATGGGGAGGAATAGATGGGAGAGGCCGTCTGAGCAGGACAAGTGTTCCCTGAGGTCAGGGAATATTAAATAAAAAAACAATTTTGAGGTAAAAAAAAGGGTGTCAGTTAGTGAAAAAGGCTCTATGGGAACCTGTCACTAACTGTATATGTGAAAAATCTTTGCAGATGTTGACCCTGGGACATGAACACATGCCCCCAGTGCTGCAAGGCTGTAATGCTAACCACTAAGCCACAGTGCTGCCCAGACAACTAGCATCAATATAAATTAAAAAATATAAATATTTGTCAGCATTGTTTAATATATGTGCTAAGCCACACTTCTGTGGTGGAATATATTACATTATATCCATGGTGAGAATAATTGACATCACTCATTGCTTTTATTATCCATTTAACTATTGAATAAACATCATTATTTGTTTTCACCTTTGGAGTAGCAGTAGAGACTGAATTTTTACTATATGATTGTAATCTTGGGGGCATTATTTATGTACAATGTGGCCCCCCTCCTGTTGACAATGCATTACAAGAGCACTGTATGATATGCTGTATGTCAGTATGTAATTTAGACTATGTATGGCACTAGTGACTCTGGGCACGTTATAGCTTTATACATTATTTAATCACTACTTTGTGGACTTTGCAAAGGTAAAACTTTTGCACCCACCATGTTAGGTCTTGCATATGTTAGTAAAATTCTTCCTCCAAGCAAAAAAATGACAAAGCAAACTTATGTGCACCGTTCATTCAGTTTAGGTAAAGTGTGGGGGATATTACTGAGCTCATGATGTAGGCAATTACTTGGCACCCAGAAGCTGTCCACATGCATGGCTGCTGATGCAGGCTGACAGGGTGCTGGCTGTTTATCTGACAGCACAACCCTGGGGTGCTGACACTCCCTACCCATAGCCAGTGTAATGCAGAGGGGATCGCTGAGTCAGCCTGGGCCTCATTAGCTACAGATAAAGAGGGCAGGATAGCCAGTGTGCAGTTATGCAGGAATAATGTGGCGCGTCAAGTTCTGTCCCCAGTACATGAAGTGCAGATTGAGGTATTTTAACCCCAGCTTCATGTTTAGTATCTGAACCATGGTTTAATCAAAATGATTTCCAACAAGGGTTTACAAGGTGTAGCTAGTGAGTGAACAGAAGAAGCAGCCAGTTTCAATTTTCTATTAATTTTGATCCCTTAGATAGAAAGCAAAATGTATCTATTCACTGCCAGCTAGCAGAGATCTTTACAATATACAGTTAAAGAATGTTTCATTACACAATTTTATTTACATACATCCCCTATGTAGCCATCTGTAGCCTACACACCACGCAGGATGGAAACACAAAGTATATTAGAAAGCAGAATATAGAAAACACACAACACCTTAGAAGACCAGCCATTTACTTCTATCACTATCCTCTGCCTACAGGCACAGTAACCTTATCTATAGTGACAAGTCTCTCCATATTTACTTATCTGTCTGACATACACATGGAGCCCCTATAACCCACAAGCGCGTCTGATGTGACTATCTCACATCCAACTTATGCTCGCCAAAATGTCCAGCCCAAATGCCCAGAGACCAGAACTGAATTCAACATGTTAGTTCAATTCTGGTTTCTGAGCATTTGGGCCGGACATTCCGACAAGCACACAATGCGAGTTTAATACAAATTAGATCTTCTCTTTCTCCAGCCAATTAAAACTTGTTAGTAGCAGAACTAGTAATGAGAGAACCCTATAACCAGGACTGTAAAGGTCCCAGAATTCATTCACTGATGTGCCATGAAATCTACAGGACAGACCCATGTGTCTTGCAGATGTAATTGCGTCTTTACGTGCTTGTGCCACTGCTCAATGACCTACTGCATGTCCTTGCTCTTTGTAAGCCGAGCAGGAAATGAAAAGCTCAGTTAGGCCTTGGGGTATGACGCCAAGAATGCTTTTAAAGACGTATCTGGATTCCGGGATGGGTCTCATGTTAGAGTCGCATAACTGAGCACCTATAAAAATGTCCATTCACAGAGTTCTGATAAATCGTAAATTTACGCTGCTTTGTATCTTGTATCTGTATTGATCTTAAGTATCAGGCATCAGGTCTTATATAGTCACATCCAAATCTGCATTCAGAATCCTATTTTCTAATGCTAGGATACATGATTATCGTAGGCATATCCAGAGCTGCATTCAAAATTCTGCAGGGTTGCTGTTATCTAATGTTTTGCTGCATTGCCTGCACAAGCATTATGGTTGCTTCCAATTACACCGCCTTACATTCTACGTGGCTATGCTTGGTATTGTCGCTTAGCCCCATCTACTTGAAGTGAATTGAGCAGCAAACAGACCTTGGCTGTCATTTATCTTAAGTCTGAAAACATGTGGCTAGTTTGGGGGATTTTTTGGACTTGAGGTTACCTTAGTAGTGATCGGAGCCGGTACCAGAAGCATCGGGTGCCAGCTGTATGTTACAGTTGGCACCCGTCCCTAGCACCCACGATCGGAGTTTCCTCCGATCGCGTTCATTAACCCCTTACACGCCAACTCGTATAAAAGCAAAACATGCCAGCAAAATTTTTCAACTAACATGAAGTACTAAGTGTCAGGACAAAACAATTTCAAAATCACTTGGATATGTATATGCATTCCGAAGTTATAACCACTTATAGTGTCACAGGACAAATTTGAAAAAATGGGCCGTGTCAGGAAGGTGAAAGATGGCTTCGGCGTAAAGGGGTTAATGTGAGGGTTTCAATAATCACTCTCGACTGCACTTTAACAGTTAATATCTCTGTTTTCCTGACACTTGGAAACATTCTCCTCTTTCATAGGAAGAAAGAAGTGAGGTTCTCTGTGTCACAGAGCCAGAGATAAAGCCCCCTGAAGTGTAGCCCCCCTCCAGATTCTTAGCCATCAGGCTGCAGGGAGAATTCTGATAATGCTGCACACAGGAGCTGTTGCACCTCACAGATAATGGAAATATTCATTTTATATGTTACTACATTTTGATAAGGAAGAAATATCAACTAATGTTCATGTTTTTAACCCTCTCAAGAACACACATGCTCTCTTATTGCCTTTTATTTGTTTTTTTTTTTTCTTTCGAAAATTGACTGATACGATGAACATTCAATTCTCTTTGCCTAATGTCACTACATATTAACACCGCAACCCAGAACTTGTCCATAAAGCTATATGTAACACCAAAAACACACACACGTTCCTGAATAAAGTTTTTATTTCCCACCATCCTCCATTATTTATGCATCCTATGTTATAACGCTCTCACTTAAATTCTTATGAAGCGCGGAGGGTTCTGTTATTTTTCGGCTAATACATTGGCGCATATCTAAACGTGACTTTTATTATCTCACTAGAGGGCTTTATGGATATATATATATTTATTTGGGTTACCATTGTGTAAGGGAGCAAACAATAATATATCTGTGTGAAGCGCAGTGCAGTCCCCTGTGGATTTAACATTCCCTCTGCTGCATATTTTGGTGAATATACACGTGTGGTATGTATGATCTCCTCACATCTTGCTGTTTTTAGTATTCTGGATTTGTACATATTTTAGAGAAAATTTTGAATTTTCATGAAATTTTTGTATTTTATTGCTGTTTGCCGCAAAGTTGCATGAAGGCGGTAGTGTGTATGAATTAAAAAGTTATTCTTGTTAACATGGTGATTTCTGGAAAAAAATTGATTTTGACAGAATAGGAGATTTTTATTTTGTGTGTAATATATTTTTAAACACATTTATGGATAGCATGTCATGGTTTTTATTTTTGAATTTTTGGGAGTGTAAATTCTTGATGTTGTGTATTGTGGTATATGTAAATCTGCTCATTTTGTGTTATTATTTTTAAATCACTATTTGTGCGTAAACCTCTGCTTTGATGTGAGTTTTATGTAAAAACCTACATTATCAAGGCATTTTCAATGCACTTTTTGTTTAATAATTTGTGTTTGTCACAAAGTTACATGAGGGTGGTCCTGGCTGTCAACTGTTAAGGCAAATGCATCGCCTGGTTGTCTACTTTCAAAAATATATAGGTTTTAGGGGTTTTTCATCTGTTTTATTGCAATATTTTGCAGGTTGTGGCTGTCTTCTAGCTGAAAATCAGATATTTAGTTATTTCGGTTTTAGTGATATTATGATGATTTATTCATGGGAACATATCAATATGAGGCATTAGTGAACACATGTCCATCTATTACATTTTGGAGATGTGAAGGTAAATATTTTCTGTATGGAGCACAGTTTTTTCCATCAAAGTCAAATTTTAAGTATTTTTTATAAAATGTTTCAGTTTGAATGAAAATTGGATGAAGGTGCCTATGTCTATAAACTCTTTAATACAATTTTGAAAATGGGGCAAGTGTCTGCATTCAGAAAATATGTGGTTTGTTGCAGTTTACTATTAGCAGTAATTTTTTGGTTTTATGGTGAATGTCAAAATTGTAAAAATTGCTCTGGCCAATAACGCAACAAAATATACAGAAATGCCGGGCGGTGAAAGGGTTAATACCCCTTGGAGGAATGCCCTGGTGAAGATGCTTATCACCTATCTCCTGTCTATAAATCTATCATCCATCTCCTGTCTATATATCTATCTGTCTAGTTATCTATCTCCTATAATCTGACCATTTATACATCTCATTTTTTCTCTATTTATTAATCAATCTTCTATTTCTCTTCTACTGTATTTATCTTTCATATCTTCTGTATATATATCATCTACTTTCTAGTTCTGCATCTAGAAATCTCTATTATCTTTCCTATTTCTCTTCTATCATAATAATTATAATGAATAATTCTTTATTTATATAGCGCACATAGACACAGCAGCGCTGCACAGAGCTTGCTAGATCAGTCCCTGTCCCCAATGGGGCTCACAATCTATTCAACCTACCAGCATGTTTTGGAGTGTGGGAGGAAACTGGATGACCTGGAGGAAACCCACACAAACACGAGGAGAACATACAAACTCTTTGCAGATTTTGACCTGCAACCTGAACCCAGGATCACAGCGCTGCAAGGCTGTAATGCTAACCACTAAGCCACCGTGATGACTATCATCTATCTATCTCCTATAAAATTTTCCCATATTACAGATTTTTTTACCATACTAAAGGGAGCCTCTTGCTGACTGTGACTGGTCATCAAATAGTTTTATTTTGGGGCCCCCACATTGTATTTGTTGCACATTTAGACCAAAAAGCATGTCTGTCAACTTCTTGAATGTTGTGTGTAATGTTTTCTTCTCACAGTATGCTAAATACATTAATACTATATGCCACAATGTAAAATTAAAGTGCAAAAGCACTAAAGTCGATCAACAGATAACAGACCTAGCGTCACAAATTAATAAATTTGCCCTTTGTCTCTCTAAGCAGACTGTAGAATTCTAAGTTCAGATCTAAATGAAAAAGGAGTAAAAAAATGTCATTCTAGTTTGTACAAGTAGAGATGGATACTAGGAAATACCACAGATCCAACTAATAAAATGGAAACCAGTTTCAGGGTGATTTTGAAGCATTGTGCCACAAGATGGCGATATAACATTGAAAATCTTTCAGCCTGAAGTAAAATTCTGGATTGCTCAAAGCTTCTGTACCTTCTGGAATCCTAGTGGAGTCACACTAGGAATTTAGGGGCCCCTGACTGACAAGATATTTGCCCTTCCCTCACACTTTAGTTTCCATCTTATAAAATGAAGTCACATCACATGTACATGCTTCATAAATTCTTTCTCCTATATATAGTTCCCTGGAATAAATTATATCAAGTACAGCATCGCAAATTTATTATATATACTGCACCCCCCGAACTGACTACATACAGCACCCACTTATTCATTAATAAAGGGTGTGTTCATATAACATAAAGTGAAAAATGCATTAACAATGCATATACAGTATATACTGTATATAGCCCAGTACATGCCTTACCCCAGTAGATAGGTAGCCACAGCACATGCCTCCCCCCCCCCCAGTAAAGAAGTAACCACACAGCACGTGCCCCCCACTAGATATGTAGCCACAGCACATGCCCCCCAGTAAATAGGTAGCCACAGCACATGCCTACCCCCAGTAGAGAAGTAACCACACAGCATGTAACCCCCTCCCCACTAGATAGGTAGCTAGAGCACATCTCAAAGGCATGGGGCCATCTGTTATGTAATGCCTGTGCTACAGAGTTTTATGGCTGACAACTGATGCCATTTATGGGTTGTCTCCTCTGAAGATTTATGTGGCATCTTTGGCCACTTGTTTGTTTGAAGGGATATTAGTGGATACTCTGGGCTGCTGTTACCCGTTTTTTCCTGCAATGATACCAGTGATTTACCACGTGACCTCTTTGGCCACTGAATGTGAGAATAGATAAACGTCATGTACAGAGAGAATTGTGATGTTAACTTGATGATTGTGTCCTTGTTACTGCAGTGCAGCCGAGAAAGGTGAAGAAAGCTGCCAGGATCTAATTCAAGCCTATAAAGAATGTATGAAATCTCTGGGACTGCAAATCTAATGTATGGCGAGGTAAGAGGAGGCTATGAGACCATGAGCAAAGGTGTAACTTACACATGAAGACTGTATTTTATATTCCATGCCGTGTACTGGGAAGAGGGGAAAAAATTCCAAATGCAGTGACATTGCTGAAAACCTGCATTTACGCCATACTTTTGTGGGATGGGTTTTTACGGCCTTCATTGTGCTCCCGAATGACAAGTTTCCTGTACAATCACGAGGATAGTAAATTTATGTAGGTTTTTATGTGTTTTAATACATTTAAAAAATTTCAAACCATCTATACAAAAAAAATCTTCATTTCGCCATCTTCTGGCGCTAATAACTTTTTCGTACTTCAGTGTATGGAGATGCGGGACATGCCATTTTTGCGAAATGACGTTTTCATTCCTACCATTTTGAGGACTTTACAGCCTTTTCATCACTTTTATAAAAATTATTATATGTTGCAAAATGGTTAAAAATCGTGTTTCGTACACGTATTTCTGCAGTAGATTAACTGTTATTATACTGTTATAGAACATTTGTGGACCCATCAATACCTAACACGTTTATTTATTTTTTTATCAGTTCTAGAAAAAGGGGGGTAATTAGAATTTTTAGGGGTTTTGGGGGGTTTTTTAAAAATCTTTTTTTACTATTTTCAGACTCCCTAGGGTACTTTAACCCTAGGTTGTCTGATTGATAACTACAGTATGGCAGTATATGGGCATTTTACTATTCATGAGGCCAGATAACATACAGCCTCTGGTCTTACATAGACCCAAGGCCCTCATGGAGACCAATAGTTATTCCACGATGACGGAGAACGACGATCAAAGCCAATATGGCGGCACACGTACTTTGCTGGCGGCGATGGAAGGGTGCATCAGAAAGTGACTGACTTTCCAGAACACCAAATCAAGACTATGGATAACTTACCAGACACCCCAAATTACAACATAAATGAAGCTGCTTTGAAGCAGGGTCACTATAGAGCCAACAGATAACATCTGCGAGTAAGTGGCTGGCTGCATACAAGGGCTCTGCTAAACCCAAAACTGTGCCCTGCATGCAGTCAGGTAGGTATTCCCTAGATTATATTCTATACGCTCAACCTCTTCACCTCTGCTGTCAAGAGAAGGCAGATAGAGTTTTCAGCCATTAAGGGTTCTGCTGGGCCCCTATCTGTATACCTAAACATTTTTGTAGTGCAGAAAGAGGGACTTAAGATGCAAGTGCTATGCACGCTTTAAAAAATTCCTTGCCTTTTGCCCCAACGCTTATTCCATCTCCACACAGTATTTGCTTTCCTCTTGGTAACCCTCACCCCCCCTCAGATTCTGTTCCCCCCGATATTGTCCCCCCAAAAGAGCCCAATCATGTTAACCCCCTTCCCAGCAGCTCCCCCTGTTGTGGCTTCATAAAAAAAGAAATAAATAAAAACAGAGTTACTAACCTTTCCCTTTCGCCCCACAGCAGCTATCCCCTGCTTATGCTCTGCAGCACTAAAGCTGGTAGGCAGATGACATTATCATATCATCTGTTGGTCCCCAATAGAGTTGACGTTGTGGGATATACCTCCCGCCGGCCAGGACAGAGCCGGAAATCTGGCACTGCCTGGCGGGATCCGGAATGGTTGAAAGGTACACCTCTGTGCAGGCCCCCTGCTACAGCAGTAGTGAATGACTCCGGCAGAGGTTGGTGGCCTTGCCCAATCCATGTGCTGGAACTGACTCTGATCATAAAAGAATAAAAATTGCACATAGGGAGATATATAAGACACAGACCCATGGCAGTAGAAATAATAGCTCCCAGCATTCCCTGCTTGTTCCGTGTCTTTTATCTAGAACACATTAACAAACATTTAAAAAGAAACTAATTTTATTTTTTCTTAATCCCTCAGGTTCGTTTTTTTCTGAGAGTTACTGTGTGTCCTGAGTCCTACACTTCCCCATCATTCTGTTCCCTTTAAATCCGACCATTCTCTTGGGAAGGACAGATGGGAGAGCTTTGCTCCATGTGATGCCGCACTGTGTAATTGTGCCCCAGACGGTGGTCTCCTGTGTTAATCTACCTTGTACAGCTCCTCCTGTCAATGGGCCATACGCAAACTCGGACAAAGCCGCCAAAAACCTCGGAACGCAGACCACCATGAAACTGTATATGTTTAGAATTTATCTTATTTCTTATATGTATGATTGTTTGCAGATGCAGCATTAGGAGAAAAATACAAAAAAAGTTCAACAGAAAATATTACCAACATCAGAACATGAAAGAAAATAGCCAAAAAAATTGAAAAATAACAGCCAATTTACCGGATCCTCATTGTGGTTCTGTGTTGTTCAACTATACTTGTATGTATACTTACAAGGTACTCAGGCCAAGTGGACGTTCTTTCTATCAGTATTCCTGATGGCCTGTGCACTGTTGGAACTGCACATTCTAAAGCAAAAAATTAAAATTGATCAATAAAAGAATTATATTTTGCCTGTTGAATGCAATCGTCACTTTTGATCTACATGTACTGTAAATTATTATCTTAATGTTTGGTAATGTATTTATAAAGTCCTGCTCCTTGCGATCTAGATAATCCATCTGACAGGTCACGGATCGAAATCAAAGTTCTAAAGCACTTTTTGTTCTGCTAACCAGGAGCATATGGCTATATATCTTCCCCCAACTTGTTGCCCCCCACCAATAAAGGGCCATTTCACATGAGCGTTTTTCACACACATGTCCCTCAAGAGTTTGTGATGCGTAGAATTCCCATCAGACAATGACCAATTATATTGAATGTTTATTTATGTGGCATCAACAACATAGACTACATTCATCAGCTTTTTACCCACATGCAAAATGCTGTAAAAACTGATCAAAATCGTGCATGGAAATCTGAAAGGAAACACATAGAAATCTGTAGGTATCTCCATCGCAAGTAAATTTAAAATAGATCCTTTTTGTTTCCTATTTTGATTCACATCTGTTTTTATTCATATGCGAACATCAGTTTTTTCTGTTTGTTCTTTTGACAACCCATAGACCTCTTTCATCTGTGTTCTGCAAACCTGAAAAATAGGACAGTCTAACTTTTTTTAACTGGAACACAGATATGCTGAAAAACACATAGGAAAAAAAAACATTTTGTGAATAAGCTCTACCTGATTTGGACAGGCACTGTACCAGAATAAGAACATAGCCAATAGTCCAGCTGTAACAAAAGCTTCTATTTAAGTGAATGGGAATTTCATTGTGGAAAACAGAGAAGATTGAATTCCATTTTGGTAATTTTTTTGTATCCACTCCCACTTTAAAGGGGTTGTACGAAGTTTGTATGTTATTGGCCATAAAAATAAAAAAACGGTGCTCATCCTTTTGTCCTATAGTGTTCAGCTGTGCTGGATATACGGAGCGCTTGGTCTGGGTCCAAGGTGCATTAGTTGAAAAAGCATAAGAAAATCTGCACCGTCAAAGTAAAAATATTTAATCCATTTTTTTTAAAAAGTGACATCACTGAGAGAAAGAATAGTATGTGGTAACGCGTTTCAGACAGAACCAAATTGTCGTCCTTAGTCATACCTTACATACAATACAAATTGAAACATTTAAATGGAGAGGACGCCAACGAAAACCACAATCACATTAGGGGCGTGTGTAGAAAAAGTCATGTGATGGTTTGAAATGGGCGTGTGAAGGGTGTGTACAAGTAAGACATCATGTGATGGTTCAAAGTAAGTATATATGTACAGAAATCATGTGAATGGACAAGAGGGACATGTCCATAAATGTTGAATAGTTTATGCCAATGTACACTCACTGGCCACTTTATTAGGTACACCATGCTAGTAACGGGTTGGACCCCCTTTTGCCTTCAGAACTGCCTCAATTTTTCGTGGCATAGATTCAACAAGGTGCTGGAAGCATTCCTCAGAGATTTTGGTCCATATTGACATGATGGCATCACACAGTTGCCGCAGATTTGTCGGCTGCACATCCATTATGCGAATCTCCCGTTCCACCACATCCCAAAGATGCTCTATTGGAGTGAGATCTGGTGACTGTGGAGGCCATTTGAGTACAGTGAACTCATTGTCATGTTCAAGAAACCAGTCTGAGATGATTCCAGCTTTATGACATGGCGCATTATCCTGCTGAAAGTAGCCATCAGATGTTGGGTACATTGTGGTCATAAAGGGATGGACATGGTCAGCAACAATACTCAGGTAGGCTGTGGCGTTGCAACGATGCTCAATTGGTACCAAGGGGCCCAAAGAGTGCCAAGAAAATATTCCCCACACCATGACACCACCACCACCAGCCTGAACCGTTGATACAAGGCAGGATGGATCCATGCTTTCATGTTGTTGACACCAAATTCTGACCCTACCATCCGAATGTCGCAGCAGAAATTGAGACTCATCAGACCAGGCAACGTTTTTCCAATCTTCTACTGTCCAATTTCGATGAGCTTGTGCAAATTGTAGCCTCAGTTTCCTGTTCTTAGCTGAAAGGAGTGGCACCCGGTGTGGTCTTCTGCTGCTGTAGCCCATCTGCCTCAAAGTTCGACGTACTGTGCGTTCAGAGATGCTCTTCTGCCTACCTTGGTTGTAATGGGTGGCGATTTGAGTCACTGTTGCCTTTCTATCAGCTCAAACCAGTCTGCCCATTCTCCTCTGACCTCTGGCATCAACAAGGCATTTCCGCCCACAGAACTGCCGCTCACTGGATGTTTTTTCTTTTTCGGACCATTCTCTTTAAACCCTAGAGATGGTTGTGCGTGAAAATCCCAGTAGATCAGCAGTTTCTGAAATACTTAGACCAGCCCTTCTGGCACCAACAACCATGCCACGTTCAAAGGCACTCAAATCACCTTTCTTCCGCATACTGATGCTCGGTTTGAACTGCAGGAGATTGTCTTGAGCATGTCTACATGCCTAAATGCACTGAGTTGCCGCCATGTGATTGGCTGATTAGAAATTAAGTGTTAACGAGCAGTTGGACAGGTGTACCTAATAAAGTGGCCGGTGAGTGTATATGTTTATGCAGAATGCAATGCCTATACAGCCGGCCCCCTACTTAAGACCCGAGTTACTGACAACCCATAGTTACAAAAGGACCTCTGTATGTTGGTAATTTACTGTACTTTAACGTTAAACATTTAACATTACAATAAAAGCTATAATACGTGGGTGTTCCTGAGGGGAGTTGGTGTTATCATCGTGTGCTGCCATCTGTCAAACGACGGCAAAACAAATTGCAGATTTTCGCTAAGATGGAAAAATAGCAGTATCGTTTGGTAATTCGCTTTTTGTTTTTGAATGGGAAAAAATGCGAGGAGATAAAAGCAAAGTTGGATGCTGTTTATGGGGACACTTTGCCATCTATGACCACAGTTAGAGATTGGTTCAACAAATTTAAACATGGGCGGACATCCGTTTTTGATGAGAAGCGACCAGGATGCCCGGCAGATGTGGTTACCGAGGAAATCATTTTAAAAGTGCACAACATGATACTCGCTTATCAACAAAAGAAAGTGTGTGAAGTAACAAAGGCCGTAGGTGTGTCGACCGGAATGGCAATTAATATTTTACATAATAAGTCGGCGATGAAAATAATGTCGGCCCGATGGGTGCCCGATTGCTCACGTTGGACAACAAGCGGTTGCGGCTGTTAACTTCGAAGCAGCGTTTGGAGCAATATAAGCGAGATTCGAAGGAGTTTTTGCGTCAAGTTGTCACCGTTAATGAAACCTGGATTCATCATTACACACCAGAAGCTAAGCAACAATCAAAACAATGGATTTCTCCCGGTGAATCTGCTCCAAAGAAGGCAAAGATGGTCCCATCGGCCGGAAAGGTCATAGCAACGATTTTTTGGGGTGTGAACGGCGTCATCCTCATGGATTTTTTTAGAAAAAGGAAAAACGATCACTGGACAATACTACAGTGAGTTATTGGACCACTTTGACAAAAAATTGAAGGAGACACGGCCGCATTTGGTGAAAAAGAAGGTGCTGTTTCACCACGATAACGCATCAGCACATTCATCCGGCGTTGTCGCCACCAAACTGCATGACTTGCGTTATGAATTGCTGCCGCACCCCCCATATTCACCTGATTTGGCTCCCTGCGACTTTTTCTTGTTCCCTTAAATGAAGAAATGGCTCGCGGGAAAAGAATTTAGCTCAAACGAGGAAGTCATTGCCGAGACAGAGGCGTATTTTGGAGATTTGGACAAATCCTATTTTTTGAGGGGTTAGAAGGGTATCTTTCTAAAAGAGGACTATGTTGAAAAATAAAAATTCGAAAAAAAAAATGGTGTCTTCATTTCTTATCGAAACCGCCCTCGTAGTTATGAAATGTTTCTGCAATGCATCTTTATTGTTAATCCTGGTTCTTATGACAATGTCACATTTTTAAAATGCAGTTGTCACAAAGACCAAAAAAAGATTTGGCTAGGGTTATAAAACCTATATTGTGCGTAACCCGGGGTCTGCCTCTATAGGCTCTTATGTATCTTAGTAAATCTGTGTGATGTAGATAAGTGCAAAGAGGAAAATAAACAATGTAATATTGATCGCATTCATAAAGTAAGACAATGTACTAAAAAATGAAAATGGTGTGATATACCATTAATTACAATACTGAAAAGAGGGAGGACTATCAGTACATTAACATTGCGTCATTTCTGAAATGCATGCCTTTGGGTGACATGTGTCGTCTTCTGACACGATCACCACCCCTTTTGTTCACGTGAATCTGCACACATGCATTCTTCTTTATTACATATATATGGGCATATACTATTCTACCTTTATGGACATGTCCCTCTTGTCCATTCACAGGATTTCTGTACATATATACCTGCTTTGAACCATCACATGATCTCTTACATGTACACACGCCCATTCCAAACCATCATTTAACTTTTTCCACAGTCGTCCCTCATGTGATTGTGGTTTCTGGTGGCATCCTCTCCGTTTAAATGTAAGGTAAGACTAAGGACGACAATTTGGTTCTATCCAAAACACATTACCGCATAGTAGTGCTTCTCTCACTTTTTTAAAAAATATGGAATAAACTGCTTTTTACTTTTTAATCCTCTTTTTGACAGTGCATATTTTCTTATGCTTTTTCCGTCTTCAACTAACACATCTTGGACCTGGACTTCTGTATGTTTTTTTTTTCTATGCACTGCACTCTCTGGAACTCACATAGACAGTGGGGGAAGATTTTTAGACTACTACTGCAGAGATAGCCAGACACTGTGTTTGCCAATTTCCAACATTCTGTTACTAGGGGATGAAGCAAAAGGACACCTGCTTGTCCATCAATTAATGAGAATGGGACCCTTGCTCTCGTCGGGGTCTGTCGGCCCCCCACCTTTCAGGATAGGGTATAATATGCAAACTTGGTACAACCCCTGTAAAGAACCTGTGAGAGCCACCTCACATTACACAAGACATGGGACCTGAATATTAACCTCAGGTGATGTAAGTGCTGAACACCTCATGCTCGTCACGAGTCCATGAGTCACAGGGGAAGGAAAGAAAGAATTACCATATCTTATTTCTATCCACACAAAAGGTCCAGGTATATGGAGAGAAATTCATGCAATGGTGAATGTTATACAACCATCAATACCAAAGACACAGAATGTGGCCACATCCAAAGCAGCTCTTCCACATCCGATCAGATGGGAGGACTTGCACCTGTGGAATTAAAAAACTCACCATCCTTGATTATCTTCATTATGTAATGAAGGGAAACGATCGGGTTATTAATCGCATGCGTTTCCCGGGAAACGCATATGCGATCGGCCCGAGCCCCGCCCACTGTGCGCTAGCGTCGCATTATGAACGCGACGATAGCGGAACGTGTGAACGCGCCCTTAGGGTGCAGTCACGCGTCATGTTTAATGCATGTTTAAAAACGCATTGCAACAGCTGAAGTGATTTGCCCAATTAAACAGCTGTTAACACTTGTGTTTACAAAACGAGACAATTAACCCATTGTTAACATTTGCGTTTTGTAAACACAAGTGTTGAAAGCTGTTGCAATCTCCCTTCAGCTGTTGCAATTCGTTTTTAAACGCATGCGTTAAACACGACGTGTGACTGCACCCCCTGTCTATCAAAAACATTGATCTTTGTGTAATTTACACTTCGACGTTAATTTTTTTTTAGTTTATTAAAAATGAAAATTTTTCATGAAAATACCTAATGTGTATATAAATCCTTTAACTAATGAATAAAAAGCCGACTAAGATGTCAATAGGGCCTGCTGCTCTAATATGAGAATTTCAGGTGGAAGAGTGATACATCCTGTGCTGTGTAAATCCGGTGAGGATACTACACAGGAAAAAGACAAAACATTTGCACCTGTTCTACCAGGTGTGAACTGCCCCTAACTGTTCTGTACATGTACATTCCTGCTCGACTTATAGTTTCCAAGGTAACCCCTACAAGAACAGTATTCAAAGTATCAAATGGGCCACATGGACGTAGAACAACTGGGCCACACACTGCCCCCTGCTCTCAGCTTGCTCTCAGCACACTGACTGTACACAAATGACCTTTATGGGAACCGTGAGCATGTAGCCTTGGAGTGAAAGCAACATGATGACGGTCAGTAAACCTTCATTTTCAGCACTAGCGGGAGCTTACTGGATAGTATTTACTTCAATGTATAAATGGTAACACACTATGCAGAGAGATTCCCCCTAATGAGGTGCATAGAAGACAGTATTGTATTGTTTTATTGGCAGGAAACATGCTACAGAGCAGATTGATAAGGTATGGATAAGGTATGATGGGGGATATGTATCAGACGTGTCTGCGAGCAGAGCTGATTGGCTGTCATGAGCAACTGGAGCAGTTCTGTTCTCAGACACTTCTGATAAAACTCCCCAATAGCTTTTATATAAATATATTTAGTTTAGTTGTAACACACTACAAGCATACATAGATAACTGTAACTGACCGCTTAGGACTACACACTAGCATAAAAACTGCAGAGATTTTAATCAAAAAGAGACAAGTTATATAGAACCTTTTTCCACAAAACTGATATAGGACTCTGGTCTGCTCCCCACTTTATAGGAGAATTCAGCTAAATAGAACCACTTTTTGCTAGCGACAGGTCCTCAAACGCTAAACAGAAACCGGTTTTCATGTCCACAACTACAAAAAGAAGTGAACTATGGACTCTGACCTGTTGCCGTGATCAGTTTTGATACAAAGACTGAAGTATGTTTTAATCTACAAAGACGATAACTCACAGAGCGAGTGGTAGAAAAGCTTTGGTTCTCCAGACAGGTTTTATTTACAGAAAATGTCGCCCTGTATGGAAGCGAAGTAGAGATAGGAACACGAGAATAAGAACTCAGCAACACAAAGGTTATAATATAAAATCAGAACAGTCTTTGTCCAGAGACCATGTGTGGACGTGAGCATAATCAGGGGCAGCTAATGGCCGGGGACTGGAGACGAAAAGCACTGACTGCAACCCCACCACTGTCATGTTTTCAGTATAGAAGGCTCCAATCCATAACCCTACATCCCCATGTATAACGCAGAAAAAAAAAAAAACAAAGATAAAACCCAAAGTCTGTGTAGTGCAGGGTTTAACACGTTAGTCCCGTCGCAGATTGTTCAGCCGCTCCTCCAGATCTGCATCAGCGTCAGCTAAAGCAGCTGCAGGTTCTCCTTTCTTTGCTCCGGCCACACTGAGAGAACCGCCAGTAGAGGGAAGGTCTGCAAGGAGATAAGAAGGGTCATTATGACATCCACAAGGGGTATAGTCCGCACTAACAAATATTGAATATTATAATATATTAACATGCATATTAATATAAACGTAATAATATATAGTACTATGAAAGCTGCTAACATTGTACAGCCCAGTGTAATCAATACACATTAGAAGCAAATCCCAAGAGATGCAATTTACAGCAGCTTGTGAAGAGTGAGGAAACATTAAGCTTAAAATTTGTGTCAATAACAAAATCTGCTGTCCATAACATTTATTATTGCTAGTGTATAACAGTAGCTGAGTGATGGGTGATGTATTTGCTGCAACATGACTCAGAGAAAAAAACTCTGGTCAGACAATGACATGTAGAACTAATATATGCAATCCAGATCACAGGCGATGCTTGTAGATGTGTCATGTGACCGCATAGCATCATCAGCTACAATGCCAAGTCATCAATTCCTATAAATTATTTAAGAGGTTTTCCATTATCAGCACATAAATGACCCAACCAGAGGATAAACCTTCAGTATCCAATCATCAGGAGTTACATTTTTTTGATTCCTCAAAAATACTTTAGAAGCATTGATATGCAAGTGGTTAAATCCAAAGACCCCACCATGCATCTAAAGAGGCCAATGTTAAACCTACAAGACCTCTTTAAACCTTACCAAATGACGCAACAATTTTCCAATTGGTAAAGTGACTATTGGCAGGTGAAAACCAATGGGTCATGAGTGCAAATGAAATTGAACATCCCTTTGATTTGGTCTAGGACACATGGTTAGATAAAAATACTTACTGGACAGCTCATCAGTCAATGTCAGACCCAATTCATCCAGCACCTGAGAGACCACAGCATCGCTACAGAGAGAAAAGCAAAGTCATTACAGAGCACTAGGTTATTCCACCTTCCCCTAAACATTCTGCAGTCATCAAAGATTTGCCTTTATAGTGATACTGCCCATATAAAAATAAATGAGAGAGTGTCAGACACCCCCATATGAGGGAGGTCCCTTTACACAATTCTGACAGGGGTTAACCAATGATATAGATTTATTATACAAAGAAGATTAAATTGTCAGTTGAGCAGTCCAATAATCTGTAATGTATGAATAAGTATGTCTATAGTATACACTAACTGATTTCTATTGATGGGAAGATCTGTGCTCTGCTAAATGTAATTAGAAGAGAACAGAGCTCAAAGACTTCAATCTTTCTCTAAAACATAATAGATTAGTTTAAGGCAATGTCCACTTTAAGCATAGAGCAAAAAATGGTGTATTAGTGTTTCAACACTATAAATGTTGCTACACACAGTTTTTCTGTATGCACTGTACATTTCAATTTGAATGGTTAAATACACATATAGGAAAAAAAAAAAAAAAAAAGGATCAGAAAATGTCCATGCTATGGATGAAAATATCTTCACCACATATCAATTTCACATGGAAGAAAAAGATATGTTTGTAAAATCTCACATTCAATAAAAATACTGGATTATGCAGCAGATTCAGTACTCGGTAATTCATGTAGTGGATTGTCTACACGTAAAGTCACTACAAATCCAGATCATGCGCGTTCAGGATCCACGAATCTGAAGGCCACATTTTTAGACAGGTCTACTTACGTCTCCTCTTCATCATCCTCATCGCCCATAGCATCATCAATAGCGTCATTCATCATTTCCTCCTTCATGTCCATAATTTCTGACTGCTTTTCGAATTCCATCATAATCTTCTGGATCTGGGGAAGCTTTAACTACAAGAAAATTCAGGAAAGGTAAGGATATACATTTAATAAGCCATGTGACCATAGTGGGTCATCCTGTTCCAACCCAACTCCACTTAAAAACTGGAAATGGATGACTGTAGCTAACCCCAAAACTCCCACTCTTCCTATTTCTCAGTAACTGCAGGTTAGAACTCTCTTACAGTGAAGTCACTTCCATTATCGCTGACTTATGGTGGTCTTGGTTAGTAAATTAGAAGCTATACATGGAACATGAGATGAAAAGGATTTACATGAACATACTTTGTGGTATTCTACAATTTAAACTACTGAGATTCCTACTTTCCAGTGTAAAACATTATTCCATCATTCTCTATGACCATTAATCAGGGTGGATATTAGACCCTCCATACCTGTCTGTTCATGGTGGCCATGGCCTTAGTCACCCCTTTCATAGCCTGGGCCATGGAGTTGTTAGATTTCAGGGTCTGGATCTTTAGAGACACAGCCTGAATGTTTGCTCGCATCAGTATAAACTTCTTCACGTATCGCCGTGTCCGGACCAAATCCTTGGCCATAATTTTTACAGCATCCTGGAAGAGATAGAAGAGAACAGATTAAGGTCTAGGATTATTTTCTTGAAGGGCCATCTAGAATCAGCTGAGACATTTATGAATATAACTGTCTGGAGGTCTGGAGTCAGTTTCATAGCTGATATATCAGGTAAGGATAAGGTTGGAAAAGGACACAGGTCCAACAAGCCCAACCCACTAGTCATAGTGTTGATTCAAGGGAAGGCAAAAAAAAAAAAAAATCCTTCAAGGCTGATGGGGACAGTAGGTTAAACTGTATACTATACCAACCCGTGTAGCTATACCTCCTGTCCAGTGATAACATACATCTTATACGTATAATTGGGGATCGCTCACCATTTGGCCCTGTTTGGCCATCTTTTTGATGTCGGCTATAATCTTCTTTTCCTGCTGCTCCAGTTTCTGCCTCTCTCGGTCAAGCTCCCTCATAGCCCGGGTGAGTGCCCGTTGGTTTTGTCTCAGCATCTCCTCGGGGGTTTTCCGGCGGCCAAATAAAAAATCCATATTTGTTTCTTGGATGTGACGGAATGAACCACTGAAAAAGACTGAGAAAACAGCCCTTTATAAACTTAACAGTCACAAGGCTTTCTCCTATGTACACATGACAACACTCCCTGTCCTGTCCTAGCTGATCTGTCTTGTCATAGCGACAACTTGCAGATCAGAATGAGCATCTACAAAAAGCTGCTATGATTACTGTTAGTAACAATGTGAATAATGATGTGAATGGTGACGCGGATCCTCACAATGTCCTGCAATAAACAAGGAAGTCTTATCACAGGAAAGGATCAGTCATGTTGGATGGAATTTTGGCTTTGATCATCCACATCACAAGTACATTAAAAGGTCTTAGGGACACACAGTGAAGATGAACAAATAGTAAAACTTTATGACAGTCTGAGTTTCCAAGAGTTATGAGGGGAATGTAAGTGGTCTACATCCCCAAAAACTCCTAGAATGAAAGGTCACTAGATTCTTCTTGTCACCAGAGGACACAGAGGTGCACATGTAGCCCCCCTATAACAGGGCTCCAGGAGTATTTTGGGATCCTGTTGCTGGGAAGGAGTCTGACCTACAATAATACAGGCGTCTGTCTCGCTGCTTGTCCTGAGACATTGGGATGTGACATCAGACTTCCTGCCATGTCTGAGAGAATGAGAGGACAATTCACATGTGGGAAATTACACGGCAGCACAGGAGACACTACAAGTCCCAGCAATGACTTGCCAGTGCCCTTATTACAGGGTATACTGAGATCAGCTGCCTACCTTAACAACCATTACCAAGATCCAGTGCCCCTCTAACTCCTCCCCCTGTGCGTCTTTTGGGGATCATACCCAAAGTTCACAATTTTAAACCCCGCCGTCACTTACCTCCTTCTAAGAGCGAACGACAACTCGTACACCGCTTCTCTCCTTACTCTCTTCCTGTTTGTCCGGTATGTGACGTCACCGGTCACAAGGGAACGTGGGAGCGCCGCTTCGTCACCGGTGACGTAGTCTCGGTCAGCTAGCTGCGGGCTCAGTGTATAGACGCTAGGGGGAGAAAAGCTTCCATGAAGGTGTCCTCCTCGTAGGAGTATCCATGCCCTACATTTGTATAAAATAGTCTTCGGAAACATGGCCGCCGCGGACAGCTGATCTTTGTCGCCTTTGGTTCTCTAGTGTTTGGAATCCGGTAATTGGAGGTAGTTGCAGAGCACAGGTTTGCTTGTGGGTGGAGATGAGGTTGTCAGTGTGAAAGGGCACTAGGGTTGTGTCTGAGGGCAGACTCACATTTCCACATCAGTGATATTTCCCTGATGCCTCACTGAACCATTTTACTTTTTTTTTTCAGTGATCAGGTTCATTTTACGTTCACTGACATCATTGGATCACCAGAAAAAAACTGAAGTGTGAAAAAGCCTTTTAAAAAGAATGGTTCAATAAGGGCTGTTTCACATTACAATCCCCACCATAGTGATCAGTCCATGGAGGGGCCCGTCACAGAATGATCACAGAGTGACATGAAACAGGATAATTGGAAAACGGTCAAAACACGGATGTGTTTTCAAAAACCGCATGTGTTTTTTAACAGACTGCTTGAAAACGGGTTCAAAACTCCACGTGTGCCACCACCCTAATAGTCATATGAAACAATAGGTGTGAGGGCCTTGCATATGTGTTTTCACTGAAATTGTAATCGGAATGAGGGCCACATGTTTTGATTGTAAAGAATTCAAAACAGGTACAGTTTGTTGCTGATGGCAATTGTTAAGAAACAGACTTTTTTTTTTAAGAAACAGACTCTCGTCACGCCCGCACAATGTAGGCAGCTACCTCCTAATGGCACAGTTTATGATGCCATGTAATGTATTAGGAAATTGGATAAAATTCTGGACCAAGCAAGATTGCCCCTAAAAAAAATCTAAACTCTGAAGCTGCGCTCTTTCCTTACAGGCTTCATATTTACTTTTGGTATGGTCCAAGTGAGAGTCAGTAAAGGCAGAGATTCCAATATTATAGTTTTGTAATGTCTTAATACCTTTACAAAATTAAATGCTTTAGAAATCTTTTTTTATACTTGCATGTACATAGTTGTACTAGGTAGCATTTTTTTCAGTAATTACAGTCATTTGATCATTATTTCTTTAACTCTTATGGATGGCAAAAAAAAAAAAAGTGGATTGGCATTTCAGCATTTTTCCGTTGTGGTGTTCACAACGGAAAATTTTAGGTTTTTTTTTATATTGTGGCATATTCAGAGAGCCAGAAATGAGTCCTAAACACAGGCCTTACACAAATCATTCTCCCATTTCAGTTTAATAAATCTTATAACATTCTGTAGCACTTTACGAATATTGACTTTTGAATGTTTGACTTTAGCTCTACACAGCATTGCTGCACACTCCCCTCCGTACTTTGTATAACGCACCCTCACAGGATCGCAGAGCAGAATTCTGTGACGAATATTCTCTTGCAGTTCCCGCATTTGAGTTAACCATTAAAATTAAGGAAATCAACCACTAGCATTGCACAGTTGTACAACTTATATACTGTCGTCTTCATTCTGAAACCTGCCGTTATCTTCGTTTATCAGCAAACATTGCCATTGCTAAGAAAAAACGTTCATAAAAGTATTCAAATTAGGCGCTGGCTGTGTTGAACTGAATGGGTGAATTTGGTTTTGAAGGAGAAAGCTGTTCAACAAGGGTCATTCACCTGTTGATTTGATGTCTTTCACTTGTTAACTGGTTCACGACCGCCCCCCGAGTATTCACTCGGCTGCATGGAGAAGGCTCACGGGCTGAGGTCCTCTGCCCGAACGCACATGCGTTTCCAGGGAAACGCATGCGATTGTTAAGCCTTTGCTGCAGGGTATTATCACAGCGATCGCTGCTGTCAAAGCTGCCGGCAGCCTCAAAAAGATGTCGCCGCATGGGCGCCGCCATCTTGCCTAGGATCGCCGCTCCCCGTGACGTCATCAGGGAGCGGCGATCCATCTCCATGGTAGCCTCAGGGCGCGTTCACATGTTGTTCACATGCATATACAACAGCTGATGAGGTGATTTGCCTAATTACGTTACCGTTTACGTTTGTAAACATGCTATATGTGTTTCAAAAGCAATGAAAACACAGGTCAAAACGCAACGCGCGAACGTGCCCTCTGGGCGCGTTCACACGTTCTGCTAGCGCCGCGTTCATAACTCGACGCTAGCGCACAGGGGGCAGAGTTTGGGGCGATCGCATATGCGTTTCCAGAGAAATCGGGTTATTAAGCCCCGCCCACTGTGCGCTAGCGTCGCGTTATGAACGCGACGATAGCGGAGCGTGTGAACGCGCCCTCAGGGTGCGTTTATACGTTGCAGTTAAAACTGCATCGCAATCAGCTTTGAGGTGGTTTTAGGTGCAAGTTTTGTCAATTGAACAGATGAAAGACATGAACTGAACGGGTGAATTTGATTTTGAAGGGGAAACCTGTTCTCCAAATGGCATTAACCCGTTCAGTTCATGTCTCTCATCTGTTCAATTGACAAAACTGCACCTAAAACCACCTCAAAGCTGATCGTTTCGTTTTAACCCCTTCATTACAATGTGCTGATACAAAGGCTGCAGAGGGACTCTGTAGGGGTTTGCTATTAACTGCAATTAGTTTTCGGGTGGCTTTAGGTGCAGTTTTGTCAATTTCACAGGTGAAATACATGAACTGAATGGGCGAATTTGATTTTGAAGGAGAAAGCTCTTCAATAAATGTCATTCACCTGTTTATTTGATGTCTTTCACTTGTTAAAATGAGAAATGCCACCTAAAACCAGCCGATGCAGTTTTAACTGCAACATGTGACCGCACCCTAAGGGGCGCATTCACGCGTTGCGTTTTGTTCGCGTTTTCATTGCGTTTGAAACGCATTACAACAGCTGATGAGAGGTAATTTGCCTAATTACATTACCATTTACGTTTGTTAACACAATGTTAACGCACGCGTTAAATGCATGCGTTAACGTGTTGTGAACGTGTGAGTTAACATCGCATTTATAATGCGTTTTGTAAACGGAAATGTTAAGATTGATATAATTAGGCAAATCACCTTTCCTCACCTGTTGTATATGCGTTTCAAACGCAGATCAAAACGCAACGTGTGAACGTGCGCTAAAGGCTTGAGGAGACTTCCTTCAAATTTTTTAAACAGAAGACAAAGGGTGGTGGCACACATTAGCATTTTGAAGCAAGTTTTAAGGCCGTTTTTAAGCACTCCGTTAAAAAAAAGTGTGCGTTTTTTTCACTGTTTTTTGTCAATTTAGATTTTTATCCCATAAGATAATTGGGAAAAACTGTCAAAAACGGATGCATTTTCAGAAAACGCATACGTTTAACAGACTGCTTAAAAACGGGTTCAATACGCCATGTGGGCCACCACCCAAAGGATAATAAAATCTCAGACCAATATTTTGGTTAGGGACAATTATAGAGTTTTGGTCCATCTCAGCCGCAGGGCAAATACAATTTTGGAGGGTAGTCAGGGGATCATAGTGCCCCGCTTCCCTAGATTTTATCATGTTTGGACACCGAAATATAAATATCTTGGGATGGGACCATAGCACCAGGTTTGGTATCAATGCGATCCAGGGATTCACCCAGATCCAATGGTACCAGAACCCTGACCCTATGACTTCCCCTAGAGGCCGCCTTCCCACGTGGAGTTTTTAAAAGCATCCAAAATGCAAGAAAATAGCGCCTAAAGTCGCAAATGGCATTCTTTTGCCATTTTGAATAATATTTTAAAAATTCAATAAAAGGTGATCAAAAGGTCGTACAAAACTAAAAATAAAAAGCATGAAAAAGTCATTAGCACAAAAAAAGGCAAAATGAAAAAAAAATTTTTTGTAAAGGTTTTAATTTTTGTAAATGTATGAAAACCTTATAAAACCTATACAAATTTGGTATCCACGTGATCGTATTGACCCAATGAATGAAGTAGACCTGTCATTTAGGGTGCACAGTGAAAGACATAAAATCCAAGCCCACAAGAAAACATCGCAAATATGTTTTTCATAATTTTCACTGCATTAAGAATTTTTTTTCCCGCTTCCCAGTACATGACATAGAATATTCAATACCATCACTATGAAGTGCAATTTGTTACGCAGAAAACAAGCTGTCACACAGCTCTCTACATGGAAAAATAAAAGTTCTAGATTTTTTACAGGTGGGGAGTGAAAAATAAAGACGCAAAAGGGCCTGGTCCTTAAGGGGTTAATGTATGCACACCCCAAAGCTGCTACAGTACCCTCTGCTCCCGGCTGGGGAGCTAAAAGCAGGCCGGTGACGTCAAAGGTGTGTGGAGAGAGCAGGGAGTGTGCAGGAGGTACTGTTATAGAAGTGGCCGGGGATACATTAAACCATGGCTCTTTTTAGTAGCAAACATGCTTTATGCACTAAAAGAATTGAGCATGTCATGCTGGACATGTACCATCAGTCTGACTGATGGTACGTCTTTTAAGAACTATGGTCAAACCCAACTACACTTCTTAGCAGTGGATGGGTACAAGCAGCATGAGGTATAGGGGGGCTGGCTATCAGTTTTCAAGACAGCAATGAGCCTCTCACTCATGTCAATCATGCCAAGATGAGGGAAACCAGGAAGCAGTACATTAAAGGACACCTGTCATCAGGTCTGTGTCACTTGTCCTGTCACCTCTACCTGTAGGAGCAGCTCACAAGGATCCCATCCCAGCCTTTATCTAGTAAATTCATACATTAATCATTACAAAATCATCATTTCTTTATTATGTAAATGAGGCTGGTCACATGGTCAGAGGCAGTGATGTCACCCCTGTTCCCCCTCCCCTCCCCCTGCTCATGTCTGTGTGTAATGTATAGTAAAGCATTGCTAGTGTGTGCTGCATCTGCTGACATGCTGCATTCTCCTAATACACAGAGACACAGCCATCAGCTACACAAGTACCTGACATGTTCTGCTATAACATGGCTGCAGCCTGGAGCTGTTGTATCTTTCACATACACATACATGAACACACAGGCTGCCAGGGGCGTGGCCAGCAGCACCAGGAAGCACATCATTACACAGCCTCACACCATTATACAGGCTGTCAGTCAAGCACTGGGGGTGTGGCTGCACCTCCCACTCATGAATAAGGTGCACAGCTTGAATGTGCTAATGACTCTCATTGGACATTTCATAGGTCATTTGCATACAGCTTTAGGACCTCATTGCTTAGGTTTACAGGCATGTAGAGGGACAATGAAGGGATAGAGGCAATGCTCTCTAATGGCAGTTTATGAAAATACATTTAGTTTAGGGGGGTTATTTTGCCTGACGGGTTCTCTTTAAAGAGTTTGTCTGGGATTAGGGAACTTTATATAGGTCTCCATTGTGGTTTAAATATAACAGAGCCTTTATTCTTCCTCTCTCTCTCAATTCAACATGGCGCCGTCTGTATACAGAAGCTCAGCAGCAGTTACTGGCAGTGGCAGGCGATTTACGGCAATATATACAATATTTAATACAGCATATCATATGTGTGATCAGTTCCAACATTCTTCCCCTCCCCCCGGTGGGTCAACCCTTCCCCTACCTAGAACACACTTACTTATAAAAACATTAGGTATTATAAATATATAAAATTATCCCAAATTACGCAAGCCAGGACAAGAGACAACTGCCTAATTGCTGGGGCTGACTTTTCCAACTCACACAGTTTTTGAGAATGTATTTAAGCAAATCATGTGCAATTCCCATTGATAACAAAACTGAGGTTCTATTGTAGTCTAGCACTCACCACTACAACCCACCTCACTCAACAGACAACACACACACTCGCACCCTACTTGTTCCCCATTACACCGCACCACAGATGCTACTACATCAACATAAACCACTGGACTCCAGGAGAATCAGGTTTACATTTTATTTATTTTTTGTCTTTTTGTTTTATTATTTAAAACCATACACATCAATAAGTGGACTCCAAGAGCTTCATTCCCGAAACCTGCTGTACCCATTACTGCACAGTAATTGCTAACATTACCAGGTTTTGAGAATAATACTCTTTTCTGAAAAAGGGTGCCCTATGCCCCCCAGCACACTGAAGTACAGATCAGGGCGCAGGCATGGCTGTCACAAAGGTGGGGGAAGGGCACCATCATATTGGCTTTAAAACTGGTTTAACTGACAGGGTCTTTTTTTTTTCTTAAACCCTGATGAGTACGGAGCCCATTGCCACCCAAAGACCATTACAAGCTTCTTCACATGGAAGGTGGAATTGCCAGTTGGGTTCATAGATCCGGTCCAGAACGGAGTTTAATTCCCCCTTGTCTATCTAGTCAACCCAACTGAAGCCATTTGTTAATAAATACGTGCGCTTAAAAAGCCTTGATCCCGCACAGAGGAAGGGGTAGGGGGAGCGGGGCAGATGGGGGCTGTTATACGAATGGACAATACACTAAAGGGTAGGAGGACAGTAATGTTCTTACTGTTCCACACTTTCCCAGTAACAAAGACAACGCAGCTGAGATTGTGGAAGTACATGCCAAGTGACCCCAAGGAAAAGAAAAGGCCTCAAGTAAACAGTGTTGGGGTCTAGATGTGGTTTTGTCATACACAATCCCCCCCAGGCTTCAGCGACTCTCCAGGATGCGCTGCAAGATAATGAGCACCTCACACGTGTTGAGATGGGAACCACACAGCAAAATAATAAATAGGTCAATGGGGCTCAATTCAATCACTTTCTTTCTCTTTTAATAAAATTATTTCAGATAAACAAATGAAACTTGGAAAACAAATTTTGCTCAAAAAATAGTAAGGCCACCAAAAATGATAAAACGACTTGTGGTGGGTTAAGTTACGGAATTGCGGGCTAAGTAAAAATTCTTGTCCCCATTACAACCTCGGTAAATTAACGAACAACAAAAGGTGTGGGGCTTTATTAACCTAAAGGAAAAAAGGATCGCATAGCCAGGTATGCAAGTTACGTGTGCACAGTGCTCCCTCCCAGGGGCGCAGGGACAGCAGCAGGACCTTGTGTAGGTCTTTCCCACATCGGGAGCTCAGCTTGGATATTTTGTAGTGGTGGGAGGGGCCCAAATGTAAATGAGGTCATGGGCAACAAGAGGGAACTTGGAAGGACAGGGGGAGTAGAGACAAGTGGGTCAGATGAATGGCGGGTATCGCACTCAAAGCTGCGTAGTTCTATTTCAGGCAGCGTTCAAAGTAGGTGGATCCTATGTAACCGCCCCGCATGGACCGCTGCACGTTCTGTTCAAACAGGCGTCTGTTGTTCTGAAGAACTTCGGCTGCTTCTTTATTTAATGGGTCTTCAGGGTTTGGCTCCTACAAGAGAAAGCAATGATAATTAGTAAGCGAAAGGACAAGAGCGACACCTAGTGCCAGCAAAAGGCGCTGCACAATACATATGAAAATGCATGTTTGTAATTAGTGCCAGTAAAACAATACAGGTTATGAAAATATTTTTTTTTAAAGGAGTTTAGTGTTGACTAATAAAATCCAAGTAACGCTTTAGATGAGCAGACCATACGTTTGGTCATACTAGCGCATTGGCATCTAAATAACTGCGTACATCACTGCCCAACGATAGCCATGGCTAGTTGCTAGGGGCAACATTGGGTACGCTCATCTATAATCAAGACAAGATTCACTTATATGGGCAAGTAGGTCATTGGTCATGGAAGTTGGACACGTGATAGCAGGGTGGCGGATCCCACAGAACCAATATCAATGACCTGTTGGATAAGCCATCAATATTCTACTCCCAGAAAACAGTTTCTGCTCTATTATAATCCATGCTTACCAAGAAGAGATACTGTAGGCCATATATTATAGAATTTATTGTGAGTACAGGCTTCCAGTCCTCCCTGTGGAAACAGAAGGAAATTGAAAGTTTACATTTGTTTCATAGCGCAAAGAAAGAGATGGACGAGGAATATGATCGTCAGATAAGCATTTGTACAGATATTGTTCTTCTGGATTTCATTGTACACAGAAAGGAGGACATGGGTTTGTTTCCCAAAGGACCAAAACGATATCTACGGTGTATGTAATGAACTCACTTTCTAAAATGTTGCTAGATAGTGTAGTTTAGCCTAAAAATGGTGAAGTTCTGGCCAAAGAAAGGTGCGTGAGAAACAAATCTATACAGACACACACATACATAATATTATATATAGATATGCACATATATAGCATCGGCAGGGCTAAACAAAGAATCAGATACATTTTTCATGAGGTCTGTGAATCATGAAACTGAATTAATTTTGCTGGAAGGAGGACTCCTGTGTACCCAATCACTATTTGCTCCAATCCCATCATGTTAAAAGGAAACAGTCAGCAGCATTTCATCACTGCACCAACATGCAGTGGTGAAATCCTCATTTCAGCATCTCCTCTTAGAATTAAAAATGCACTTATTCACCTGCACAATTGCCTCCACGGCCACGGGACACTGAGCGAAAGAGTTACTTCTTGCATAAATGTCACATTTTGCTAGAGGGGAGGGACACATCAGATACTAATCCTCCCCCCCCCCCCCCATCTAAAATCCAGTTTATTGTGATATATTGTCACAATGGTACAGGACAGTCTGTTCTACACAGATTTTACCCATGACAGGTGCTAGAGATGTGGGGTGGGGCAGCTGAGGACCCTAGGGAGAAGGCAGAAACTATTACCACCACTGCATAGGGCAGAAATATTGTTATGCAGTAAAGAAAAGAACCTACTCAACCATTGGCTCTATAGTCATGTGACACTGCGGGGTCTGAAAGGGTTAAGCAAAGCTACTGGGTCTAATCAAGTCAGTAGGGCATTTTCCCTCACAGGGAGTTGTTTCCCCTATAACTGGTGCTCCTATAGATGCCCCAGTTACAGTGGAAAACTAAAGGGGGGGGGGGAATTGTAATTTCCCCAGGGATTTTTTTTTCTTTTCTTTAATAACTTTATGGGGGGGACATAAAGTTCAAAAAGCATTCAAAATTAATAAACATATACATGAATATTTGCCAATAAATAAAACCATAGTCACCCCATTGGCCTGAGACTATACATATTATATATCAAAACCACTGTCACACACTAGGACAGTAGTGGCGAACCTATGGCACGGGTGCCAGAAGTGGCACTCAAAGCCCTTTCTGTGGGTACCAAGGCCAGCACCAGAGAGGACTCCAGATATCTTCCTGCAGTCCTAGACAGCCCAGGACTTGCTGTGCACAGATATTTTAAAGTGACAGCTCTACCTGGGACTACTGGAGGAGTGGGAAGGTGTGGACAGATCTGGATTATCATTGTAGCTCCTGCTCCGGCCCTGACAATTCTTCCTGTTTATGGGACCCTGGAGGGAAGCTACAATGATCATCCAAATTTATTCTATTTTCTGCTTTATTGGTGTCCTCAGGGTGCTGATGACAGAGCAGGGAGTATAAATCACAAATTAAATTTCTGTGTTGGCCCTTTGAGATAAATAAGTGGGTCTTGGTTGTAGTTTGGGGACTCTGGTCTCTAAAAGGTTCACCATCAATGCAATAGGGAATTAATTTATAATGGTCATTTTGAGTTACTTTGAAAAAGAGAAAATATCCTATACATTACAAATATGTGTCTCATTTTGTAACTTTAACCCCTCCCCTGCCTATTAATATTGTTACCATATATACTCGAGTATAAGCCAAGTTTTTCAGCTAATTTTTTTTTTTTGTGCTGAAAAACTCCAACTCTGCTTATACTCAAGTAAAAAATAAAAAATAAAGTCAAACCTCACCTTTCTGACACCCCCTACAGGTCCTATTTTTAGCTCTGGGAGCAACAGGTCCATGCGCGCAGGCTTCACGTGCTATGATGTCAGCAGCGGCTTAAGTCAGTGTGTACGCGTCCAGCGCACAAAGACCTGCCGCTCCTGGAACCAAGAATAGGACCTGCAGAAAGGGGACTTTTGCTTTTTTTTTTTTTTTTTTTTTAAGAGCCAAGCACACTGGAGGGTAGGAGCATGCCCTAGCTACGTACAGGGGGATGGACAGCTATAAACTGGGGGGCAAGGGGCTGGCACCAATGTATAAGACGGCTAAAGAAGAGCAGATACTGGGCACACCAGTATATTAAGTCTGTTGGTTTACAATCCTTCATCCTGGTGGTAGATTTCCTTTAAAGGACACCTGTCATCAGGTCTGTGTCACTTGTCCTGTCACTACTACCTATTGGAGCAGCTCACAAGGATCCATCACAGCCTTTATTTAGTTATTTCATACATTAATCATTGCAAAATCATAATTTCTTTATTATGCAAATGAGGCGGTCACATGGTCAGAGGCAGTGATGTCACTCCTGTTCCCCCTCCCCTCTCCTCCCCCTGCTCATGTCTGTGTGTAATGTATAGTAAAGCATGGCTAGTGTGTGTGCTGCATCTGCTGACATGCTGCATCCTCCTAATACACAGATATCAGCTACACAAGTACCTGACATGTTCTGCTATAACATGGCTGCCTGGAGCTGCTGCATCTTTCACATACACACACAGGCTGCAGGGGGCGTGGCCACCAGCAAGCACATGGAGCAGCTGTCAGTCAAGCACCTGGGGTGTGGCTGTACATCCCACTTATGAATAAGCTGGACAGCTTGAATATGCTAATGCTTCATTGGACATTTCACAGGTCATTTGCATAAAGCTTTAGGACCTCATTGCTTAGGTTTACAGGCATGTAGAGGGACAATGAAGGGATAGAGGCAATGCGCTCTAATGGCAGTTTATGAAAATCTATTTAGTTTAGGGGGGTTATTTTGCCTGACGGGTTCTCTTTAAGACACCAGAGAATTAGAATTAAATAACCGCTAGATATTTTCTTTGGGGTGTGGTGTGTAGTTTAAAAAAAAAAAAAATAAATAATACTTTATGGTGCATGAAAACTATTCCTTCAGAAATTAAAGGCTTTTGTTGCCTTGTGTGCATCATCTTCTGAAACGCTTGGCAAGCTGGTAAATTTTAATACAAAACTATTGTAGGGGAAAAAAAAAAAAGTCATATCATATGTTATAAAATTTGTCAAATTTTTAAATTTCAAGTCTGCTACCCCAGAGGCTGAGGAAAAGATCAATGCAAAAAGCCAAGAGCAAAGCACCAAGGACATTGACCCAATGGACTTGTATAAACGTAAATTCTGGATTTCAGAGCAATTTTCACAGTCCTGGTTTTACTATCACACATAAAAGTTATGATTTCACCAGGACAGCTACCAAACACGGTCTATAGATTTGCATACCAAAGATTTTCCTTTAAAACCCAAATAGTCTAAATAGGTGCAGGGTGAACAGCCAACACTATTATAGAGCTGGAGTGACACCGTACTGATCATAGATGCGCTGGACTGGGGTTGTCCGTTTTTATACAGTGGCTCATTCTATATGTAGCGTTGACAGTGCATTCTCACTATAATGGACCTGACATCACCGCCGAGTCCCCACATAAAAATAGATACCGAAATTATAGAGTGTTACTTTTACAAGCCTTAGGCCCATATAAATGAAAACACAATTCCAGACAGCCCCTTCAATATGTGCCAAGTCCAGGGTTAGTTCCATACCTTAGAATATTTAGGCAGACGTTACCCTCTAGATCTATGTTTGGATGATATACCATTGTCTCACACTTCACTTTCGGGGGATCGTGAGGGTAGCCTTGTCCAACCTGCAGAAAAACCATATGCTGTCAGGGTTCATAAACAACCAGAATTATAGCCCTACCTTACATATAACCATCTTTAAACTGGGATGCCAAGGAGCAGTGACACAAGCCATGTAGATAATGTAGTGGCTAACAGAGGCCATTAGTACTCTTTAATAATATGGTGGCATCTTGGGGGCCATGGACAATAGAGATTGTCAGGAACAGCATTTAGAGGGGTTATCACAAACAGCAAAGTATTAAGGCAAGTTATAGAAAGTGTTATAAAATACTCCAATTTTACTCTCCTGTCAGATCCTGCCCAAATCTATTTATGGCACACAGGGGTGTGGATTAGGAAGAAAAAAAAATGGCTTTATATGTCAGTTTTATTCCTGATCTAAGGATTTAGGCTAAGGGTGAACAACATTTATCAGTCCAAGGGCCGCATTGTCTTACTACTCAACTTTAAGAGGCCGCATCGTTTCCAGTAACCTAGATGCACCAACAACTAGAGCACAAAATGCCAACCCAGAAACCAATGACTGCGTTCAGAGCAGATTATATAACTATATAATAATACACCAGACCTCATAGCAGACAAATGCTGGAGACCCTATAGCAGACAAAAATAAAACTTTCTACTTTCCTGGCTCCACTTCTCAAATCTTCTTTGTGCCATTCTCCTCAGTGTCCTGTGCTGTTGTATGCGCTGGCATCAGGACCCGGAGCACTGCAGCTGACAAGTACTTAGTCCTGGGTCCTCTCCTGCAGGCGCTTTGCTCAGAGTCCTGAGCTCAATGCATACAACCAATGCCAGGAGTAAGGACACAGAGCAGAGGTAGAGGACCCAGGAGCAGTGAGGACTTCTCAGCTACAAGCTCTGTAGTAAAGCTCCTCTGCTAAAGATTAGAGGAATTTGGTGGAGCTGAAATTGAAGTTTGGGAAATTGAGTCATAGGTTTGGCTTACTGACTCCACAGGCCTGATGGCACAACACCAATTATGTGGGCATCTTCCCCATTAAGGGCCTTATTCATTGCTTAAATGCAGAGAGGGAATCACAAAAGAAGTTGAGACATGCTACATGTCAAAATTAAAACTATTCTTAAAGAAATCCAGTGATTTTTACTGCTTTTAAATATTCACAGTAAAATGTATACAGTAATGTGCTCCTGTACTTGAAGGGACTCTCCATCAAGCATGAATGAACCAGACACACACTAGTGATCAAGGCACAATCACTTTGTAGTCTAATATTTTTTATCCATGGCCGCCTTCCTTCTAACATCAACTTTTATAATTATACCCTCCCCCTGCACTTTCTGCTGCTCCATTACTCACGCTGAGGGAGCAGGAGATGGTCCATTTACATAAAGTTAAAGGAACATGTTTTTCCCTTATGTGCACAAGCAGTGCTCCTAATAATCATATTACTGGGATCACTTTAATGGGAGCTACCCAGTAGCAGGGACACATGATACCAGTAAACCAGACTGGTGGATTTACTGTAATACAAATTACAATGTAGAAATTGAAAGGAGCATTATAAATTAGGGCTGTTTGGATACATAAGCAACACTAAATCTCCATATAGACATGGCCATAACTTTCTGTTCCTGTACCAGACTACACAGCAGAGAGTGAAGGGGATCATGTGGCAGCCATTATACCACCACCATATTATAATGTCCCCTCTTCACATAAGATTACCAAGCTGTTTATTTCTTACCTTAAAACTGAAGACAAATTTTCCACCTTTGTAAAAACCCTTTTGGAATAAAACAGATAAGAGAAAATCAGACAAACAAAAGTGAAACAAAGATATACATCCGAGAGTAATGACGAAACTATGATGACAATACAACAGGGGCAGACTGGTAATGTGCCCACTTAGAAGTGACGTGACTGGAGTACCCTGTATGATCAGCCACAGGAGCTACAATGGGCCGTCAATGTAACACTCAGGGACAAAAAAAATAAAATATGTTGGATTGCTGATAAAATCTGCAGGCAGTTTCTTCTCAGGTACACGCACACACATGGACAAAATTGTTGATACCCCTTGTTTAATGGAAGAAAAACCCACAATGCTCACAGATATAACTTTACCATCTAACAATAGTAAAAATAGAATTTCTATGAAAATGAACAAATGAAAGGCAGACATTGCTTTTCAGCCATGCTTCAACCGAATTAAAAAAAAAAAAACCTCACGAAACAGGCATGGACAAAAATGATGGTTCCCCTAACTTAATATATTTCTTGCACGACCTTTAGAGGAATGACACGATTTCTGTAACTGTCAATAAGACTTCTGTCCCTCAGCAGGTATTTTGCGTCAGCTGAGGTTTTCAAAGATATTCTAGTCTGGGCATTTATATTCAATTTCATTAAGATGGATAGATATATACACACACACATTTCTTCAATTAGATGTTATTAAAAAAATTTCCTGTGGGAAGATAATTTCTCATAAATGTAGTGACATGATCCCTTAGAAACAAGACTATCCTTGGATACAACCACCTCTGCCGGAGGGATTGCACAAAGAAACAAAGTTTTTAGATATGAAACGTCCGGGAGTTACTGCATATCCTTCAGCCATCCTGTGGTAATGAAGGCTAAATTCTGGTGGTCCGGCAGGACTCAATAGCACATGTCTGGCCACTGCTACCCAATTGTGAGGTGGTCGTATCCGAGAAAGCCATCTTGTTTCTAAGGAACAACATGGCCGCATTTATGAGAAATTATCTTCACAAAGGAACATTGAAGAAATGTTAACATATGGCAAATGAATAAAATTAGATGTGAATACCCAGATGAGAATACCGCTTTAATCTAGGTTGTAAGCCAGTAGCATACAACACCTTTTATAATTCATCAGCCAATCAGGCTCAATGTAATGAGGACTAGCTACAACAAGCCTGGGATGTGTCTGCCTGCTGCTGGCTATGTCCATAGAGTAAATCAGCTGATTTTCCAGACAAATCCACTGAAGGTTGCATTTTTCCAGAATATAACAGCAGGTGGGGGTCCTAGCCAAGTACTGCTCCACCTTTTCACGTGCATCAAGTATTTCCATCCTGTGAAAACACAATCTAACTTCTGCTCCCCCCTTGCCCCAACCAGAGAGCACGGTAATGAAACAACCCTGGACTTACAACATTGGGTCCTTTACATCACTCACCTCATCGGGGCAGATAACTAGTTTGAAATTTAGAAGGTCATCGTGGTCTGAGAATTCTATTTCACACGTCTTCGGCAAATTCAATTCATTTATATCTAAAACACAAACAGCAATGTAAATGTGATGAATAAATGCACATTGTGTGGATGCACAAGTTAGGATGCCTTCACAAAGCATAAAATAGTACAAAGAGAAAAGATATCTGTGGACACCACCACCAAGTAGGGCATCTCCCAAATGACATCCTTATTACGAGGGCTCTCTCAACTATTTAAAGGGGTTGGCCACTTTACCTCAATGTTTTTTAGTAAGGTGTGTAAGTGTGGGGTAAAAAGACAGAAGGCTTTAAGAAAGATATCAAGGAAGCGGTTCAGAACTTTTGATACATGTCTATTTGTAAATTACCCAATACCCTGCCCCTAGGATATTAAGGGCACAGTATTTTACCAATATAAATCCATTTAAAGTTCTGCACAGCATCCTTGATATCTCTCTTGAAACAACTGGTCTTTTACCTCACCCAGCCAACATCCCTTACCATAAATGGATAATAGATTATTTGGTAAATTACTAATGTCCTCCCTCCACACTAGGCAAAACATGAGTAAAGTGGCCAACATATTAAAGGAAACCTAGCCCACTTTAAAATTACCCTTCGACCCACAATACCTTAAGCTAGCTCGGATGAGCTGATGCCGAACCATATTTTCATTAAACCAAAACCGCTGTATTTGTAGAAAAATGATTTTTCTTTGTGGTAGTAAATCCTGTCCTTCGGCGCTTCTGTAAGCGTCATGCGGCGCGCACCCTGGACCCTGCTCCGCGTCCACGCTCTCGCCAGCGCCGCTCCCGTCACTAATTTTGCAGTCCGAATCCGGTGACGTCACCGAGCTCTCGGGCACACAGCCGCATGCGCACCACCTCCTCCCCGGCGCGTCGGCCTGGATCCCATTGCGCATGCGTGAAGTCCCAAGCCTCGCGATACTACTAGGCTTCGGGACTTCGCGCATGCGCATGGGATCCGGCCGCGACGGGTCCGGGGCGCGCCGCATGACGTCTTACAGAAGCGCCGAAGACAGATTTTACTACCACACGAAAGTCATTTTTCTACAATACAGCGGTTTCTGGTTTAATTGAAATATGGTTCGGCATCAGCTCATCCTGACTAGCTTAAGGTATTGTGGTCGAAGGGTCCATTTTAAAGTGGTAGGTTTCCTTTAAGGGCAGGACATAACTATCTGATGGGGAGGATCTGTCTGCTTGGGACCCTGTTCTCACTAATGGACTGAGGAGCACATGCTCGGTCACTCCTTTTAATAGTAGCCGTGACAATAGCAAAGTACAAGCGCTTGGCCATCTCAGGCCACTACAACAGACAGTAATAAAGAGACAGGCGTGCGTTCATCCTGCTGCGCTCATCCAATAGCGAGAGCAGGGTCTTGTTCTCTGAGAGCTAGAGGTCCTGTCATTGTAGTGTCCCTGCAGTTGGACAGGGTCCCACAAGATTCCTTGCAATTTGTATAGTTATGAGCTTGGACTCCCAGCCCAGCCTGTGAACAGCAGCCACATACAGACGAAGGCTCATTCACACGAACGTATGAACGTATTCGCCGACGTAATCGGCCGATATACGTCCCCTACCCTCCATGGCGCACGGACCTACGGGAGCGTAATGCAGCACGTGCGGCACGTACGTTCCGTACCCGGGAAAATATAGGACATTGCCCTATCTTTTCCGTAATATCGGGGCCGTGCGCCATAGGTTGCTATGAGAGGGGCGGGGTGAGCGCGCGCACCTCCTCCTCTCCTCCTCCTCTCCCTCTCCCCGTACAACTGCGTTGCCCCGCTAGGTACGGTACGGGCGGGTGGCAACGGCATGTGAATATAGCCTTAAGGTGATGTACCATGGTGTTTTTGAACCTGTTTTTGATCTGTTTTTAATCAGTCCGTTTAAAAAAACGAACTTTTTTGATGATTTTTAATAAAAAATAATTGGTAAAACCTGTCAAAACGCATGCGTTTTTTAACGGACTGCTTAAAAGCGACCAAAAACTGGTTCAAAACGCCATGTGTGGCATCACCCCAAGGCTCCACGTCTCCCACAGAAACCAATTAACCAATGGTAAAAGGGTTCTCCCGATCACTGTTTTTTGGGCCACAAGGGGTGTCAAAATGAGGCACCGTTCCCACTTGAGAGCAAAGGGAAACTAAAACAGAAGGTTTTAAGGAATATAAAGTTTAACCATCCATTAGACTCCCTTTAATAACAGTGAAAAAGGACACAGCTATTCCTATTTTTTCCAACTACTTAATCGGAAGGGGAATCCGATGCTACAGAGCACAGGTGTGAACTTGCACCCATCTCACTCCAGTGCTCCAGTCCAGCGTGACGCCTCCTCTCCGTGCTAGGCTTCCTCAACCTTCACAGTTTCCTATGGAATGTTCTTTTCTAAATTTGTCCCACTGGCGGAGAGACTAAATGGGCGGGTGTGAATGAAACCCCACAGAGGAGGTAAACACCAATAGATACTTAGGGATTCTTCAGGTCCTTAGACCCATGCTTGACAGCTGTAATGTGATCTATGTAATACTGAAGATTGGGGGCCACCTGAATGTGGTCTTAAAGTGATTCGAGGTTCCACCCATTCCTAAAAATAGAAAATAGGGGAACCACCCCTCAGGGCGCGTTCACACTCGCACTTTGGTTGCGTTTTCATTGCGTTTTAAAAACGCCAACAGCTGGCGAGAGGCGATTTACCCAATTACATTACTGTTAGCATTGTCGTTTACAAAACACACTGTAAACGCGATGTTAATGCATGCATTACAAATAGTAATGGAATTCGGTAAATCAACACCCATCCATTTTTTAAACGGACTGAAACGTATGCTTAAAATAGACTAAAAACTGAATCAAAATGCTAACGTATGAGCATCACTCTTTGGGTGATGCCACACTGGGGTTTTAATCTGTTTTTGACCCTTTACCATGCGGATCTTAATAAACAGGTTCAAAGCAGCCAACGCCACAAAACAGTGAAAACCTGATGCGTTTTTTAAACAGAGATCCGAGTTTTTAAAAACGCTTGCGTATTTAAAAGGAATGAAAACGCTTGCTTTTTGAAACTGACCAAAAACGGGGCGTGTGGCATCACCCTTATTATCTTGTTATTATCCTGTAGTCGCTATAGTTCCGCTACGTTCTTCTTTTGCCATTATGCCCTAAACCAGCACTTATTTTATTTGACTAGACAGATACAGGATAACTTAGGATCACTGCTATGAACGGCTACACATAGGGTCTAGCTTTTGGACCCTTACTGATCAACGTTGTAGGAAAAGCCTATAAAGAAAAATCTCCCTACGACAGATAATAGGGACATATCAGCTATTTGGGCTGACAACCACACTGACAGTTCTCTGACAACCAACCGATAACTGGGAGGTCCAATGGTGGAACGTTCCCAAAATCTAAAGTGGAATAATAGAGTAAAGCCCACTACAGGCAAGGATTAGAAGGAAGACGGCTAAAATGCTGCGCACTGCAGTGAGTGATCTATGTACACAATTCACACTGAGAATGTGAGGGGCCGGCAGCGCGGGGCTGCTCTAGATCCGAAATCAACAGATCAATTGTGAGTGAGCACTCCGAGAAACAAGGTGGCCATTTGACCACTGTAATAATCATCTGCCCGTACACATGAGTTCTTTTGGACAATCCAATCACCTAGACCTAGATCTGCATGCAGAGATATGATAGGAGATATCAGCCATATTGGGAGGTCTTCTACCCTTCCATGACCAAAATATTTTAGGGCACCATGAGATCTCCTGTGATTGTCTTCTGTTATCAGCTACTGCTGTGACCATTAGGATGAGCGCTAAAGGAAATAAGGTGTGTACTATTGTAAATAATTTGGGATGAACAGGCTCTGTGCCCACCCTCAAGCTATACTGGGGACCATACCTCCCCAGTTTACACCCGCCCAAATCGATGCCTAAGGTAAGGCATCAAAGGATGCAGAGAGTAAACCAGAGAAGGAATATATGGCACTGGGTAAATGATATGTATAGGAATAACGCTGACAACCTAACCTGACCAAAGCACCAATCAGAGCGCATGTTTCTCTTTCCAGTGCAATGTAGGAACTCAAGCTAATCTCTCATTGGCCAGTTTCGAGAACAAGGTGCCTAAACTTGCTACACTGTAGTTGTTGAGCCAATGTCCACTAACCCAGTTTTATTTTCACTTTTGTGGGGAGTTTCTGATTTGCAGAACCAATATTGCATGTCCCATAATATGAGGGCTTTATGCGCTGGGGAACTACAGGTCCCAGCACTGATCGTTTTTGACCAGTTTTAATTAAAATAATTGGTAAAACCTGTCAAAAACGCATGCGTTTTTTAACGGACTGCTTAAAAACAGACCAAAAACGGGTTCAAAACGCCATGTGTGGCATCACCCCAAGGCTCCACGTCTCCCACAGAAACCAATGAAACCAATGGTTAAAAGGGTTCTCCCGGATCACTGTTTTTTTGGGCCACAAGGGGTGTCAAAATGAGGCACCGTTCCCACTTGAAAGAGCATAAGGGAAACTAAAAACAGAAGGTTTTTAATGAATATAAAGTTAACCATCCATTAGACTCCCTTTAATAACAGTGAAAAAAATGGACACCAGCTATTCCTATTTTTCCAACTACTTAACAACGGAAGGGAAATCCGATGCTACAGAGCACAGGTGTGAACTTGCACCCATCTCACTCCAGTGCTCCAGTCCAGCGTGACGCCTCCTCTCCGTGCTAGGGCTTCCTCAACCTTCACAGGTTTCCTATGGAATGTTCTTTTCTAAATTTGTCCCACTGGCAGGAGAGACTAAATGGGGCGGGTGATGAGAAACCCCACAGAGGGATGTAAACACCAAACAGATACTTAGGGATTCTTCAGGTCATTAGACCCATGCTTGACAGCTGTAATGTGATCTATGTAATACTGAAGATTGGGGCCACCTGAATGTGGTCTTAAAGTGATTCGAAGGTTCCACCCATTCCTAAGAACATAGAAAATAAGGGGAACCACCCCTCAGGGCGCGTTCACACGTCGCACTTTGGTTGCGTTTTCATTGCGTTTTAAAAACGCACAACAGCTGGCGAGAGGCGATTTACCCAATTACATTACTGTTAGCATTTGCATTTACAAAACACACTGTAAACGCCATGTTAATGCATGCATTAACAAATAGTAATGTAATTAGGTAAATCAACACCGCATCCATTTTTAAACGGACTGAAAACGTATGCTTAAAATAGACTAAAAACTGAATCAAAATGCTAACGTATGGCATCACTCTTTGGGTGATGCCACACATGGGGTTTTAATCTGTTTTTGACCCTTTACCATGCGTATCTTAATAAACAGGTTCAAAGCAGCCAAACGCAACAGTGAAAAACTGATGCGTTTTTAAACAGATCCGAGTTTTTAAAACGCTTGCGTCTTTAAAAGGAATGAAAACGCTTGCTTTTTGAAACTGACCAAAAACGGGGCGTGTGGCATCACCCTTATTATCTTGTTATTCTCCTGTAGTCGCTATAGTTCCGCTACGTTCTTCTTTTGCCATTATGCCCTAAACAGCACATTATTTTATTTGACTAGACAGATACAGGATAACTTAGGATCACTGCTATGAGACGGCTACACATAGGGTCCTAGCTTTTGGACCCTTACTGATCAACGTTGTAGGAAAAGCCTATAAAGAGAAAATCTCCCTACAGCAGATAAGAAGGGACATATCAGCTATTTGTGGCTGACAACCACACTGACAGTTCTCTGACAACCAACCGATAACTGGGAGGATCCAATGGTGGAACGTTCCCAAAATCTAAAGTGGAATAATAGAGTAAAGCCCACTACAGGCAAGGATTAGAAGGAGACAGCTAAAATGCTGCGCACTGCAGTGAGCGATCTATGTACACAATTCACACTGAGGAATGTGAGGGGCCGGCAGCGCGGGGCTGCTCTAGATGCCGAAATCAACAGATCAATTGTGAGTGAGCAGTCCGAGAAACAAGGTGGCCATTTGACCACTGTATAATCAATCTGCCCCGTACACATGAGTTCTGTTGGACAATCCAATCACCTAGACCTAGGATCTGCATGCAGAGATATGATAGGAGATATCAGCCATATTGGGAGGTCTTCTACCCTTCCATGACCAAAATATTTTAGGGCACCATGAGATCTCCTGTGATTGTCTTCTGTTATCAGCTACTGCTGTGACCATTAGGATGAGCTGCTAAAGGAAATAAGGTGTGTACTATTGTAATAAATTTGGGATGAACAGGCTCTGTGCCCACCCTCAAGCTATACTGGGGACCATACCCTCCCCAGTTTACACCCGCCCAAAATCGATGTAAGGCATCAAAGGATGCAGGAGAGTAAACCAGAGAAGGAATATATGGCACTGGGTATATGATATGTATAGGAATAGACGCTGACAACCTAACCTGACCAAAGCCACCAATCAGAGCGCATGTTTCTCTTTCCAGTGCAATGTAGGAACTCAAAGCTAATCTCTCATTGGCCAGTTTCGAGGAACAGGTGCCTAAAACTTGCTACAACTGTAGTTGTTGAGCCAATGTCACTAACCAGTTTTATTTTCACTTTTGTGGGGAGTTTCTGATTTGCAGAACCTTATTGCATGTCCCATAATAATGAAGGGCTTTATGCAGCTGGGGAACTACAGGTCCCAGCACTGAGCCGTGCGGTTCTGGGTGAGTGTGGCAGCAGCGCCCCCTGTGGCCGCCCTGGAGGGGTGCACTGCCGGGCCCCGCTCACCTTTCTGTATGCGGAGCTGTGCGGCAGACGCCTTCTTGCTGCTGCCCTTAGTGCCGCCGGCAGATTCCTCCTCCTTCTTCTGCTGCTTCAGGGAGAAGAGTTTGATCATGATGCTGGCTTCCCCCGCGGGCCTCTCTGTGTCTCTCACCCGCTCCCTCCGGCTCTCCCTGTGTCCCGCACCGGGGGCAGCTCCCGGCCTCCCTCCGTCTCTTCTTCCCCTGCCTTACGTACAGGCCAGGCCGCAGCCGATGTCCCGCCGCAGTGTCTGCTACGTACGAGGCCGGAGCGCAGCGAACACTAGGCCGGCTCTACCCTGAGCCCGGCAGCGGAAACACTGTGCTCTGCGGGCGCTTCACTCTGCCTGCTCCTACTGCGCAGCTTCGGAAACTCTCGTCCCGGCACTCGGCAACTTCCGGAAACAGAAGCCCTGGCCTTCGGAAACGCTTGGAAGGCCGCCCGAACGACTTCGTGTGCTCTCCCCTCGGCAAACTCCGGAGACGTTGACCAGAGCTCAGGAGAGCAGTCCCGTCAAAAAGCATACGGGGCACGGAAATGACGCGGCGCGTGTGCACGTGATTGGACGTCTGTAGTCGGCGCGGAACTGACAGCTGCCATTGAGGGACACTGTTAAGCAGAGAACTGCTGTACAGCATGATTAACAAGTGCATTTTCCTGCCTTCCTGCTGGAAGCAGCACTGTTCCCATGAGAAACCAAACAGCAATGATTGAGGAACAACAGTAATAACACATTTACACGTTCAGGATTTGTAAGCCAAAACCAGATGATTGTATATTTGCCCGAGAGGGTTGAAATTGGGCAAAATTTGTGGCTTTTTGGGGGATCGGTAATGTAATGGGAAGCGCAAACTCACAGCCATGTTCAGTGCAGGAAGGTCCCATCTGATACCTGCATCAGGAGTTTCCATTAGACCAGTCATGCATACCTCCCAACTTTTGTGGAGGAGAAAGAGGGACAAAATGGCGGCGCGCGAAGGCGCCGCGGCGAATTTTTTACCCACAGAAGCCACCACCCTAGGCACGGCCCCTAACACACCCCCTGGCCACGTCACTGCTCATACCTTCAACGCATCCACTGGCACCAATGTTATTATGTATTATTTGGGGAGCATATTCCACTCCCCCTAGACACGAGCATGTCCCCCCCCCCGACAACGAGCATGCCCTTAGACAACGAGCGTCATCCCCTAAAACGAACATGCCCCCCCAGACAACGAGCATGCCCCCCTAGCAAACGAGCATGTCCTCCCCAGACCAACGAGCATGCCCCCCCCCCAGACAACGAGCATGTCCTCCCCTAGACAACGAGCATGTCCTCCCCTAGACACGAGCATGTCCCCTAGACAACGAGCAGTCCCCCCCAGACCACGGAGTCACCCCCAGGACACGAGCATGCCCCCCTAGACCAACGAGCATGTCCCCCCCCAGACAGAGCCTGCCCCCTAGACACGAGATGTCCCCCCAGACAACGAGCATGTCCCCCCTAGAAACGAGCATGCCCCCCTAGACAACGAGCATGTCCCCCCTAAAACGAGCATGCCCCCCTAACAAGACTGACCCCCCGACAACGAGCATGCCCCCCCTAGACAACGAGCAAGCCCCCTAGACACCGAGCATGTCCCCCCTAGCAAACGAGCATGGTCCTCCTGTGGCGCGTGCCCTTTTTGTGTGTTGTGTTATTTTTGCTTCCAGGGCCGTGCCTGCTGTGGACGCTTCGGTCAAAGGATTCGTCGATGACCGACATTTCTAACAAATTAAAAATGGTCAACGAGGGGTGTGTCTGCGGTTTTTTGTCAAATAAAATTTTCTGAAAACGGTGTGATTATTTATTTTTTTTGCGACACTTTCTTAGTGCCATAGTAGTGGTTGCCGGCTAGGTGACGGTGCTCATTATAAGGGCAGGCCTTAGTGTTTGCCTTAATTTTTTGGCAAATTCACACTAACGCCCATACCATACCCCGGTACCCACCGACACAAGGGTGCCGGGAACGAGCGGGTAAAAACAAGTAACCTGACGGTCTATAGATGGTCAGGTGTTGGGCGCGGCTGCAGGCTGTTTTGTTGCGTGGTAGCCCCCTAACCAGTGACCTATCCCAGCGTCAGGTAGGCAGGCTGCTGCGCTTTTTTGATCTGGATGATTTGAAAAATAGGGGGCACACCCTGCCGTTTTTTTCTTCAAATTTTTGACAAAAATATGCGTGGGGTCCCCTTTAAAGGGGGCTCCCAGGTGTTTCCCCCATTTTACAAAAAAATTGGGGTGAAAACGGCATGGGGGTGCCCCTATTGTTTCAATCAGCCTGATACCAAAAAGAAAGCAGCAGCCTGCACTTACTGCGCTGGGATAGGCACTGTTAGGGGCTATCCCAGCGCAACAATAACAGCCGCAGCCGCCCCAACACCTGACCATCTATAGACGGTACAGGTACTGGTTTGTACCTGGCTCTTCCCGGGACCCCTGGTGGGGTGGGTACCGGGGTATGGTATGGGCTGTTAGTGTGAATTGCCAAAAAAATTAAGGCACAACATAAGGCCAGCCCTAGTAATGAGCACCGTCATCTAGCCGGCACCACTACTACGGACAAACTATAGAAGAGGTCGCAAAAAAAAAATAATCACACCGTTTTCAGAAAATTTTATTGAAAAAAAACGCAGACCCCCCTCGTTGCCATTTATTTGTTAGAAATGGTGCGTATCGACGTAATCCTTCGAATCCGAAGCAGTCCACAGCCAGGCACGGTCCGGAAGACAAAAACACAAACACACAAAAAGGGGACGCAGCCACAGGGGAGGACCTGCTCGTGTCTAGGGGTCAGGGGTGGTAGACATGCTCGTTGTAGTGGGGGGGGGGGAATGCTCGTGTCTAGGGGGGGGGACTGTCGTGTCTAAGAGTCGGGGGGGAGCAGCTCGTTGTCTAGGGGGGGGGGGAAATGTCGTTGTTCTGGGGGGGGGCATGCTCGTGTATCTAGGGGGGGGGGCACATGCTCGTTGTCCAGGGGGGGAGAAATGTCGTGTCTAGGGGGGGAATGCTGTTGTCTAGGGGGGGGGGGGAATGCTGTTGTTAGGGGGGGGGGAGAATGCTCGTTGTCGCAGTAAAGGGGAGGGGTCCTATGGAGGCGCGTCCCAGTAAAAGGGAGGGGAGGGGTCCTATGGAGGCAGTTAAGTGAAGAGGGGGGGTCTATGGAGCGCCAAGTAAAGGGAGGGGTCCTATGGAGAGCGCAGTGAAAGCCATAAAAACCACATTGATATTTCCTTCCGCTTCCCCCGTACGGGACTGGAATATTAATACGTCACTAGGAAGTTTAATTTGTTACGCAGAAACAGCGCACACAGCCTGTACATGGAAAATAAAAAAGTTATGATTTTTGAAGTGGGGAGTGAAATATGGAAACGCAAAAATCGTTCGTCAGAGTAATGGAGCAGACGCCGGGTTGACCATTCTGCTCCATTACTGTCACAGAGCGATGACTTCTTAGTGGACCCAACAGACCCCGTGTTCATGATCTATGGGGGTCAATCACTGAAACCCCCACACATCAGCAGGTTCACCTGTCCTATGGATATAGAGCTAACTGTATTTGGGGGAAAACCCCTTTAACCCCTTAACGCTCGCGCGTGTAGCTCTACGGAGGAGTCTATAAGGAGGTGTATGAAGGGGCTCACGGGCTGAGTCCTATTCAACCAAGGTGGGGGTTTTGCATGTTGCAGAAAACCCACCGCCTAATAACGCGGTGGTCATTGGAGAAGGCAAAGTCTTTTTAGAATCGCCTGTGCCCCGAACGTCATCGGGGGGCGGCGACGTTTGCCGTGGTAAGCCTCGTGTCTTCTTTTGACATGAGGCCTACATGGCTTCTGCAGATTCGTTACAATAGGCCAAAGTATGGCTGTATATGTCGATTGACCATAGGTAATGTCCCTAGAGGGTCTAAGAAATAGTGGAAAAAAAAGAAAAAAAAAGTTTAAAAATAAAAAAAATTTAAAAATATTAAAAATTGTAATCACCACCCCTTTCCCTGAACTGATATAAAAATAATAAAACAGTAAAAATCACAACATATTAGGTATCGCCGCGTCCCAAAATGCCCGATCTATCAAAATAAAAAACGGTTACGGGCGGCGGTGACCTCCGAGGCGGAAATGGCGCCCAATGTCCGAAAATGCGACTTTTAACACCTTTTTACATCCATTAAAAATGAAATAAAAAATGATCAAAAAGTCGCCAGACCTCAAATTTAGCAATGAAAACGCGGCTCATTTCGCCAACAATGACCACTCAACATTCCGTGCGCCAAAGTATGAAAAAGTTATTAGCGTCAGAAGATGGCAAAAATTTTTTTTTGCACACATTCGTTTATTTTTGAAAATGTATTAAATTACAAACCAATAAAACCTATAAAATCCGGTATCACCGCGATCGCACCGAACCAAGAAAGAATAAGGTGAGGTGTTTATTTTGAGTGCACCGTCAAAGTCGAAAAAAACTGAGCCCACAAGAACGTGGACAGTGCGGTTTTTTTTAAAAAATTTCCACATTTGGAATTTTTTTGCAGCTTGCAGTACACGGCATGGTAAAATAAATAACATTAACGGGAAAGTAAATTTGTTATAGCACAAAATAAGCCCCTAAACAGGTCTGTCCACCGAGGTCCCCACGAGGGGACCCCCCCGGATAATGGCGGGCTTGTTTCTTTCGCTCCCGTTCGAAAGGGACAGGGACGCCGGGCCGGGCCCCGCGAACGCGGGCTGCAGGGTCCGTTCCCCCGGGGAAGAGTGCCCCGCGACGCCCGGCATCAGCAATCTTTCCCCTTCCCCCCCCACGCCCGTCTCGTGACGGCGAAAAGCCGGAGATGCCGGTTGAGGTCGACGAGAAATTCGCATCCGTCCTTCTCCTATTCCCTTCTTCCGCGGCCCTTGGCAAGGTAGGGGCCGAGGGCAGTGATCCTCGGGCATGGGGAACCGAGGGGAGGGGGTGCGGAGGAGCGGGGATAGGGGAAGGGGCGGGGCGCCGGGAAAACATGAGAAAAAGTTAGGAATTTTTTGAAGTTGGGTGGAGAGGTTTGAAAGTTGAGGATGGAGTGATGGAAGGGAGAACGAAGAGGGAGCAAGGGGATGTTCGAAATGTGTGAAGCGAGAAAGCGGAATCAGCTACAAACCGTCTGTAGCGAGAGTTCGGGCGCAGAGGCAGAATCGACTTTTAAGGGGTTAGGTTTAGGTTTTTTATTTTGGTTTTATTTAAGGGCTTAAGTAGAGTTGCGTACAGATTAAGGTTATAAGCTAAGAGCAACGCATACGAAGGGCACTGAGGGGATATTAGGGACCTGGGGAAAGGGGGGGGAGAGGGGGGGCGGGTGGGGCCTTGGACGGAAAGTTGGAAAAGTTAGGGAAGGAGGGAGGAAAAGTAAGTTAGTGTTAACCCTTAGCATGCTGCTGGCAGTCCCAGTAAGTACTTGTATCACCACGTGCCGCAGCTCCACACACTCGGCTCTATGCTTCATCAGACGAAATCTAGTGAAGAGAGGAGATAAAGGAGGAGCGAAGGGATGTGGGGCGGGAGGGAGCTATTGTGGTAGCAGAGCTGGAGAGGTTCCTGCGCTGCACGGCGGCTGATCCCCGTGGGGTGGCTGTGTGCAGGGGCAGGCAGAGAATAGTGGAATCTAGACTGCTCCATCATCATCCATCCATGTGCCCTGCAAGTGGCAGCTTGAGGACAGGGAGGGCTCTTGACTCCAGGGGAGGGGATGGGAGAGGGGGGAGGGTGCGGCTCTGCAGCAGCGGCAGCGGGCTGGAGGGAGAGGAGAGACGTGCCACCCCGCCCCCGCTTTTCTCTGTTATCCTGAGCAGGACGGGGGAGGGACTCGGGGGGCGGGACAAGACGGAAAAATCCGTGAAAACGCAAAAAAACCGGGACTTTCACTTAACGATCCGTGCAGGCGGGACAAGGGTTAAAAAACGGGACTGTCCCGCCCAAAACGGGACGGTTGGGAGGTATGGTCATGGCCATTGTATGGCCCAAGGGTGACATCCGGCCCTCTAGGATGCGGTCACACATTGCGTTGTAACACGGAAGCAAAGTGCACGGGGCGTGCCACTGCCCGATGACATTCAAACAACACAGGACATTGGTTACTGATTGCATGCGTTTCCACAGAAACATGTGATTGGGCTGTGGAACGCACCCGCTTCTAAACAGAATAATAGCGCAATGTGAATTCTTTCTGACCGGCCCCTGAGAGATTGTTCAAAAATTTGAGCTCCCCTCCCCAACATTAAATAAAGATTCAATTAGGACCTCCATATTTTTATTGAGTCAGTAATGTAATGTTATTTTTTTTCCACAGTTTTTTAACCCCTAGGCGCACCTGGACGTTATAGTATGTCCTGCGGCTAGATACTTAGTGCACCGGGACATTGTATAACATCCTGCTTCTGGCACCGGCTCATGAACGGAGGCGGCACCAGAAGCAGCGGCTGTCAGCTGTCTATCACTCCAATCGCGGGTGTTAACCACTTAATCTTACAAGAGTAAAGCTCATATAGAACATGGGGCACCGAAGCGCCATTACCTCATGTGCTGTTGTCTATCCATATGTTGTACCCCACTGATCGGTAATAAAGACTAGCCCTTTATTGGACAGCACCGGTGTGGTCTTTTGGAGTGCCGCTTTTTCCCGTTTTGGGTTTTTTTGGCATTATTTAGGCTTCTTGCAGTCAATTAGAAGTTGAGCAGGTCCATCTAAATATTAGTTTTGGTGATTTTCCCAAAAATTTTAAAAATGGCACCTTCTGAGCCTCATAACATTCTAGTAAAATATGTGGAATCTTAAAAATCCATGGCAACATAAAGCAGACATTCGGGAAATGTAAGTTATGAATTTATGTGGGTGCTATGACTATCTGCATAACAAAACACAAAAGATGTCATCCAAATTTTTAAACTGATTTAAAGTCCAAAGTGTCATGAGAAAATAATCTCAAAATCCCCTGGATATCTTATATTGTTCCAAAGCTATAAGCACTTATAGTGACACAGGGCAGATTTGAAAAATGGGACCTCGTCCTAAAGGCCAAAAGAGGCTGAGTCCCGTAGGGGTTAATGTAAGGGTAGGTTATATACTGTATATAGGTATTGGGTAGAATTGAGTTAAGTGTATTACTCCAGCCCTTGAAAAGCATTCCAATTTCTCATGTGGCCCCGCGGGAAAATTAATTGCCCACCCTGCATTACACTCTCTATTTTAAGGATTTTTCACACTGGTGTTTTTCTCCTCCTACTGAGTACGACACGTACTGCTTTGGCTCAGTTCAGAAACAGGGGGCCGCAGCCCGATTTAATATGCGTCCTATGGAAACGCATGCGATCAGTAACCAGCACCAGGTGTCTTGCATATCATTAGAGAGATGTTTTTGGGCTAGTGATGGAGAGAAGGTCATGTGCAAAAAATCTTACCTTGTAAGTATCATGTATTGTTTTAAGGCCTTGAATGTCGGGGTTAGTTCTAATTGCCATGGGAGGGGTTCCATAGCCAGAGCAAAAAGTGCAGGTGACAAATCCGCTACATTTTTTGAGAAATTTGTCATTTTCAACATTTGAAATGATCTGCTTTTGATATGGATAGTTTTAGAACCCAAATTAGTTACTTACTAACATTTCCCATATCTCAAATTTATGTTTTCATCATTTTTTAAGTCTTTTTATTCTTATATGACAGCTTACAAATAGATTAAACCAAATACATGTCCTCTCCTAGACATATTTAACAGATTATACTCAATACCATCACGATCCCTAAGGCTGCACCTAACAAAACAAACCACTAGATGGCGGCTGAGTACTACAAGTATATCACTTTATTAATGTATTAAAAACACAATAATTCTTCTCAATTTTGAATGAACAAATATATCTATGCCAAATGTGAGTAGATGGCAACAGGAGGGAGGTACAAAGACAAGAAAAAAAAGGAAAAGATTAAAAACGTGCAGGCGGGCAGCAGGTCTCTATCTCTAAATGTAAAAGGACTGTTATATATTGCACTATACGAGGTCTAAAGAGATGTACTGCTGGCATGCATACATAATGCTAAGCATGATTATAGGTGTCTGCAGTGCCCTATCAAAAATGATAACGCCCTCTGGCAAAAAATGATAAAGCAATGGAGACCAATATTTTACCTATTTTCTCAATGGTTATCGTGAGCAGACAAGAAGCGTATCAACCTCTAGAGATGACCTGATGCCCGAGACCACCTCGACACGCGTCTCGCTACAAGCTTCATCAGGAGGAGTGAATAGAGCAGAGTGTATATTTTTTTCCCAAAATGTCTACATTGGAATTTTTCATTCATTGTCTGCATTGATTCGAAATCTGGGGATTAATTTGTCTGACTGGGGTGAAGTACCAATATGAAAGTATTTTAAAATTAAGTTCTTGAAGTTTACAGGATGAGGACAAGACATGTGTCAGGGTGAACACTGTAGACCATTGTTCAAGTGAAAGCTCTTTACCAAGAGCTGTCTCCCAGGCCATAGCGTAAGGGCTTATTCACATGGCCGTCTGCAGGGACGTACATGCATGTACGTCCCCATAGACAGAAATAGCGGCACGGCCAGGATACGGTGCCACACATGTGTGCCACCGATCCGTGCCGCACACCGCAAAAAGGGTGTGCGGCCGTGTGCCACTATTCTCTATGGAGGGAGGAAGGGTCACCTCCTCCTCCTGTCCAGCAGACAGCAGTATGTACGCACAGCGGGCATACCACGTGTGAATGTACCCTACGGTTTGGAGTCTCTCGTCTCCTTTGCCAACAATAAGGCATATAGAAGTGAGATGGTGTGGGTAGAAGGGTCTTTAGTAAAACAAAGCTCTTCAAATGTGGTGAGAGTAGTTGTGAGTGTTGATATGGAAGCAAAAAAGGAAATAAAGTGACACAATTGCAGGTATCTAAACCAAGTACCACAGAGGGTTCCAGTGCCTATGCCCACTAGGGTGCGAATTCCATTTTTATTCACTACATCCCTAACTCTGGGAAGTACGTTATCATCTAGACCAGGGGTCAGGAACCTTTTTGACTGAGGGAGCCATGAACACCACATATTTTAAAATGTTATTCCTTAAGAGCCCTACAATATGCACATGCCCCCAGTAAATAGGTATCCACAGGAAATGCCCCCAAGTAGATAGGTAGCCACACCACATGCCCCCAAGTAGATAGGTAGCCACACCACATGCCCCCAAGTAGATAGGTAGCCACACCACATGCCCCCAAGTAGATAGGTAGCCACACCACATGCCCCCCCCCAGTAGATAGGTAGCCACAGCACATGCTTCCCAGAAGATAGGTAGTCACAGCAAAAAAAAGAAAATTAATATTTACCTACCTGCAGCCAGCTCCTCATCACTCCCATGCTCTTCTCTTTGACCCAGGCTTAGACGATGGCTCCTTGGTCACACAAAGGACATAGGCAGTGGTAACATAGCTGCCTGTGTCCAGTGATCAGTCTAATAAAGAATGATGGCTCCTGTGTGTGTCTTAAAGATGTGTCTCCCGAGCCATAGGTTCCCTACCCCTGATCTGGACCCAGTAAAGAGCAACCTTGAATCCCTGAAGTGAAATGAGTATTACCCAGTAGAGGAGTTAAAGGGCCCAGGACAGATACCAGTCGGAGTGTGAACCCAAATTTCCTCCATGGCTGCAGAATCCCCCTCAGAATCAGGGACAACTGGAGAGATTAAAGTGCAATGGACTGGGGCAGCCAGAAAATTCCCAGAATATGTGAGGTTGAAAATACTAACTCTGATTTGACCACAAGCTTGTCCATCCTTTGGTGAAACAGATCCAACACACAGGTGCCTATGGCTCCTCTAAAATCTAACAGCCCCACTTCACCCGCATCTTTAGTTGTCATGAGAAGGCTTCTGCAAATACAAGCGGGGGCCCCTCCACACAAAGTGGTGCTCCAGTTTGTGCAAAGATAGAAAAAAAGCGGGTGCGGTATGTCTATGGACACAGTTTCAAATAGATATAAGAGCAGTGGTAAGATATCCATCAAAAAGAGAAGACCGAAACTAAAGGAGCAACTTCCTCCGGGGGAAATGATATATTTAACAACTTAGATTTCTGTACATTGAATTACTTAAAATTCTAGTTCTCTATTTTCAGTGTCATTCAGCTGGTCAGCCAGAAAGTGTAGTTGAAATGCGTGCGTTGCCAAAATAGAGTCGTGAGTGTCCATCCGATTGGTTAGTGTTGTTTGGTTGTCCTCTATGGAAAAAAAAATCCTGTCGGTCAATCTCTGAACATCCTCTATCACCACATTGAGTTCGGCACTGTACCACTGTTCTAGACGGGCCATGTAACTTTCCATGTCCTGCCTAGTAGGGATAGAACAGAGATGTGCAAGGAGAGCTCTAATGCACCAAATTCTTGTGATAACAGAGCGGGTGGTCATGCATGTAGTGTAGCCTGGAACTGTTGGGTCTGTGGGGGAAATTCAGAGCAAGGTGACATTCTGGGATCTGTCCCATGTGGGCCCTGAGGATCCATGGGTGGAAGGGAGGGAGAAGGAGCAAGGACTATTGGTGAACTCCCCATGTGGGTGGAAGGCCAATCCTCTCCCAGGGATGGCCACAGAGTAGGTGAGTGCAGGGCTACCTGTGGGCCATCAGGTTGTGCGGGAACAAGAGACCTGTGGGTGTCAGGGGACGTTTCAGCCCGCAAATGCTTAACGGGGAACTTCTCAGTCCTGGAGGGGCCTGCTGCTAAATACATAGGGGAACTGGGTATCTGAATGGGGCTAAGGCTGCCCTCTTCCTTAGATAGAGATGAAATACAGCTTTTAGGGGGGTAGCGTCTAACGTGCCTCTGATCCCCTCCATAGCCAGGCCACATCCCCAGGGTCATTTTTGTTTTAAATGAGTTTGAAATATAAAATTATTTGAATCCCCCATTTTCAAAAGTTCACCCTTCATACTATAAAAACATGTTTTAGGAAGATTTTTAACCCTTTAAGCCTGCATGGTAATCATAACAAATTTTGATGAAATTTAGAATGGTCTAAGTTTGTAGGTAATACATTTATTTATCCCTAAAATTTACACTTTTCCAAATGATAAAAAGAGAAAACCCATCTTAAAATTTGTTATGCAATTTCTCCTGAGTACAGAGACTCCCCACAAGTGGCCGATACTTGTTGTATGGGCGCACAGCGAGGGGCAGAAGGGAAGGAGCGCCCTGCAGCTGCCAGTTTTATCTTATGGAACTTAGTGGATTTTAGTTTCCTCATTGGCACCCTTTAGTAGGCTGACCTCCTTCACGATGATGAATTCCTTGGCCGAAAATAGCGGCAAAATGTCCGAATCTACACTTTTTTGCCATTTTGCCTCCAATAAAAATTTTAATGAAAAGTGATCAAAAGGTTATCAAAATGCAAAGTTTTTGTATTTTTTAAAGTTATTGAGACATAGTTTAACTATATAAATTTGGTATCACTGCGATTGCACTGATCCAAAGAATACATAGAGTTGTCTTTCCGACCATACATTCATACATTGAAAACCGGACAAATAAATAGAATATGGTGGAACTGTGTTTTCTTTTGCCAATTCCACCACCTTTGTTTCACGTACAATAAGCCAACATATAGCTTTGTAAACGAAAATAATCATAAAGTTATGGCTTGTGAAAAACGGAAATGAAAGAAAAATGAAAAATATTTGTTTTGAATGGGTTAATTAGCTGGCATTAATTTTTCCAAATTTATTTGATAAAATATTGAATGACGACTAGTTTGAGCAGCATTAACCTTGTAAGGTGGCAGTGCCAATTCTCCAAAAGTAGAGCTGATAGGGCAGTGATGGCGAACCTTTTACAGACTGAGTGCCCAAACTACATCCAAAATCCACTTATTTACCGTGAAGTGCCAGCATGGAATTTTATACAGTAACTTACTGCTACTGTTCTTCCACATCTTTCAATTGTATCGGCCGCCTGAGGCCACCAATATAGTTGACAAAGGAGGGCAAATTCAAACTATCATTGTAGCTTCTTTCCAGAGTCTCTCTGTACAGGAAGAAATGGTGGGTCCAGCAAGATGACCTCCAAAGATAATGCAGTTCTGTCAGCACCTTCTTACTTTCCCTGCAGTTCCAAACACCCAATAAAGTGTGACTTTAAAATAGCGCTGAGAGCAGCATCTCTTAAGTTGAAGAATTAGTGTTTGGGTGAACTTTGTCCTGGACAATAGCCTGAGTGCCCGCAGAAAGGTCTGAGTGCCACCTCTGACACTCGTGCCATAGGTTCGCCATCCACTTTGATAGGGGAAAACAGGTGTCATTTCCAGAATCCGGGTCCCAAACATCACGACAGGCCGTGGCTACGATCAGCAGGACAGTGCCGGAGGCATGGCATGAATACATTATGACTATCCTGTGCAGTGGCGTAACCACTGCCTCCCACTGTGCCTTGTTGTTCCACCTCTTTCGGTCCCTCCTCTTCTTCCTGGCTGAGTAACGTCACATGGCCCCGACCCGATGCTACTACGTCCCGGAGGAGCTTGAGGTAAGTATAATAAATGTATATTTCTATGTGTATCGTTGCATGCATATTTATATACACATGCATATTAACCTCTTCACGCCGCAGCCTTTTTTCGTTTTTGCGTTTTTATTTTTCACTCCCACCTTCAAAAATCTATAATTTTTTACTTTTCTAGTACAGAGCTGTGTTATGGCTTATTTTCTGCATAACACATTACACCAAATGGTGGTATTTATATCCCTGCGTGTACTGGGAAGCAGGAAAAAAATTCCAAATGCAGTGAAATTGGGTTAAAAAAGCGCATTTGTGCCGTATTATGTTGTCTACTTTATTCTTTGGGTTGGTACGATTATGGGGATACCAAATTTGTATAGGTTTTATAATGTTTTTATACCTTTACAAAAATGAAAACCACCTGTACAAAAAAAATTTGGGGGGATTTTGCCATCTTCTGGCGCTTATAGCTTTTTCATACTTGGTGTACGGAGAGCTTTGGGAGTTTATTTTTAGGACTGTATGACCTTTGATCACTTTTATAGAATTTAAGAAAGGGAGGTGATTTGAGTTTTTAGGTTTTTTTTATTTATTACAGTATGGCAGTATGGGGATTTTACTCCTCATTCATTACAATGTGCTGACATTGTAATGAATAGGCTAACCCGAAGTAGCCTCGGGTCTTCGGAAAGGCCCAAGGCTGTCATCGATGATGTCACGGGGAGCAACGATCCCCGGAAAAATGGCGGCGCCCTTGCGGCACCATCTTTTTGAAACCGCTGGCAGCGATCAGTGGTAAAACACCCGGGATCGGATGTTGCCTTTAAGTCTTTGCTGCAATACGCAGCAAAAACTTACCGGCTATGGAGAGGGCTCATCCCGTGAACCCTCTCCATGCACTCGCACCCAGCATGTGACGTAGTATTACGTCACATGTCGGTAATACTGTGTGTGTGTAGAAGATTGCCCTGGGTTGTGTCGCATGGGCCAAGTGTTTCACTCACTGGGGGACCGCTCTGTGCTGGTGCCTTACAATTGTCTTACACCAGCCCCAGGAACGGATCGCCATGAAGTGTATACTGGCTCAGGTTCTTGCAAGTTTCGGAAGGTTTCCTGTTCTCTGTTCAATTTCAAATTTGCTGGTAATTGTAAAACAAGATTCAGCCCGACTCAGTGAATCAGGTCAGGCAAACCCGGGCCATCAACTAAAGAAGGGAAGGGATTGGATGAGGAAGGGAAGACGGAGACAGTGCCTCCTTGTCTTTTGATTTGATGTAATCTGAAACAACTTACCACCATATTTTTTTGTATTTTTTTGTATGGACCATTCATATATTTATATAAATTAATCATGTCCCCTCATGTCTCATGTCTCTTTTCCAGAGTAAATAAATCTAGTTTTAATCTTTGCTCATAACTGAGACCCTCCATACCCCTTATCATTTTTGTGGCTCTACGTTGAACCCTCTCCAGCTCCTGGGCATCCTTTTTATGGACCTGTGCCCAGAACTGGACAGCATATTCCAGGTGAGGCCGAACCAGTGCCTTGTACAGTGGTAATATTACATCCCTATCCCGAGAGTTCATATTACTTTTGATACATGACAAGATCCTACTGGCTTTAGAGGCAGCTGCATGACATTGCATGTTGTTATTCAATTTATACTAGTACCCCCAGGTCCTTCTCAACAAGGGACTCTCCCAGATTTACTCCCCCAAGGACATATGTCGCCTGTAGATTATTAGCCCTCAGGTGCATAACCTTACATTTATCTACATTGAACCTCATTAGCCAAGTGGATGACCAAACACCCAAGTCACCCTGCAGCCTATGAACATCCTCCATAGACTGTATTACACTACACAGCTTGGTGTCATCTGCAAAAATAGACACAGTGCTATTAAGTAACAGTCTAGGAGAGTGAGGGACAGAGGGACAGTGAGTGATAGGCAGGGAGAGTGGGGGACAGAGAGACAGTCAGGGAGAGTAAGTGAGAGACAGAGAGACAGGCACGAAGAGTGAGTGAGAGACAGTCAGGGAGAGTGAGTGACAGAGAGACAGTCGGGGAGAGTTAGTGATAGAGAGCCAGTCAGGGAGAATGAGTCACAGAGAAACAGTCGGGAAGAGTGCCACCATGTTGGTTACTCACTGACTGGTTACGGACGCGGTTTATAATAAAGGTGAGCTTATTTGGATTATGGTTCAGTTTTACTGAGGCTAGTGAAAGAGCCAACTAACCTGTGCGTTCTGGGAGTGTCTACGAAAGGATAATTAATTGACCATACCCCTCAGGAGTCTGAAACATCACGTTTCCATCACACTGACACAAAGGAAAAGAGAGATGAGACAGATCAGAGATGAGAGATGATGAGATCCATATAGCAATGACACACTTCAGCTCTGCTACATTTGAGCTATAACACACAGAGTGCCTCCCTCCCCTGGATAAAGATCTTATCTAATCTGTAGCTTTTAGAGTAAGTCTCTTTTCACTGCTGCTTGCCGGGAAGAAGTGTCTATGTCTGAGCTTGTCTTGTAATAAAGGGGGAGTGGCTAGAGGCAGAGAGGAGAAGCAGACAGGAGAAGCTATTCATTAGAAGAATCTGCCAGGCCTGACCATAATCTACGGTTGGACCCCGGGCAACCTAAATTTTATAAACCAGGACTGATATGCTGTATTTTTTGTGGATTAGAGAATGTGTTATTTTGTTATCCTGAGTATATTTAAGACTCTTGCCTTCTTGGGAATACCCATTTTTTTTATAAACATATTTTTATTAAAATTTTTCATTATATCAAAAACATATCAGACTTATGACAGTTATGTATTACCTGCTCATACATCTGAGCTGTAGTTCTCACAATTAAGAAAATATATGCTTTTATGAATACATGCAAGTGATCAAGTTATATTGAATTACATTAATAGTAACAGAACAAATAAAAATACCAGAATACCAACATAACCCCCTCCCCTCCTTGTCACAGATGTGCCATTTATCTTTTCCTACCTCCTTAGCTGTCACTAGCCTATGTTGGGTGCTTTTTGGGCTCAAAATTGTCCTTCCCTGTAAGGGCTACATTTAGGATACTCAAGTTATTTTGAGCCTTCCCAAGGTGTCTGCTATGTCTATTTTTAGATACCAGGGGTTCCATAGGTAGATTGATTTTTAATTTATCTTTAATCTGGGTCACCAGCAGTTGCCAAAATAGTTATCTTCGGACACGTCCACGTGCCATGGAAACTGTCAGTAGCTGGTCTTTGGCATTTTGGACAAGCAGTTAGGCGATGAGGAGCATTAGGATGTGGGGGTATATTAAACCCATAAATGGCTTTGTGCATAAATCTAAAATAGCCACCTCTCACAAATAACCACTTTTCATATCTAATTCCAGACCTCTAATATATGTGTAGTATTGTCAGATACACCCAGATCTTTTACCCATGACTTAATTAAGTTTTTATCCACTTGTTTAGTCATGAAATCCCTAATGTAAGAAGGATATCAAGTGGAGTGTAGGGGTTGCTCCTATGGCCGTGTCAATGAAATTATTCTCCCTTTCTCTTGTCCAGTTTACCAGTCTTTCTGGGAATACCCCCTTAATGCATTCCCCCAGTAATTAATCTGGTGCAGCAGAGAACTGTCTGCACTGGTCTCTAGACTGACACAGTAACCCCTAAGGACACAGCCCCATTTTTCAAACATCCCCCTATCCAAGGGAACACTAGCTTTGGAACACTAACATATCCAGGTAATTTTGAGATTGTTTTCTTGTGAAACATTGTACTTCAAATTAGTTTCAAAATATCTTGTGTGTTTAGTTATGAAAAAAAAATCTGAAAAAAATTCTAAAGATTCTCCGTTTTCAAAAACTTACATTTCCCAAATGTCTGCTTTATGTTGGCATGGTTTTTTTTTTTTTTTTTTAAAGCATCCACTTAGGCTTGGAATTTGAGTGTGATTTTTGGGAAAATTGTCAAAACCTGTTTTTAGAGGGATCTGCTCAACTTTCAAGTAATAGGCCTAAACAATAGACAAACCCCATTATGGAAACTACACAATGTATGCAAAAAAACCCTTAACAGGTTTGTTAACCCTTTGTTTTATAGGGGGTTAAAGCCAAATTGAGGTACAGTCTGGAAATTTTTTTTGGCAAAAACATTCATTTTGGGTGGAAAATTAAACATTCACAACAGATTAAATGCCAAGTTTGATGGAAGGAGCGCCATTCAGAGCAGATTTGCATTGTCACATAGGATAGGCTATAAATGTACGTTTTTCCAATGTAGAAATATGGGGGCTTATTTTTTGTCACATAAGAGACTTTTAAGGTGCACAATTTATTAACTCTTCCTTAGTGGAGCAAATGAAAATCATATATATTTTGGTAATTTTTTTTTGTCTGTTCACCATACCATAAAAATGTTATTTTTAGTCTATGGGTCACCAAAATTACCTCATTTATATTTAGCCTGTTAATTTAAGCAAAGGCATACATTTTTTTGTGTGAAATATCTGGTTAAGGTCTTAGTTTTTTCTATTAACCATCTTATTTTGGGGCACATAACATTTTTGGTGACTTTTTAAGTGTATTATTAAAAAAAAAAAAAAAAAAAAAAAAAAAAAAATCTTTTTCTGAAAGTGCAGGCCCAATAATGATTCTGATTATTATTCAGATTGTTATGGATGTTGCGATGCCAAGTGTGTAAATATGAGGGGTTTTTTGGTACGTTTTGTTTTTTTGTAGTTGTAGTGTTTGTATGGGAAAGTGTTTTAGGTTTTATTTATTTTAAAAAGGTTTTTAATTTTTTTTTTTATACAAACATGGACTTGAAACTGGGATGCTATGACCACTGCTTCCAAGACACTGCACAGGAGTAATAATGTATTTTAGTGGAATGTTAACTGTCTGAGCATGCATACACAGTGTACAGACAGATCTGCAAGGGGTCTGACCGTAGGACTGATCAGGCAGTCCCCAGGGCACTCTGCCCATCTCTGGACTGCCCTGAAGAGGATCCCGCAATGTGGGGCTGCTAATTCACTTCTCCTGTGTGATGCCATGTCCCTCTCCCAGCATGAATAATTAGCATCCCGAAGAGCTGGATGCCACATCTCCCCCACCCCTGGTTTACTTTTTACAGGTCCTTTTTTCCAGGGAAAAGGGAAGCACCTCTTTAAACATGTTTAAATAAAGGGGGGTGGGTATAAGTGACAGGAATAAGTTAAGAATACTTGTACAGTCATGGTCAAAAGTTTTGAGAATGTAAAAATTAACATTTGTATCAAAGTCTACTGCATCAGGTTTTATAATGACAATTTGCTTATACTCCAGAATGTTATAAAGAGTGATCAGCTTAACAGCAATTAATTGCAAAGTCAATATTTTCCCAGAAAATGAACTTTTTCCCCCAAAATCCATTTCAACTTCATTGCAGGCCTGCCTTGAAAGGAGCAGCTAACAACATTTCAGTTATTGCTCCATTAACACAGGTGTGGGTGTTGATGAGGACAGGGCTGGAGATCAATCTATCATGATTAAGTAAGAATCACACCACTGGACACTTTAAAAGGAGTGCTTGGCATCATTGTTTCTTTTCTGTTAACCATGGTTATCTCTAAAGAAACACGTGCAGTCATCATTGCACAAAACTGGCCTAACAGGAAAGAGTATCGCAGCTAGAAAGATTGCACCTCAGTCAACAATCTATCGCATCATCAAGGAATTCAAGAAGAGAGGTTCCATTGTTGCCAAAAAGGCTCCAGGGCGCCCAAGAAAGACCAGCAAGAGCCAGGACCATCTCTTAAAAAAGTGTTTCAGCTTCAGGATCGGGCTACCAGCAGTGCAGAGCTTGCTCAGGAATGGCAGCAGACAGGTGTGAGTGCATCTGTACCACGCACTGAGAGGTGGAGACTCTTGGAGCAAGGCCTGGTGTCAAGGAGGGCAGGAAAGAAGCCACTTCTCTCCAGAAAAAACATCAGGGACAGACTGATATTCTGCAAAAGGTACAGGGAGTGGACTGCTAAGGACTGGGGTAAAGTCATTTTCTCTGATGAATCCCCTTTCCGATTGTTTGGAACATCTGGAAAACCGCTTGTTCGGAGAAGCGATACCACCAGTCTTGTCTCATGCCAACTGTAAAGCATCCTGCAACCATTCATGTGTGGGGCGGCTTCTCAGCCAAGGGAATCGGCTCTCACAGTCTTGCCTAAAAACACATCCAAGAATAAAGAATGGCACCAAGATGTCCTCCAAGAGCAACTTCTCCCAACCGTCCAAGAGCAGTTTGGTGATCAACAATGCCTTTTCCAGCATGATGGAGGACCTTGCCATAAAGCAAAGGTGATAACTAAATGGCTTAGGGAACAAAACAGAGATTTTGGGTCCATGGCCTGGAAACTCCAGATCTTAATCCCATTGAGAACTTGTGGTCAATCATCAAGAGACAGGTGGACAAACAAAATGCAACAAATTGTGACAAAATGCAAGCATTGATTGTGCAAGAATTGACTGCTATCAGTCAGGATTTGTCCAGAAGGTGATTGAGAGCTGCCAGGGAGAATTGCAGAGGTCCTGAAGAAGAAGCGTCAACACTGCAAATATTGACTTGCTGCATTAACTCATTCTGTCAATAAAAGCTTTTGTTACTCATGATATGATTGCACTTGTATTTCTATATGTGATAAAAACATCTGACAAACACACATAAAAACCAGAGGGAAACAGAGCATGTGAAAATATAATATTTGTGTCATACTCAAAACTGATAGCCATGAGTGCAAGTAGTTTAATAAGTATTTATCCAGTTATTGCTTTTCTGTAAATTGCTTGTCCATTATTAGGTCATGTGAGGTGTGTAAAAAATAGAATAAAAAAAAAAAAGTAAAGACTATATGCCTGCTGTGCAAACCAACAGTAAAAATTGACATTTACGTACCCTGGCTGTGCCCTTCATTAAAAAAGAGATTATAGGCTGAAAGGTTATTACATAGACCCAGGCATTTAGGACCATACAGTCAATCATGTGATTCTTTCCCAGTGCATGATATTAATCATAAAGAAAGCAAAATCTAAACAGTCATAATGGTGATTAATAAGATGGAAATGTGATCACATTCCGGTATGCACAATAAGTAATCCGGTAAGGGCTGCAGGAATAGAAAAATAGGGTTTGTTCGGTAGCAGCACTTTACTTATCGCCAAGAATTATTGTCAATATTCAATACAAATCAAGGCAAATTAGAAAAAAAAGAATTGTATGAACCAAAGATGTCTCCAACCTAAGGACAGAAGTGACAGAACAACCATCTCCATAAGCAAACCAATGCACCAAATATTTATTTCAAATGAAGCATTCTATAATACACAGCCATAGTTAGCCAGTTACTGCTAGTAAGAAAGCAGAACTAGAATATATGCCACATCTGTAAAATGAATACAAGCTCGCAAGGGTTTAAGCTTTATTTCATAAAAAATAAACACAAAAATGAAAGTTGTCTTAAAGATATACTGCTCTTACAAAATGGTCTCGCCGTCATCTGCATTAGTATCAAGACAAAGGGGACAGTACTTCAGTTTGTGAGCAGATTTTAAAGGCTACAACTGTAAGAAGGGGATAGAGGTCAGATTCAATAGTACAGTAATGTTACATAACAGATCAGTGGGGATTCTGATCAGTGTTTGATGTCAGGAATAATTTCCATCAGTATTAAGGTGGCCCAATCTCTAAGCATTATACAGTCCCAACAGCCACAGACCTGGTGAGTGCTTGGTAAAATATATATATAAAAAAAAGGGGGGCACAAAATGAATTTTTAAGGAACTCTTGCATTTCAATTAGTTTCTTAAAATATCTTTAAAAAAAATCAAAAACAAAGTCTCAGGTTTTCTTCCAGATGTGAATGCAGTACAAAAACAACAAAAACAAACAACTTCAATGCAGACTTTATTCTATTTTATCCAAGTGATCAAGAAAAATATATGGGGGTGGAAAGTAGTTTGTGACCAGCGTAATAGAGGTCATCACACTATGCAATGCAACTTCCAAACTTTATTCCCAAATAAGGCAAGGGGACCTGTGGATTTAATCTTAATGGCCATCAATAGGACCTACAGCATAGGATGCAGGAAATTGCTTTTAGTTTTGCAAAAGGCAACACCAAACAATGAACAGCAACGCTGGAAATACTGTGGATACTGCTCAATTCACTGGTAAAGCCACTTCACTTGTTTAGCCCTAAAAAGGGTCAAAGGCAGCTGGAAAAGAAACAAACATTTGGTCCTGGTCTAGGTTGTTGGGTGAGGATGAACATTTGCACATTGGAAGAGCAAAATAATTCTTGCTCACCCCACAACAAATTGATAAAACTAGAAGAAATGGTTATGTGCCAGCAAGTGGTGTGTATACCAGCTTGGCACAGAATGACATCTTAGGATCCTGACAGCATTGAAGTGAAAAATGACCGTTTCCTTCATTAGTAAAACGGGATTGTTTAACACATCTGATGGGAAGGGGGGGGGGGGAAAAAAGAGTGTAAAAAAAACAATGAAAAAGACTTAAATTTGATACAAGTTTTGTGAATGAAACTCACTAACTCTACATTACAGGCCTCAGTCATCCATTGTTCATTGCATCTAGGACTCATCTATGGAAAGGAGGGAAAAGATATGGAATTTTTTTACAGTCATTTGCGCAGGTGTCACCATCTTTGAAACTAGACATGCGCATGTCAACTCGACTCTGGCTATAAATGGGCAGATTCGGATAATTTCTCATTAAATCTGCTCAGCGCCGTTTTTCACAGAAGATACGCTGTCGCTGGTTGTGCTCACAGGGGAACTTCTTTGAGTTGCGCTTTCACTATGCGGATCATCATCTCTCCCAGCTTCTCCCAGAAGACATGGAAATTTGCGGTCTCCAAACAGAAGACTAAGCCTTGCTTCAAAGAAAGACTGGAGTTCAATGATTGACTGGACCACAGCTTTATCCTGCAGGGATAGAGATTGGGGGAAAAAAAGGGTGTAAAGTTAGAATTGGTTAAAGTCTTATGCTGACCCTTACCGTCAAAATTTAAATGGAAGATCTCCAGTCACTTTTTACACCCCCAAAAGCCATAAATCAATTTCAGAGGAATGAGAATTATGTGTAAGAGGGGGCACTCCAGTGAAACCTTCTATTCTAGCATTCTGTGGTGGTTTCAGAACTTAGTTATCTTAAGCTGGTAGCGACAAATTATTCTGGCTAATGTCTCAGGAAGCAGAGGGAGCGTGAAACGCGTTGGGATGATAGGTCACGGCCTTGAATGGGAGTCTAAAATGGGTATGTGTACTTATTTTACTGTAGGGACATTAAGACTAATCATACTGACACTTACTCTAGGATGCATTGATAATGTCATTCTCAGGATTCACTACCCGGTTATGAAATTATTATGCACGATGCACTTTTTATATACTCCTGGTGGCAATAACTATTTGGAGTCAGACTTCTGACTTGTTTTATTTACTGTTTGCGATACATGGCTTTTAAACTTGCATTGAAAGCTGATATTTTTTAGACTGGATTACTCTGTGCTTTGTGTTTTGTATACCATTTGATGGAGTTGGTTGGTGCATAATTGTAGGGTGGGGGACACGGTTGCCTAGTATTAATAAATGTCTAACCATTTGTATGTTAATATCTCTTGTAACTACCAAACCGACATCTCACCTCTGCAAACTTGCTGACATTTCTAAACATCATCCAGACATCACGTACAAAGTCGTCAGGACTAGTATAAAATGGTGAGAGCTTCTGTTGTAGCTTGGCTCGGATAAGTGTCAAGTCGATCATCGGGTCTCCATCCTAAAACAAAATAAGTTATCTAGAAGATCAAAACCATAATTACTTTATTCAAATGAGTCAATTATCTTATTGTAGTTATTTCTTTTTAGGATAATTTGAGTTGTCATCTTGCCTCAGCCATTTAATACTATAATTCACTGCAGCATCAATGCCATAGGTGGCAGAAGTCTGCAGTAGGTGTCACCTATTGCACATAAGCCCATTTAACTTATTTATAACACAATTTCCCCCTCCCCCTCCATGTTTTCTACAGAATAAAACCTGAAATCAGCCTTTATATGCAGCACCACAACAAATTCAAGTAAAGTACTTTACTAGTTACAGGGTGAGATCTAATAATAAGACAATCACATGGGATTTCTCAAATAAGGTAAACTCTTTCCTTTGATAAAATAAAAGGACTTACCGCACTGGCAGACAGTCTGTGGAAGGGTCGGCAAGGTTCATGGCAGAGCAGTTCTAGCAACACACGCTCACATTTCTAGAACAACATGTATGAAGTATCAGTAATACTAAAAATGAAGGCTTCAAATGTCCGACAGGTTTATGAAGTTGCAAAGGGAACTGAAGTAGTAAAAACTCAAGAAAAAAAAAAGGCAAATGTTCCAAACCTTCTGATCATTAGTTGAGAGGCTGGTGGCATTAGCATCTGACACCGCTTCACCCACATCAGGCTTGGGCATGTCCTGGCACAGCATACACTTCCATTCAAGCCTTTTAAATGAAAGAGAATAAGACAACACATCAGTATAGTCTGAAAGGATACACCATCAACCATGTCCACCTTTTATGAAAACACAAACCATTAAGAGCCATATCAATAATTAAAAGGACACCTACTACCAGGATGCAGGATTGTAAACAAAGCACACTTACATAGTGGTGTGTGCCCCCTCTAGCAGGATCCACTCTGCTGAAGGCCCAAGCCTGTTTTTTTGAATTTGCCCCATCTCATTTCCCAAATGTCTGCTCTATACCAGCATGGGCTTTTTATGCATCCCCTCTCTATTTTAGGTTGTTAGGAGGTTCAGAAGTCTGGGTGCAATTTTTCTCATTTATGAAAATTTACAAAACCCTTAGAGGGTTTAGATGCCTCAAAGGGGTAAAAACAAAATGGAGGTTTAATTTACAAGCTGTAAATTTTTTTAAGAAAAAAACTTTAATCTTTGTCAAAAATTAAACCGTCAAAGAAATAAATGACAAAAAACTCCAAAGTTTAATGCCCACTTTCTCCCAAATATGCCCCATATATATGTGTTGGTTAACTGCTATATTGGCGCACTGCCGGTATAGGATGGAATGAGGCGCCATTTACAGCATTTAACCCCTTAAAGAGAACCCGTCATGCAAAATAACCCCCCTAAACTATTTTCATAAACTGCCATTAGAGAGCATTGCCTCTATCCCTTCATTGTCCCTCTACATGCCTAAAAACCTAAGCAATGAGGTCCTAAAGCTGTATGCAAATGACCTGTGAAATGTCCAATGAAGCATTAGCATATTCAAGCTGTCCACTCTATTCATGAGTGGGAGGCACAGCCACACCCCCAGTGCTTGACTGACAGCCTGTATAATGATGTGAGGCTGTATAATGATGTGCTTCCTGGTGCTGGTGGCCACGCCCCCTGCAGCCTGTGTGTGCATGTGTGTGCGCGTGTGTGTGTGTGTGTGTTTAGGAGAGATACAGCAGCTCCAGGCAGCCATGTTACAGCAGAACATGTCAGATTCATGTGTAGCTGATGTCTGTCTCACACATGTGTATTAGGAGGATGCAGCCTGTCAGCAGATGCAGCACTCACACTAGCAATGCTTTACTATACATTACACACAGAGATGAGCCGGGGGAGGAGAGGGGAGGGGTAACAGGGGTGACATCACTGCCTCTGACCATGTGACCAGCCTCATTTACATAATAAAGAATAGATGATTTTACAATGATTAATGTATGAAATAACTAGATAAAGGCTGGGATGGGATCATTGTGAGCTGCTCCAACAGGTAGTGGTGACAGGACTAGTGACACAGACCTGATGACAGGTGTCCTTTAAGGATGAAGCCAGTCTATAGCTGTAGGCCGAGCCCCATTTTTGTACTCTGACATACTTTGCTTTATATGGTTATAACTTTTGAACACTTCTTTTCCTCACATGTACTTCATTTTAGTGGTAGATTTTGTCTGAAACTCAACTTATTAAAAAAAAAAAAATTAAATTAAATTTTTGAAAAATTTCCATTTTCGAAATCCAAAATCATTGCCTGAAAGCTCAGTCTTAACACCTAAATAAGCTGCCAAATAATATTTCCCATATGCCTACTTTACATTTTCATGATTTTTAACATGTCTGGATAATTTATTTTAAGTCACAGGGCTTACGAATTGAATATCGATTATGTATTTTCAGAGTTTACTATTTTTGGGATAATTACCGTCTTTCAATTAAAATTTTTATATTTAAACATTTCGAAAACCCCCCTATATAATCAACCCATTTTCAAATCTGCACCCCTCAAACTATCAGAAACAACTTTTATGAAGATTGTTAACCCCTTGAGACCTTCATAGTTATTAAATCAAAATGGAGGTGAAAGTTACTTTCATTTGGCCCTTAAAATTTACAAATTTCCAAAAGATAAAAAGAGAAAACCAATCTGAAAAAACTTGTTATGCAATTCCTCCCGAGTACAGAGACCCCCCACATGTGGTCGTTAATTGTTTTTATGGGGGCACAGAGGTGCAGAAGGGAAGAAGCGCCCTGCAGCCGCCAAGATTTTAGTTCTCATTGGCTCCTTTTGTAGGCTATGAAATTTTAGCTTTTTTGTTATTGGGGTGATGCTTTTTTTTGCGGGTTGAGAAGCTTTTTCCCTTGTTACCATTTTGGGGTTGGTATCCACTATTGTTGAAAATTTTGGATTTTTTGTTTTGAGGTCAGGAGTAGAAGCGCATCAATTCTGTACTTTTTTGGTGTTCACTGTATAGCCCAATAATCATGTTATTTCTATTCTGTGAGTCATTATGATTATGAGGATACCATGCTTGAATATTTTACAAAATCTGCCAAATAAAGTGTGTGAGCGTGAGAGCGAGTGCGAGTCTATCATTTGTTCATTGCCGTCTCCCAAATGGTATATAACATTTTTACTTTTTTTGGCTAGAGAGCTGGTTGATGGCTTGCTTTTTTGCAGGACAGGTTGTACTTTGCAACTCTAGGTCACTGTGCAGGATGGGGTTAAAGCATGTGTGTTCTGTTTACAATCCTTCCTCCAGGTGGTAGAAGTCCTTTAAGGATTGACTGAAAATATGTCATTCAACTTGCAGGTGGTCTCAGCTTAGACCATATAAATAATCATAATGTGGGATCACAAGTTCTAATGCAGGGCAAACTAAGACAAGCCAATGAGCCCATTATAAACAAACACACATACATCAAAATATTTTAACGTTTCATACCCTATAGTTTCTGTGATTGCAGGCAGATGGCAGTCACGGTGGAAATAGCTTTTACACGGGTTGCATGTCAGCATAGCTCCCTCCTTTTGGCACACCTTACAGCGAGCACCAGCTGCAGCCGTTGGAGCCACAGCTACACTGGAGCCTTCAGCAACACTTGAAGCGCGAGCTGCAGGCGTAGCATTTTCTGGTAAACCGTCTGGGCGCACGTAAGGTTTCTCCTCGCCAGATTCAATTGTAGGAATACCGATACCAGTTTCCATGGCTTCCTCCTAGAGTACAAAGATTATTTAGTGACGAGGAGTATGGTCTCCATTGAATCAGTAGCACAAAGCTGTTAAGCCATTTAGTCTTTAGTAAAATTCATAGAAACCTCCAATGACCCATCACACAATGTCAAAAGTAACGCCAGTAGTTGCCTCTTCAGCCTGCCCCAAAGGTATGCACAAGATACAGCATTTGAAACCCCTTTAAAAAGAACTCACCTTTACAACAGGTTCTCCATTATTTCCCCTCTCAATAACAATTAAATTGTAGTCCTCGTTTGTGTTTCCCGGGAATACTTTGAAGACTGGCGGCTGGTTGTCAGGGTTGAGATCCACATCCAGACGTTCTAAACTCACACGAGGAACCTTCTTCAACAGTTCATTGACATCACCACCCTCTGAGCTTCGCCCTCTACAAAAAAAAAAAAATAATTAAGATAATATGATGAAGGCAGGAAGATAACACATGAATAAAAACTGAAAGCCCACTGGTACCTTTTCTGTCCACTTAGTACATCGAATCCAGACGATTCCCCCTCTAGAGAAAAAAGAAAATTTAGTTTAAACCTTCCAAAGGCAAAACATTTAAAATCCAGCATTGGTGTTCAAAGGATCCACATACCTGTCCCATCGTAGTCATCCATAGACTTTAAAGGAAAACAAAAGAGTTAGTTTCTAGAATAAGTAACCGTAACAAAGAGCAATACCAAATGTATCAGCAGACCAGGCCCAAAACAGCACAAAGTCTCCAGGGCCACCTAAAGTAGATATAGCTTGAGAAACACCAAGTCTTGCTCTATTCTGCAGCAGAGGGTTAAAGTTGGTAAGCGGCATGAGTACCTGAGAGGTTGAGTTCATTGAATGAGTCGCAGTGGATGAGACAACCCCAGTTTTATCCGACACAATTTTTCCTGAAATAGAGGGGAAAAACCTGTTAGAATGCTCAACATTATAAAAAGTAGAGAATGGAGAGCAGATCAAGCAACCCCAAGCTACTTCCTGTGATAACTGGGGGATGCTGATCAGACTTTAATACCCCCAAATCTGGATTTACTTTGTCCATTTAAAAAAAATGGAGACCTAGCTTGCAATAGTGGAAGCTGTTCTGCTGATCATTGCAGGGTCAAAGGGTGAGACCCCAACCAACCGCATACAAATGACCTTTCTAGAATAAAAGGTCACCAGTATGAAATTAGTAACATCTACAGCATACAAATAGCATTTATAAAATATAACAGTGGAATGACCAAAAGAAGTTGCTTAACAAGTAAAAATTAAGATTTCCAAGCAAGATTTATTACAATCAATTTCTCACCAAAAAACTCAGCATGTTTTGTCCAGGTATCAGCATCCCACTGGAACCTCAAGTCTCCCAATGGCTCAACAGGGTCCACAACTACTTTTAAAGCACGGTGCAGCTGGAAATAGATCTGAGAGAAAAAACCAAACCAAAACACCAAGTCAGACAAGTCAGCAACTGGCAGCAGCAAAAGGGAGATCTATTAAAGAAATGCAACCATACCAGTTTCTTGGAAAGCAGCAAAGCTGTATTGTTATCGCTTTCCAGGGCCCAGGTCGCAAAACGCAGAATGTGTTCCTGGTGCTTCTGAAGCTTTGTCATATTCCAGTGCTGCTTCTCCAATTTATCCTGATGCCCTTCTGTAACTTTCTAAAAAGCAAAAAAGCTCAAAGTAAACAAAAGACACGGCCTAGAATAACACCATGAAACATACTTACACCATTATATTGCCCACAAACCTCCAAGGTCAGTTCAACCATTCACGCTATGGAGCCCGAAATCCCACTTAAAAAAGGTTAATCTAGAATACAAGTCCACACCCACTAACAGGCAAATCCAGCCGCCTCCAGCATAGGAATCACAGAACATATATTTGAATATGAGACCGGCTGCGGTCATCTTCAACTCTGTTCTTTACTCTTCTCTACAGGATCTACTAACTAGATCAAACTGCCCTTATCCTATTCTTAAGAGTCAGGCAAGATCCTGGCTGTGTGTGACAGCAGGCCCTCCAAGAAGTTTATACATTTATAACGGTGCTCACACATGGCTTGTAATATAGGGTATGTGTCATGTAGGGTAAAAGTGTTAAAACAATTCCACAGGATAAATAAAAACCAACACATTAAACACACCTGCATATCATTTACAAGCAGTTTGCCACGCTTGTTTAGTTCCTTCATAATTTGCAAAATTGCCATTTTCACATCAACTTGTAATTTTTTCTGTACATCAATAACTTGGCGAATCCTACAAATAAAAATGTTAGATAAAACAATTACAGCTTATATTTTACATGTGGTGCTAAAAAGTTTCCCAACCTTCCATTTCACTCACACAACTGTATTTTGGGTTGTGAGCTAGCCACACAAATTAACTTCTATCATGCAAAGTCCCGATGCGGTTGTATGTCACCGCACCATATCTAACCGTTCTTTAAAGCCCAGATATTGCACAGTGTGCATGAGGCCTATGACTCATTTGTTTCTCTTGATAAACCAAGTTAACACAAGTTTTCTAGCCCAGCATTGGAACAGTTGTACTTACGAAGACTGAACATCCTTGGTAGATTTTTGTAAAATAACATGTTTCTCTCCCAATCTCTTCACTAGAGCGGAAAGAATTTTGCGCTGGTTTTTTACAGCATCTTCCAAAAATTGATATCTGTGAAATAAGCATAAAGGATAAGAATGATGAAAAAAAATTCAGTTTACAAAGCAATGGGTCAAATTACAAATGGGAAATATTTTACGTACTGGTGATCCTTGTGTCCCTGCAGCTGACAGTCACGGCAGGTCAGAGTGTCACAAGTATCACAGAACAGCATGAGGGGCTCCTGCTTATGGACTGGGCAGTACACTATATGTTCATCCTCCTTTTTAGAGCCAGCTATGGATTAAGAAAAAATAAATAAAAAATCTGTTAGAATAAACCCCATCGTGTTATTTGTTAGAATATTAGCCCAGTGTAATATCTTACATTGAACCTTGTTTATCAAACCCCTTACCTTTTACCCTAGAATTTTCTACTCTATTCACAATATACTGCTAGTTTTGTTAAAAAATTGATCCATAATTGGTCAAACAGATTAATTTCATCAGAACTCACTTGTGACTTTAACAGTGTGATCTTTTGTGTACTTGACACGCTGATGAGCCTCAACACAGGTCTCACAAAGCCACTCCGTGCATTCCACACAGTAACTATTAGCAATGGCATTGTCCTCACAGCTGGTACATCTCTGTAAAAGAAAGTGAAACATTAACCCCTTCCCGGTGCAGCCCTAGTTTTTGCGTTTTCATTTTTCACTCCCCACCTTCAAAAATCTATAACTTTTTAAATTTTCCACGTACAGAGCTGTAAGATGGCGTAACAAATTACACTTCAAAATGATGGTATTGAATATTCCATGCTGTGTACTGGGAAGCGGGGGAAAAAAAAAAATTCCAAATTCAGTGAAATTGGTAAAAAAAAAAAAACGCATTTGTGCCGTATTATTGTGGGCTTAGATTTTACGGATTTCACTGTGCGCCCCAAATGACATGTCTACTTTATTCTTTGGGACGGTACGATTACGGGAATACCAAATTTGTATAGGTTTTAATACATTTTTTTTTTTTTTAAATTAAAACTTCCTGTTCTGAAAATTTTTTGGGGGGATTATGCCGTCTGATGCTAATAACTCTTTTATACTTTGGTGTACGGAGCTTTGGGAGCTGTTGTTTTTTTGCGCATTTTGATGACGTTTACAATGTTATTTTTAGGACCGTACAACCTTTTGATCACTTTTTATAGAAGTTTTTATCGACTTTTCGGCCATTTTCGGACGTGGCGATACCCAATGTGTTTATGATTTTTACTGTTAATTTATATTTAAATCAGTACTAGGGAAAGGGGGGTGATTTGAGTTTTAAGGGGTTTTTTTACTTTTACTATTTTTCAGACCCCCTAGGGTACTTTAACCCTAGGTTGTATGTACGATCCTATCATATACTGCCATACTAAAGTATGGCAGTATATGGGGATTTTAATCATTGCAATGTGCTGATAGCACATTGTAATTTATAGGTTAACCTGAAATAGCCTCGGGTCTTCAGAAGACCCGAGGCTACCATGGCGACTGATCACCGTTCCCCGATGACGTCAAGGGGAGCGATGACCCTCGGAAAGATTGTGCCGCCAATGCTCCGCCATCTTTTTGAAGCCGGTGATCAGCAGGAAAAAGCAATATGCAGCAAAGACTTACCGGCAATGGAGAAGGCTCAGCCCATGAGCCCTCTCCATGCACCCGCATGTGACGTAGTATTACCTCACACATCGGTAAGGGGTTAAGGCAATCCACCAAACCCCCGGAAACAATGTGTAGTGGCACTAAAAAGTCTGATGCCAGTAAAACCACTAAACATTTGTACACATGAATAGTAAGTGGGTGCCAGATGTATTATACAGCCAACAATGACCAGGAAAGTATGTTTAAAGAGTTTGCCAGAATAAGGGAAAAATATGCTGGAATTGGGATCGAGAACTTTCAGCTACAATTTTTGGCATACAATGAGTGGCCTCTTTAGCCCTGGTGATGTCACTTCAGTTTTCAAGGTTGTCCCTTGGCCAGAGCAAGCAGCTCAGTGGGATAACATGGGATTGGTAGGAGTTCCCCCACCTGCACACCTTAGCCCCAGCTAATTTGGGTCACTAAACCACCCACAATAAGAAGGGTCCTATATAAAGAAAAGGTACAAATTTGTGTTTCTAAAGTCACTCTTACCTGAATGGTCTCAGCTGCTTGATCTGTGGAAGAGTCCTCCCTAAGAAAATAGTTCTCAACTATTTCCTTATTGTAGCACTGATTCTTGCACACTGGACAGCCGACCATAGCTGGAACCAGAAAAAAAAAAGGAAAAAAGAAATTAGTAACAACGACAGAGCACTAGATTTAAAACTTCAGTTCTCTTAAAGGGGTTTTCCCACGAAGAAAAGTTGGGCCCTATCCACTTGCTGATCAGTGGGGGTCTCAGTACCGTCTGGTCATACAGCAAGGATGCCTCTCCCTAGCTTCAGAGGGCAGTAGCAATATGAGAGCACCCGTAAAGCACAGGTGCTTAATATCACATGCTGTGATCATAGGTATACAGAATACAGTGATGTGGCTCAGTTAGGCGACAAGTTCATGCAGGCCAGTTCCAAGCAGCCAACCACACGTCAGCTATCCCAGAATATCTAGCACTGCATTCGGCTCCCATGTTATAGCCGAGGTCCGTACCCCTGCGCAATTCATCATTGCCACCACTGTGCATTCAAGTTTCTCTTTGCTCCTTCAACTGGCCCTCCCAGATTAAAGCAGGGAGACCCCCAATTAACAGCGCACAAGTGTAGATTTATTTCATGTTTCCGATTTATCTTTTTATGTGTGTTCCACGGAATGCAGGAGTATTTGAATTTATATATATTTTTTGTATTTCTTTTTTACCATTTCAGACCCCCTAGGGCAATTTAACCGTGTAATTTAAGAGTGTCTGATGACTTATACAATATACCGCAATATAATTTTTTTGCAGTATATTGTGAGTATACTGTTTCTATATTACAGCATCAGTTATGGGAGCCTTAAAGGGGTATTCCCACGAAGGCAAGATTCTTAAATATACTCAGGATAACAAAATAACACTCTAAATCAATGTTTTTAACAAAAATAACAGATATAATTTCAACCTGTCTATCAGTCCACGTGTAAACAGTTTTGGTTGCCCCTAGACCAGACCCTGGAGTTTAGGGATGGCAGACATCTCGCCTCTAGCCCCCACCCTTGCATTACAAGACAAGCTCACACAGATAAGATCTTTAGGGGAGGGAGGTATATAGCAGAACTGTGTTATAGGTGAATTAGGGCTTGTGTCCTTGTGTGTTATACCCATCTCAGAGCTGTCTCATCTCTTTCTTTGTGTCACATACTAGTACAACGTTCAAAAGCTAACTGAAAGTTTATATAAACCTGTACCCTGATAAACTAACCACATTTTCAGCTCACAGCACTAGAGAAATCATCAGGTGTCTGCTTAGAGAGTCCCCGCCCACACTCTGGAATTTTACACGGACCATCACTGGAGTTCTAGGAGCTAAACCAGCAATAAAACTGAATAAAATTGTAATGGGGTTCTATATTTTTTATTATGTAAAACACTACTAGGGGATTTAAATTTGAGAAATTTGACAGCAGGCTCCCAGCTGTCATGGCATCCAATCAGCCCCCTCCGAGGACAGAGGGCACCGAGCATCCATCAAAGATGGCGGCGCCAATTTCAAGCAGTGTTAGGGCTGTTGGCTTCAACCACGGCACCTAACAGGTTAAATGTCACTTGGTGCCAGCACTGACCACGGCAGCTACCAGCATGTTTCAGCTGTGTAATACAACTGACACCTCCCATGCGCAAGTCCTCTCCATACCTCCCATTCTGCTGTACTGCTAGCCAACAGTAGAAATTCTCATATCTATACGCCTACATTTTCTTTCCTAAGGTATGTAACGCAACAAAAATTCAACAAAAAGTCTTATTCTGCCCCATATTTATAAGAGTGTCTAATACCGGATGATAAATCGATCTTAGTACAAGACTCCCAAGAGTCTGAGCATCATGTGACCAGGGATGTGCAGTGCCTAGGAGAGCTGGATGTACACTGCTGTACTGAAATGCATACCCCTTAGTCACACCCAGTAGTGTCCCTTTACACAATAATCTACAGAAGAGATATCAAAGACTACAACAGCTGCATAAGTCCTTGGGGCAGCCAGCAACTCTTGAAAAAAAAATTACTCATTTAATGTAACATGAAATAAATACAGTTTTAAAGATGCATGTCTATGAATGGAACATCAACCAATTTATATCATGTCAGTGGTTACCTTTAAGGGGGTGTCCACTAGATTGTGTAATGAAAAATTAAACAATTTTCCAATATACTTTCTGTATCAATTCCGTGTGATTTTCTAGATATCTGCTTTCTGTCCTCCTATAGCAGTGGTGGCAAACCTATGGCACTGGTACCAGAGGCGGCACTCAGAGCCTTTTTTGTGGGCACTCGGGCCATCAACCCAGCACACCAGACAGGGCTCAAAGAACCTTCCTACAGTTCCAGCAACAATTAAAAGATGAAGTCATTAGAATTAACTTGATACTTATTTTCACTGCTTGGGACTATAGGAAAAGGGGGAAATGAGTAGACATGACCAGGAATAAATATCCATATTTGGGGGACCTTTGCTGAGTACTGAGGACACTGGAAAGAAGCTAAAGATGCAGATTTTCCATCGTTTCACTAAGAAGGCCAATATGATCGAAACATTGTGAGGACATGGGAGCAATAAGTTACTGCTTAATTTTTTGGTTGGCACCATCCGCACTAAATAGGGACGGGGTGGTGGGGGGTTGACAGGTGTGCAGTTTGAGCACTCGGCGCTAAAAGGTTCGCCATCACTGTCCTAAGTCAAAGTTCATGTTGCTCAGAGTGGATAAAAAAATCTGTCCTACTGGTACAACGATGATGGCACACAGCACTAGCCGTTTATCACAGATTAAGGGGTTATCGGGTTTTAACACCCCTTAAACCTTCACGCTCGGACGGATATATCAGACACGAGCTGTGGGGTTTAAGGTGTATGAAGAAGGCTCACAGGCTGGAGCCTCTTCATACAGTGATGGGCTTTGCTGAATATCGCAGCAAAGACCCATCGCTATCACCCGCGGCGGTGCGACGTGGTGTTGCACGAAGCGGGTGTTAACCTCTTCTTCCGCCGGCAAAGTCGCGGCGGCACTTTAAATTTGGCGGCGCGTGGGGCGCCGCCATCTTACCTCGATCGCCGCTCCCCGAACGTCATCGGGGGGGCGGCGATTCGGTTGCCATGGTGGCCTCGGGTCTTCGTTTGACCCGAGATTACATGGCTTTGCACATTGCATACAATGAGCCTGTGCTCGATGTAAGTATAGTGGCAGAATAATGCCATATACTGCCATACAGTAGTATTGCAGTATATGGCAGGAGCGAGCGATCAGACATCTAGGGTTAATGACCCTAGAGGGTCTAGAAACAGTGGAAAAAAAGAGAAAAAAAAAAGTTTAAAAAAAAAATGTAAAAAAATAATAAATATTAAAAGTTCAAATCACCCACCCCTTTCCTAGAACTGCTATAAAATATAATAAATAGTTAAAAATCAAAAAAAAAACAGACACATTTTGTAGGGTTTTTTATCGCCGGTGGCCAAAAAATGCATTCCGACTATCACATATAAAAAAGGTTTAGGGCGGCGGGTGACCTCCGGACACGGCCAAATGGCGCCAAATGTCCAAAATGCGACTTTTCACCTTTTAGATGACATAAAAAATGTAATAAACAGATCCAATGTCGCACAGTCCTCAAAAGGGTTAGTTAGCAATGAGAACGTCGGCTCATTTTCGCAAAAAAAGACCCCTCACACATCTCCATGCCGCCAAAGTAGGACAAAGTATTAGCGTCAGAAAGATGGCAAAATATTTTTTTTCTTTTTTGTACACTTTCGTTTAATTTTTGAAATTATTTAAAAGCCAATAAAAAATTATAAATTGGTATCCCGCGATCGTACCGAACCAAAGAATAAAGTAGGGTGTTATTTGGGAGCGACAGAGTGAAAGTCGTAAAAACTGAGGCCCAAGAACATTGACGCACATGCAGTTTTTTCAATTTTCCACATTTGAATTTTTTTGCGGCTTCACACTAACTGGCATGGAAGAAGAAATAACATTATGGAAAGTAATATTTGTTACGCACAAAATAAGCCCTCACACCGCCTCTGTACACGAGAAAAAATGAAAAAGTTATGGATTTTTGAAGATGGAGAGCGAGAAATCAGCGAAAATACCTTGCGTCCTTAAGGGGTTAAGGACTGGAGGGTTCGTCGGCAATTTCTCGCTCTCCAACTCAAAAATCCTAACTTTTCCATTTTCCGTGTTACAGGACTGTGTGAGGGCTTATTTTGTGCGTAACAAATTTTACTTCCCATAATGTTATTTATTTAACATGCCGTGTACTGCGAAGCTGAAAATAATAAAACCTGTGAAAAAATTGAAAAAAAAAAAACGCCACGTCACGTTCTTGTGGGACTTCAAGTTTTAAGACTTTCACTTCTTCGACTCCAAATAACACGCCACTTTATTATTGGTTCGGTGTATAATAAACATCAACTTACCTCTCCGGCGCTCCAATGGCGCGCGCGCGGTCCCTCGATCCGTGCCCTGTTGTTAAGGGGGACACAGGAGCCGCACACAGGGGAGCTTCCGGGTCAGCGATATGTGGCGGTCTCCTCCATGCGGTCCCCATCTTCAGTTGTTGTAAGCGCTGAGAGATGGTGTCGGGATGGGAGCTTCTGGGCGGCGGAAGCTCCCTGTGGGCCTTGTAATGAAACAGGCGCCACAGAGAAGACCGGCCGCGCCGATGAGGTGAGCATATGTTTATTATGTTTAAATAGCCCGCTCCAGCACTGCCCTCAGTAATTTTTAAAACCTGGATACCCCTTTAAACAGTTGTGTGATAATACGATGGCACCTGGTGGCAATCACAAGACCATGGACAGATTTCTATCTACTGGAAGTAAACAGAAGCTTTCTAGAGTAGGACAGCAAGCAGAGATCTAAAAACCGAGGAGTTGATACAGAAAGGGTATTGGAATATTTATAACTTTTCATTACACAATCCATATAAATTTGCTGTAAGTGGACAACCCCTAAAGAAAAACCTGTTATCAAAATCCAGCGCGATACACATTGGGACACTTAGTCACAGATCGAGGCACTGTGACTAGTAATCTTCCTATATTTGTTACCCATGGCCTCCTAAGATAAACTTATTATGCTAATGATGCCTGATGGGCATCCAGAGCCCCTCAATGCTGCAGCGTCAGAGGCTGTTAAAATGAGCAGAATATGTCTGAGTAATCTAGCAGCAGAAGGAAGTGTAGGGAGACCTACTCTGCTCATTGTAAATACCAGGTAAAAGACATCACTAAGGGCCTTTGGAAACACCCCCATAGCCCCTCCGGCTCATTAGCAATATTTTAGAAGTCAGTCATTGATAACAAATAACCACAGTGCCTGGATCTATGAGTGTCCATGCTTTATCATGATGGCACATTTTCTTTAAAGTAGTTTGACCTTCCCGGTTACTGAGGCAACTTGCACCCATTTTTTTTCCTTATCAACTACACTTGCATGGTTTCTCCTACGTGTCTGCATGGGAGAACTATAAATGGGACTAATTTCAAACTGATTGATTTTCCTTTCAAACAGATAGGACTACAATTCCCATACAGAAGTGTCTAATCAGCTGGGGACAGCCACTGCCCAGATGCTTACCACCTAGCCAATGGATAGAAAAGTCAATCTTGGGACAACCCTTTTAAGGACTACCATCAAAAACTACCATAAATCAGTGACAATTACTCAAAGATCCGGGCTCCATGACATTGATTTTTGATAATTATTTATATAGCGCACACAGATTAGGCAACGCTGCACAAAGCATGACAAATTGGTCCATGGTCTCCTTCCTTCTAAAGTCAACTTAAAGTTATGCTAATGAGTTTAAAGTGCTACATGCTGCAGGTTAACAGGCTACATTGTGCAGGAGCACTTCCCACCTTAAGCTGAAACTTCCTCTGCTGTAATCAGATTACATTAGGCAAAGGGGTGTGTGGAGGGAGCAGAGGATGAGACCATCTAGCAGCCTGTGAATCTGCAGGACAGCAGTTCTTTGGTAACATCCCCACAGACCTTCTGATTCATTAGCATAACTTTGAAAGTTGGTCTTAGAATGATTTAATGATAGATTTACTTTCAGGTTAAGTTTCCAGAACATTCTTGCAGATCCATCCACAGCCAAGTTTCCATTGCAGTAAAAGTTTCAAAAGTTTAAATTACACTGGTAAATGTTGGCTTTCATGGCTTTTTAAGGGTCATCTGCATGTTTTGTTGGTCTTTGTGATTTAAATATAGAAAACTATAGTTCCTTTTAAGGACTACCATCAAAAACTACCATAAATCAGTGACAATTATTCAAAGATCCGGGCTCTATGACATTGATTTTTGATAATTATTTATATAGCGCACACAGATTAGGCAACGCTGCACAAAGCTTCACAATTTGGTCCATGGTCTCCTTCCTTCTAAAGTCAACTTAAAGTTATGCTAATGAGTTTAAAGTGCTACATGCTGCAGGTTAACAGGCTACATTGTGCAGGAGCACTTCCCACCTTAAGCTGAAACTTCCTCTGCTGTAATGAGATTACATTAGGCAAAGGGGTGTGTGGAGGGAGCAGAGGAGAGGGTGAGACCGTCTAGCAGCCTGTGAATCTGCAGGACAGCAGTTCTTTGGTAACATCCCCACAGACCTTCTGATTCATTAGCATAACTTTGAAAGTTGGTCTTAGAAGGATTTAATGATAGATTTACTTTCAGGTTAAGTTTCCAGAACATTCTTGCAGATCCACAGCCAAGTTTCCATTGCAGTCAAAAGTTTCAAAAAATTTAAATTACACTGGTAAATGTTGGCTTTCATGGCTTTTTCAGGGTCATTTGCATGTTTTGTTGGTCTTTGTGATTTAAATATAGAAAACTATAGTTCAGTTTTTCATATGTCTTGCACTGAGGAGCGGCTTCTGTCTGCACACTCTGCCATAGAGCCCTGACTGGTGGGGAGGGCTGCAGTTATAGTTGACTTTGTAAAACATTTTCTCATATAGATCTCTTGAGCTCAGCCACAGTGATCTTGGGGTTCTTCTTTACCTCTCACTAGGGCTCTTCTCCCACAATTGCTTAGTTTGGCTTGGTGGCCAGGTCGAGAAATAGTTGTGGTTGTCCCAAACTTCTTCCATTTAAGGATTATGGGGGCCACTGTGCTCATAGGAACCTTGAGTGCTGCAGAAATTCTTTTGTAACCTTGGCCAGCTCTGTGGATTGTTCCCTAGAGCTCAAGATGTGTGCCTTTTCTAATCAAGTTCAATCCGTTATTGAACACAGCTGAACTCCAATGAGGGAGTAGAACCATCATGTGGAGTATCAGATGGAAATGGACAGCATGTGAGTTAAATAGGAGTGTACATGAATGAGTGGATTAAAAAGAAATTTTACACTATGTTTCATTGCAGCCAATTGGTAAGATCAAAAAATTAATTGTTCTGAATAATTTCCGTACCCACTGTATATATATTTATATATGGTGTCCAGCAGGAGATAACCCCTTATATATACTGTCTAGTAGGACATACACCCTTATGTATAGTGCTTAGGTGCCCCCCCCCCCATTATCCCTTATATATAGTGTCCAGCAGCCATTTATATAATTAGAACTCTCCTTCCCCGACCTCCGAGATGTGTCCTTGCGCATTGTCTGTGCACACAGTATAATCTGGCAGTGGTGTGGTAATTATGCCACCACTGCAGAGCGCAAGAACACATCTGACTGTGCCGCTCTGGTCATCAATTAAAGACACGCATATCATTTATTATGTATCTCTTCTGTTGGGTTAGGCCGCGGTCACACGTACCGCTAGACGTCCGTTCATAACGCGACGCTAGGGCACAGGGGGAGGTCCTCGAAGGGAAGAAAGGAAGGGATGGAGAGGAGAGGAATAGATGTGGGGGAGGGACCGAGAAAAGGATGGTAGTATAGGGGAGACGTGAGAGGGGGGATGGGCGTTTGTTATCTGTTGGGGGTGGGAAGAGATGCGGTTGGAGTAGAAAGGGCCCGAACCACATCGTTTCCTGGATCGCTTAACAAAAATCCGCAGGCGTTTCCCTGGAAACGCATGTGCGTTCGGGCCAAGGACCTCCCCCTGTGCGCTAGCATCGCGTTATGACGGACGCTTAGCGGTACGTGTGACCGCGGCCTTAGCCCCTTCCATCTTCTGGATGCTCCTGGCTAGATCATGTGAGGGCTGTTCCTGTAGTCTGGGGCCACACATGGCATTTTGTACCCGTTTTTGGTCCGTTTTTAAGCAGTTAGTCCAAAAACGCATGCGTTTTGAAAAACGCTTGCTTTTTTTTTAATGCATCCGTTTTTGACAAGTTTTAATTAAGATAATTGGTAAAACCTGTCAAAAACGGACGTTTTTTCAAAAAACAGATGCGTTTTTCAAAAGAAAAAGCGGACCAAAAACTGGTTCAAAACACCATGTGTGACATCACCCTGTGGGTGATGTCACACATGCCGTTTTCAGGCCGTTTTTAGTTTAGTGCATTTTCAAATCGTAATAAACGCATGCATTAAGAAACGGCCTAAAAACGCCACGTGTGTCTTCACCCTAAGGCTGGTGAAGCATGATTCCAGACTGCAGTCCAACAAGTTGAGGCAGTAACAAAGTGCGCTGTGACCCTCAGTTTTTCATATGTCTTGCACTGAGGAGCGGCTTCTGTCTGCACACTCTGCCATAGAGCCCTGACTGGTGGGGAGGGCTGCAGTTATAGTTGACTTTGTAAAACATTTTCTCATATAGATCTCTTGAGCTCAGCCACAGTGATCTTGGGGTTCTTCTTTACCTCTCACTAGGGCTCTTCTCCCACAATTGCTTAGTTTGGCTTGGTGGACAAGTCGAGAAATAGTTGTGGTTGTCCCAAACTTCTTCCATTTAAGGATTATGGGGGCCACTGTGCTCATAGGAACCTTGAGTGCTGCAGAAATTCTTTTGTAACCTTGTCCAGCTCTGTGGATTGTTCCCTAGAGCTCAAGATGTGTGCCTTTTCTAATCAAGTTCAATACGTTATTGAACACAGCTGAACTCCAATGAGGGAGTAGAACCATCATGTGGAGTATCAGATGGAAATGGACAGCATGTGAGTTAAATAGGAGTGTACATGAATGAGTGGATTAAAAAGAAATTTTACACTATGTTTCATTGCAGCCAATTGGTAAGATCAAAAAATTAATTGTTCTGAATAATTTCCGTACCCACTGTATATATATTTATATATGGTGTCCAGCAGGAGATAACCCCTTATATATACTGTCTAGTAGGACATACACCCTTATGTATAGTGCTTAGGTGCCCCCCCCCCCATTATCCCTTATATATAGTGTCCAGCAGCCATTTATATAATTAGAACTCTCCTTCCCCGACCTCCGAGATGTGTCCTTGCGCATTGTCTGTGCACACAGTATGATCCGGCAGTGGTGTGGTAATTATGCCACCACTGAAGTATAGCTTGCATGCAGAGCGCAAGGACACATCTCTGACTGTGCCGCTCTGGTCATCAATTAAAGACACGCATATCATTTATTATGTATCTCTTCTCTTGGGTTAGGCCGCGGTCACAGGTATCGCTAGACGTCCGTTCATAACGCGACGCTAGGGCACAGGGGGAGGTCCTCGGCCTGCGGGTGATGTCACACATGCCGTTTTCAGGCCGTTTTTAGTTTAGTGCATTTTCAAATCGTAATAAACGCATGCATTAAAAAAGGGCCCAGAAACTGCCTAAAAACGCCACGTGTGTCTTCACCCTAAGGCTGGTGAAGCATGATTCCAGACTGCAGTCCAACAAGTTGAGGCAGTAACAAAGTGCGCTGTGACCCTAGAATTCTGTAAAACACCTGGAAGCCGAATCTGCCATCCTAAAGCCTTGAATGAGGAGCAGTCCATAAGAGGCTGGACTCGCTCTACACTTATGCTTAGAAGGGTGGAGGACATGCGCCTCTGGTGGCCGGTAGGATTACACAGCTCCCACGCATCACCCCGGAAGTGGGAACACCCCAAAGGCCTTGTTGCAACAGTCCATAAAACTACAGGCCTAAACCTGTGGGTTACTCACTACCAGGCCTCACAGTGTGAGAAGCATGGAGCCTGGGGAGAAGGGTCACAGTGTGAGAAGCATGGAGCCTGGGGAGGAGGGTCACAGTGTGAGAAGCATGGAGCCTGGGGAGGAGGGTCACAGTTGAAATGCTCATCCACCAGCACTACAAAATACCTATATGGTGAATGTCGTAACAGAATAAAAGTGTACATGTCTCAGTTGTTGCTTCTCCCCTTTCGCCACTGATAAAAATTGGAATAGTGATCGAAAGGTCAAACTGTACCTAAAATAATATCAATATGTAGACAGCCAATCAAATAAAGACTCCTAAACCACAGCCTAAAGACTCCTTAACCCCTTATCACCAACACTTGTTTTCAGTTTAGTGACCAGACTTGATTTTTAGAAGTCAGACGTGTCACGATAATTGGTTATAACTTCGGAACGCTTTAACATATCCCCGGTGATTTAAATGTGTTCTCGTGACGCATTGTACTTCTGTAGTTGTAAAATTAAGTGATAAGTTTGCGGTTTCGTTCTGAACAAAAATGAAAATTTGGCAAAAGTTTGTAAAATTATTATTTTAAGTTTTTGACATGTTACTGCTTCCAGAACAGGAAGGAAAGTAAAAAATACCCAAAAAAAGCGATTGATAATAACTTCGGCATGTCTGATTTATGTTGAGTCCTCTCATTTTTCTAGGATGTTATGAGGCGCAGAACTTAGGTGGCAAGTTTCAATGTTTATGAAAATCGCCAAAACTCACATTTTTTGGGGACAAACCAGTTTCACAGTGACTATGAAAGGGCCTAAATAATAGTAACACCCAATAAATACCCACTTATTAGAACTTCCCCCCTCAGCGTATGTTAAAACAACTTTATTAAGCCTAGTAACCCTTTTAAGTGTTCACAGGTAAACAATATGGACCTGCGATTAGAAAATTTAGAATTTCAGGTGCAACGTCTGTATTTTCTGTTGGACAGATCTTGGTTGAGCTTATCTTATTTTTTGCCATGTGTTGTTCTTTTCAGTTGTATTAATTGAGGGCATGTAACTTTTGTGATCACTTTAAAACATGTTTTGTAGAGGGTATTTTTTTAGCAGCATATCTTTATTGTATGTTTTTTAGTCTGGTTCTACACATAGTTTTCTTTCTTTTCATTTCCGTTGTTATCTTATTATACAGTGGTTACATCCAATACACTTCTAAAAACAATATACCCAAGTAGGACAATGCACTGTTTGCAACATACAAGTAGAAAATCCATCAATTGGAAAGAGTTGGCAGGATTATTTTGGCTCCTTAATTTATATGATTATAAAGACACGGGGTCAGTCTTAGGCCAAATCTGTTAGCAGATTATTGGGTGGGTGGCTAGTGTGCCGTTTTTTTTTTTTTTTTTTTCTTATCCAATTTTCCATAAATATTACAAAAACCCTTAATCAAAAAGGAAAGGGATAGTTTTAAACAATCACAGATAGTCAACACAGCGTTAAGTTAAATATAAAATTTTAGTACATTAAAATATGCTATACGCTCCAAAATCCACTATATATATTGATATAGGAGCATCCTAATAATCAGAAATAACCAAACACTTTCACCTTATACAGCTCTGTTATAATCACCTTAACTACAACAACAATAAATATTTGATATCATAGAGCTATGCTTATCCTAGATTCCCACTTACTTTTTCTTTCCTCTAACTATTCCTTTCCCTCCCTCCCAACCCCTCCCAGTCAGGGGGGGAAAAAAGAAAGAAAAAAAAAGTAAATAAATAAATTAAAAATGTATACATACATATATATATTATAATATATATACAATCATTACCTCCTCAAAGTTCGGTTCTACATATCGTATAGCCATCTTTTTGACACCTTCCTAATCTATATATTTAATTTTATTCTATCTTAGTCTCTTATGCCATTCTGCAGGGATGGTCTTTAGGGGATATCCAATTATAAAATTCAGTATATACAGCAAGCCACCTGTAGTGCCGATTCCAACCATCTAACCTGATGAGAGGTACCATTGATGGGGGTTATAAACAATATTTCCCAGCAGGAAAGACATTGGGTTGTCTTAGGGACCGTCAGTCCTGATTACACGGCTTACCTCTAATGTACTACAGTATATCCTCCCAGAATTCCGAGTACTATATTACAGTTCCACATCATGTGGAGAAATCTGCATTGTTTCCTGGCACTTCGGGCATTTTACGTTCTTGGTCTCTTAAAAAACCGATTGATAAGTAGTCGGAGAGTCGTTAGTACACTCTATTAAGTTATCATATTTTGAACTGATCAGACTGTTCTTTTTCACATACAATGGTCATATTTTGAAGATGGTCGTCCCTGTTTATCCGATAACACTCCAATATCTTTGTCCCATTTTCTTTTCACTGATATGTGTGTTGGTTCCCTAATAGTATTTATAATAAATTATATAGTTTGGATGATAATTTTTCCCCCCATCAACTTTTCCCAAAAATTCATATGATATGTTAGTCCCTATCCTAAACCTCTGATTATCCACCCTCAACTTCATGTATTCTATGTGCTCTTAATGAACATATAAAAATAGTTTGGATCATAAATATTTATATAATCTTTCACTGGTCAAAAGGGAATTAATTACCATCTACAAACTCTGTGAACTAATGGATTCCTTTATGCCTCCAAAAAGTCTACCGTGAAAATTCTCTAATTCTTTAAAGGGTAACCTACAACACAAATCTTCTATAAAGGTAGACTCGGTGGTAGGTGGGATCATGGGACGTGAGATAGCCCTTTTAAGGTTGCAATCCTCACGTCCCCACACTTTTTTGTTAACTTTTATTAGACTTTTATGCAAATTTACTTATGCGGCTACTGGGGCGTGGAGTAGCCACATCTGAGGTTACACAAGGCGGCTTACTCACGCCCCGGGGAGCCTTTCCCCTCTAATCACCCATCTCGGCGATCCTGACCGTCTGCGCATGCGCAGAAGGAGCAGGCCAGGCGCCTGTTTAGGAGCAGTGACCCCGCAGGCGCGGGGCCTGCTCTTCTGCGCCGAGATGGGGATTAGGAGGGGGAAAAGAGGCTACCGGGGCGTGGAGTAGCCGCCTCGTGAAACTTAGATGCGGCTACTCCACGCCCCCGTAGCCGCATAAGTAAATTTGCATTAAAAAAGTCTAATAAAAGTGACAAAAAAGTGTGGGGACGGAGGATTAGCCTTAAAAGGGCTATCTCACGTCCCATTGATCACCTACCACCCTTAATCGACGTTTCTGCAATAATGGTGAAAATTTGTGCTATTATTTATTTCATATTTTTTTAATCCATTTCCTAAGTTTTTCGAAAACAACTTGCATATTGGTTAACATTCTAAGTGTAATTGATTCAAACGGCCTGATTCTAATACAACTATCAATTCCTGTGTCTATTCCACTCTCATAGCAACCTATGGCGCACGGCGCCGGAGTACGGGAAAAGATATGGACAGGTTTCATGATCTTTTTACCGGTACGGAACGGTACGGGCGCCGTGTGCGTGCACCGCGTACGCTCCCGGTAGGGTGCGTGCGCCCATAGAAGTGTAGGGGGACGTATATCGGCGTATATACGGCGGCCGTCTACGTCCCCTACGTTAGTGTGAATGTAGCCTAACGTAATAATATACAGCAACTTGGGGAAGAATAATCATCTTTATAAGTGCCTTCTATCTAACTGTGACAGTGATAAATTTATCCATATAGACCAATTTTTTTCTCACCAGTTGTATTATAAGGGACCAAATGTTATCTATTAAGACTGGAGTTCTCTGATACTTTTATGCGAGATATTTCTATACATCTCCTCTCGCTAACACATTCAATTACATTAGTGTCAATCACTTCAAGTTCACAAAGGGAGATAGTGATTTGACCCAGTGACCTCAAATCCCGAATTCTCAAGAAAGCTCAGGATGGATCCATAATCGCCCAAATGGATCTATCTGTCGGAAGCTTGACTGTGAAAACCACGTCATCAGCATATGTAAGATTTTATTCTTCGAGCACCACAGCCCCATCCAATTATATCATGATTATTCCCTACACCTTAATTACCAGTGGCTCCAAAAATTAATAAAAACAAAAATGGGGGATACTGGGCATCCCTGCCTTGTCCATTTGATTTTTTAATCTTCATCGACATCCCCAGCTTGGTCTTATCTGGCCCGTAGGTCCGAGTATAAAAGTGGATGTAACCGATAAATTCCTGTCAAATCCCCCCCCCCCAAAACATTTCATAGCCTCCAGAGGAAGACCCACTCACCCTGTCGCACGCCTTTGAGCATCTTACGACAGGATGGAGCGGGTTTCCCCCGGCCTTCTGAATCCCTGCCGAAAATCCATCGTAGGTTATTAGCCCAATGTCTCCCAGGAGGGTGAGCCTGACTGATCCCAAGTGTATTATACCGCCACCACCGTCCTCAAATCTCATGCCAAGTTTGGCCAACAATTTAACGTCGGTTTTGTTGATAAGTTGGTAAGAAGGATAGAGGGCAGAGAGCTGACTAACCTCAAGCTCATTTTATTTTTTTACATTAGCGCAACCTGGCCCTCGCTAATAAGATAGGTTCACTTTCCTCCCTGATGTGAGCAGTTAAAAATCCAAGAGGATAGGAGCAGAAACCGCCTTACATCTCGATAAATTCGAAGGGCAGTTCCATAGAACCTGGGGCAAGTAGAGTGCCCGAATCGAAGTCCAGTTGCTTTTCCCCTATCATCTTCTTCAGTAATCTGTTTATCAGTTTGTGAGGGTATTGCTGGAGGAAAAATTGTATATTATGGGAAGTTTTTAGTGATTATTTGAATTTATATCGTTCACCAAGTGGGTTCAGTATGATTAGAGTAACAGATTAATACGGACTTGGTATACTTTATTTGGATTTGATATTAAATGGGCGGTGATTAGGCGACTTTTATTTATTTATTTAAGTATTATTATGAAAGATTTTACATTTTTTTTTTTACATTTTAAAATGTTTCCCAAACTTGGGCTTGAGCAATTAACTTGATTGAGTGTACATGTAAGTAATGCATGATCAGTTAGTTACAGCAGGGTCCTGCCAGGGGCAGACCCGGCGTGAAGAGGAGCTGTCAGCCTCAGGGGCACACGGCCGGACCCTGCGGCCAGGATGGATCACCAGGGGTTTTTATGATCTGGGTGTGAGTGCAGGTCTTCACAGTCAGGCAATGAGGCCCGCTGTCCACAACATCTTCTGATAAGCCGAAGTAGAAAGGCGGTCATCAGAGAAGACCTGTAAAAATACATTATACCACCAGGATGAAGGAATGGCTAACTCAAGCACACTTAAATGCTGGTGTGTTCTCTCCGTCAGGTCTTGCTCTTCATTTAGCTTCTGCTCGCATTAAAAAAAGTTATGGGGTGAACCTGAGGGGGGCTCCTGGTTCCATTGATGTCAATGGAGCCCGGGGTCACAGGTTCATTTTGCACAATTTTCAAAACCTTCAGTTCCTAAAACACAAGTGTGCATATAAGATTCTACAAGAAGAGAGAACTGACAGACCAGAGGGGGCCACCACCAGAATGTAAATTGTTTGATTGTAATCCTTCATCCTGGTGGTTAGATGTCCTTTAATGGGCGGGCTGTAAAAAACCTAATACAGCAGGTCATTAAGGGTTAAAGGGGTATTCCCATTTAATAAGTAATGATATTGTTAATAAGATAGTTACACAAATTCCCAATAACTTTCTGTATCAATTCTTTGGTTTCTAGATCTCTGCTTGCTGTCATTCTATAGAAAGAATTCACTGTTATTTCCAGTGGAAGAAATCTGACATGGTTACCAGGTGCCACAGCTCGTATATCACACAGCTCTCTGTAATACTAATGAGCTGTACACCTGTGGGACCATGGTCAGATTACTGTCCACTGGAAATTAAAATATAAGCTTTTTAGAATGACAGCAAACAGAGATCTAGAAAACCATGAGGAAATGATACACAAAGTATATGGAAAAAATTGTATTCCTTTTCATTCCATAACAAACAATAACATAATTTGTGAAAGGTGGGGAAGACCCTTGGAATGACCTAGGGGTGCATTCACACAGGCGTCCTGATGCATGTTTTTGGACGCCCCCCCCATGGCTTCTTATGTTACTATGTGTTTTCCAGCTTTGAAGATTGTTAACCAATTACATTTATTGAGTGTCTTCCGCTTTGTCAGGATCTGCTCTTATTAGCTTTTGAGGCCCTTGTTTTTTTACGAAAAATCTTAAAAAATCATTTGCAAATGAGCCTGAGGGGCTCCATGCCCTATTGACATCTGCATCTTTGCCAGCACGTTACTTTAAAGCTGTAGAGGAAGAGAGCCTCCTCCAGCACACATGAAGCGACGCCCTACAGAATGGCCGCCTGCTTCCTCCAGAGAGACAGAGGAGGACGAGGAGACATTGAAAAGCGGAGGTGTGGAGTGTCAGTGGGGGATAGAGAGGTCAGAAGTGTCTGAGAAGAAACTGTCTAGTTGCCCATGGCAACCAAAGAGGTTCAGTTTAAGTTTTTTTTATTTTTTTTTTAACAACTTGAGAAAGGTAAGCCTAGCTCTGAATTGGTTGCCATTGGCAACTACAACAAGTTCTGCTCTCTGACATTCTGATAAAAGTCCCTTATAGGGCAATGATGTTTGTAATATATACTTCCAACACAACCACCTGTGACTGCACCCTCATTGGACCTAGACATGGTCTGATCACCAGCCACACATACACTCACAGGCCACTTGATTAGGGTACACCTGTCCAACTGCTCGTAACAATTAATTCTAATCAGCAATCACATGGCGGGCAAACTCAGTGCATTTAGGCATGTAGACATGGTTCAAGACAATCTCCTGCAGTTAAACGGAGCATCAGTATGGGTACGAGAAAGGTGATTTGAGTGCCTTTGAACGTGGAATGGTTGTTTGTGCCAGAAAGGGTGGTCTGATCATCCCTACCTCCTCGGAAATTGGACAGTAGAAGAGGGGAAAACGTCTGAGAGTCTCGATTCGGCGTCGACATTCGGATGGTCGGGTCAGAATTTGGCGTCAACAACAGGAAAGCATGGATCCATCCTGCCTTGTATCAACGGTTCAGGATGGGGTGGTGGTTGGGTCATGGGGTGTGGGGAATATTTTCTTGGCACTCTTTGGGCCCCTTGGTACCAATTGAGCATCATTGCAACGCCACAGCTACCTGAGTATTGTTGCCTGACCATGTCCCATTCCCTTATGACCACAATGTACCCAACATCTGATGGCTACTTTCAGCAGGATAAGCGCCATGTCATAAAGCTGGAATCATCCAGACTGGTTCTTGAAATGCATGAAGGGTCATGCCTAAAAAAAAATGGCTCCACAGTCACCAGATTCATCCAATAGAGCATCTTTGGATGTGGGGGAACGGGAGATTTCGAATCAGGATGTTGCAGCCGGACAAAATCTGCGGGCAACTGTGTGATGCATCATTCAATATGGACCAAAATCTCTAGGAATGCTTCCAGCACATTGATGAATCTATGCCACGACGATGAGGCAGTTCTTCAGGCAAAGGGGGGTGGAGGGTTCCAACCCGTACTTGCATGGTGTACCTAACACTGGCCGAGAGTGAAGGACAAGGACTTGCCATACCCAACATATTTACAAAACCCCCCCCCATTGCTGTGTAAACTGACTCCATCATTACTGTAGTATCTCCATGCTCACCTTGACATATATACTCTATGATGTGTAAGTTTCCTCACTATTAAAAAAAGAAATTAAAAATTCTGGCTGCAGTTTGACAATTTTTCACCCCCTTAATCCGACCCCCTGGACACCATGCTCTGCACTGTGATTGGTCATGAAAAAAACCCCGTTGATACAATGTCGCTCCTCTGTTCGCTGCATCGCTCCTCATAGCCTTCCATTGCTCCGCTAAGCACATACGTCTTGTCAAAGGAGGCAGCGGGAGAAAATTGTAGCAAGTATGTCCTTCCATCATTACTTTTTTCGGGGCGGGGATTCATCGTTATAGTGGTCAGATGGGGGCAACAACCAGGCCTCAGGCTGCCACTGTATGTCAATGTATACAATTTGGTGTATCCATCGTGAGCTTTCTCGACGTAAGCAGACTAATAAGTATATTGAACTGTGATGTATCTACGTATATAGTAACAAGGAGGAAATGTGTGGGGGGACTTGTATTATATATCAAGACAGCGCTATTGCTCAGTTGGGAGGTATACATAGGAGTATGTGCTGACAATAGGAGCAACCACCACCATGATGATGGCCGTGGGACACATGGGGCAGATTTATCAAGTGTCTGAAAGTCAGAATATTTCCAGTTGCCCATGGCAACCAAAACAGCTAGCTTTCATCTTACAGCCATGATATTTTAAAGGGGGCGTGATTGGTGCCATGGGCAACTAGAACTATTCTGACTTTCAGGACAGCTTATAAATCTGCCCCATGGTGTGACCTTTTTAACATCAGCGGTTAGCATGAATATTTGATATGGATTAGCACCTGAACGCACACCAATATCTGTAAGTGACTATATTTGTTATGTAAATTTCTTCATTTTAAGATTTCTCATAGAAGGGTAAGTTTTAAGTCTTTCCGAAACTCATTAGATTAATTTCAAATACAAAATGGGTATGTTTTTAAAAAAGAGATCCCCGTTTTTGTCTGCACTATAAATGCTAAACAGTGACCCTCCTCCCAAGGCTCCAGATTCTAAGACTGTGACCCTCCACTCACAGGCCTCCATGGCTTCTCACGCTGTGTGACCCCTCCTCCACGGCTCCATGCGTCTCAAGCTAGTGACCTCCGCCCAGGCTCCATGCTTCTCACCACTGTGAACCCTATCCCCAGGCTCCATGCTCTACGCTGTTGACCTCCTCCCAGGCTCAAGTTCTAACACTTGTGTGACCCTCCTCCCCAGGCTCCATGATTCTCACATCGTTGACCCTCCTCCCCAGGCTCCATGCTTCTCACACTCTGTGACCCTCCTCCCAGGCTCCTGCTTCTCACACACTGTGCACCCTTATCCCCAGGCTCCATGCTTTCTCACACTGTGAGGCCTGGTGAGTGAGTAACCCACAGGTTTAGGCTTAGTTTTATGGATGTTGCAACAAGGCTTTGGGGTGTTCCCACTCGGGATGTCCAAGGGGGTGACTTGCGTGGGAGCTGTGTAACCTACGGCACCAGAGGCGCATGTCCTCCACCCTTCTAAGCATAGCTGTAGAGCTAGTCCAGCCTCTTATGGACTGCTCCCTATACAAGGTTAGGATAGCAGACTCGGCTTCCAGGTGTTTTACAGAATTCCAGGGTCACAGCGCACTTTGTTACTGCATCAACTGTTGGACTGCCGTCTGGAATCATGCTTCACCAGCCTTAGGGTGAAGACACCGGCGTTTTAGGCCGTTTCTTAATGCATGCGTTTATACGATTTGAAAATGCACTAAACTAAAAACGGCCTGGAAAATGGCATGTGTGCATCCACCCACGGTGATGTCACACATGGTGTTTTGGAACCAGTTTTTGGTCCGCTTGTTCTTTTGAAAACGCATCTGTTTTTGAAAAACCGTCCGTTTTTGACAGCGTTACCAATTATCTTAATTAAAACTTGTCAAAAACGGTTATGCATTAAAAAAAAAGCAAGCGTTTTTCAAAACGCATGCGTTTTTGGACTAACTGCTTAAAAACGGACAAAAACGGGTAACCAAATGCCATGTGTGGCCCCAGACACGGAACGCCTCACATTGACTAGCAGGAGCATCCAGAAGATGAGGGGCTAGGCCGCGGTCACACGACCGCTAAGCGTCGTCATAACGCATGCTGCGCACAGGGGAGTCTGCCCGAACGCACATGCGTTTCCAGGAAAACGCTGCGGATTTTGTTAAGCGATCCAGGAAACGATGTGGTCGGGCTCCTCCAACGCACAGCGTTCGTCTCCCAAAATCTTGGTCTCCCAATCAATTCTTCTTCGAGGACCTCCCCCTGTGCCCTAGCGTCGCGTTGAACGGACGTCTAGCGGTACGGGGACCGCGGCCTAACCCAACAGAAGAGATAATAATAAATGATATGGTGTCTTAATTGATGTACCAGAGCGGCACAGTCAGATGTGTTCTGCGTCTGCAGTGGTGGCATAATTACACACCACTGCCAGATAACTGTGTGCCAGACAATGCGCAAGGACACATTCTCGGAGGTCGGGGGGAAGGAGAGTTCTAATTATATAAATGGCTGCTGGACACTATTATATAAGGGATAATTGGGGGGGGGGGCCACTAACACTATACATAAGGGGTGTTAGTCATACTAGACAGTATATATAGGGGTTATCTCCTGCTGGACACCATATAATAAATATTATACAGTGGGTACGAGAAATTATACAGAACAATAATGTTTTTGATCTTACCAATGTGGCTGCAATGAAACATGAGTGTAAAATTTCTTTTTAATCCACTCATATGTACACTCCTATTTTAAACTCACATGCTGCCATTTCCACTGATACTCCACATGAATGTTCTTTACTCCCTCATTGGAGTTCAGGGTGTTCAATAAGCGATTGAATTGATATAGAAAAGGCACAAATCTTGAGCTCTAGGGAACAATACACAGAGCTGGCCAAGGTTACAAAGAATTCTGCAGCACTCAAGGTTCCTATGAGCACAGTGGCCCCCATAATCCTTAAATGGAAGAGAAGTTTGGGACAACCACAACTATGCTCGACCTGGCCACCAAGCCAAACCTAAGCAATTGTGGGAGAAGAAGAGCCCTAGTGAGAGGTAAAGAAGAACCCCAAGATCACTGTGGCTGAGCTCAAGAGATCTATATGAGAAAATGTTTTACAAAGTCCAACTATAACTGCAGCCCTCCCCACCAGTCCGGGCTTTATAGCAGAATGTGCCAGTAGAAGCTTCTCCTTAGTGCAAGACGTATTAAAGCCGCATACAGTTTCCAAAGATACATGAAGGACTCCCAGACTGTGAGAAATAAGATTCTCTGGTCTGATGAGACGAAGATTCTCTGGTGGTAATTCTAAGCAGTATGTGCAGTAAGCAGTATTTGCTCATAACCTACCAAATACAATCCCAACAGTGACACATGGTGGTGGCAGCATCATAGAGGTTTGTACTATTTTAATACTACATGATCATAAGTAATATATTATTAGTGCATTTCATGTTTTCTCTTTTTCATGTAATATTTTAATAGATGGGCTTCTAAGTCTGTGATTTCGTTCACTGCCCATTTATTTTTCCTAGCGGTGACCTTGGTTTTGTAATAAATTCCAGACACAACAAGGACGACCCTGGGATAACAGCACCAGAAGTAATAGAGATGTAAATTACATGAAATAGATTTAATTGTGGAACCAGGTCATTTTACAAAGTTAAAGGAAATAAACAAATTCTTGCAATAAGAAGTGCCCCTGGTTTATCATGTTTGATTTTCATGGTAAATTTCTTTTAAAACCCAACTTTTAATCCTTAGCTGCTGATCTCCGCTACTGGGGCAGAGGTGGAAGACTCCAGAACCCCAGTCTACATTTATATAATGTAATCTAAAAGGTGTCACTGTGGACACTTCTCAATAAAAAGATGTTGTCCAGAGTAGTCACCCTAATTAACACATTGGGGGAGATTTATCAGAAGACTGTTCTAGTTGCCCAATGACAACCAATCAGAGCCTAGCTTTAATTTCCCCACTGCATGCAAGCTGAGCTGTGACTGGTTGTCATTGGGCACACATTTTCTCACACATTTCTGATAAATATCCCTCATTATTTCTATTTAGTGCCACCTTGCTGTGTATTGCTATACTGTACATATTACCATACACTTCATAGCTATCCCAATGCTTCTCTGTGCACCTTTTTTGTAATATCACATCCATAGGAAAGAAACATCACAGATGTCAATCAAAAAAATAAATAAATTAGAGGTGCTATGTTATCTATAATGACGTCACCACAGAGGCCAAACCTGATGTTAAAATGCAGAAGAGTGCACAGGAGAGGAACGGCAGCAGAGATGAAGGTAAGTAGCATATTGTAGAAGTTATTGTTTTGCTGTACGCAACAAAGTATCACAACACAGATCCTCGCCTCACAAGGTTTGTCAAGTCTTGTGTAAATAGAGCAAAAAAATAAAAAATCTGAAAAGTTATTTACCTTCTAAATTCTTAATCAAGATCTCTGATTGCTGTGAGGGAGCCAAATAACTAAACTATCAGCAAAATTCTTAGAAATGAATAAATAAATTTTATAGAAATCTGTTCCTGCTTCCTTTCTTCCTCATTCAAGCAGTTTGTTGAAATCAGATTTCTGCCTTGTATCCACGGACAGTTGACGGAAAAAGGATAAAATGCCTAGTGACTATTTCCCTAGGCATGGAACATTAGCCACCTTATCTGCCTGAAGCGGACAGAGATCTGAGTAATTGTACATCTGTACAATTGAGAAAAAAAAATCACTTCAAAGCATTCTTTTCCTATTTAAAACTGTTTGTAACAATGTATTAGTGTAGATATTAACAAATACATCTTCATTTGCCAACTTTCAATATGGGTTAGGTCACCAATCATTGACCTCCCATCATGAAAATATACTTACTCCTGTAATATACACTTTACCAAAAAATTGGAGTACAGTCTTAAAAACAATGTGTCTTTATTGTATTGTCTAAAAATCTATCTCCAAAAAGCATCTAAAGATTCCAAATGAAGCCATTAGGCAGATGCATCACAAACATGGGCAGTAATATAAAATTACAAGCAAAACTGGAGCCAAGTTTATAGGCGGTGCCGTCATTTAACAAGGGCAAGGATGTTACTTTTCTGCCATGCGTATAACCTACTATGTGAGACGAAGGTGCTTTTTGAAACTAGCAAGAATTAAAGGGGATAATAGTCATACATATAAACTTGGCTGCAGTTATGCTTGTAGTTTTATATTACTGACCGTGTTTGTGACGCATCTGCCTAATGGCTTGAGATGCTTTTTGTACATTCATTTTTAGACAATACATTCAAGATATTTATTCAGATTGTGTTAGCCCAGGACATATGGTATAAGTGTATATTTATTAATTAAATTGTTTTCTAGAAATAATGGAGGAAGAGAATAACAAAGAGTTAAAGGGGTATTCTCGTCTGGGCATTAACATTCAGTTTGATTAATCTTAGTTATTAATAAACATTTCTTCAATTAGATGTTATTAAAAAAAATGTTCCTGTGTGAAGATAATTTTCCATAAATGTAGTCATGTGGTCCCTTAGAAACGAGATAACTCCCTCAGATACGGCCACCTCTGCTGAAGGGATTGGACAAATAAACAAAAGGTTATTGTATATAAAATGTCCTGGAGTTACTACATGTCGCACAGCCGTCCTGTGGTAATGATTGCTGAATCCTGGTGGTCCAGCAGGACTCTATAGTGCAAGTCTGGCCACCGCTGCCAGAGTGTGAGGTGGTCGTATCCGAGGAAGCTATCTCGTTTCTAAGGGACAACATGACTACATTTATGAGAAATTATCTTCACACAGGATCATTTTTTTTAAATAACATCCAATTAAGGAAATGTTTATATATGGCAAATTAATGAAACTGAATGTGAATGCCGAGACGTGAATACCCCTTTAAGACAAGAAGCTCCAGAATGGGGAAAACCAGCACGTAACAGAGGATTGGTTCTCTGATACACTGTTAATAATGGTGGATTCATTTATAACTAGCAGTCAGAGATCTTGAAACCAGGGACGAATTGAAACACAAAGTATAGTTAAAAAGTCAAAAGACTTTTTAATGATTAGACTTTGATCCCTCCCCACCCCCCCCCCCCAAATAATTGCAACCTCATTACACAAAGTCATTGATGAGCTGGAGCTCAAACACTTGAAGATGCTCCTTTAGCTTCTCTCTGACGTCAGACTGTGCACGGCGCTCCCTTATGTGTTCCTGCTGCAAAGAAGAAATCCGTAGACGGAGCCGCTGTTCCCGTCTTCGACAAGCCTCCAGTTGCCTTTGCACTTTGCTCAAAGCCTCCAGCGCAGCCTCTGCTCGTCGCTTCCAGAGGAGAGCATTCCCTACATGGTAACTATGCTCATTTTGTATATAAGCTCCCGGCGGCTGGGGTATACGCATCATGTACGTGGAGGGAGATACGGGCCTTGGAACTTTTTGCCCCTCCTCTGAGGGTTGCCTTGGTTCTGTGTTTAAAGACATCCCAGAGGACATTTCTTCTTGTACACGAGACAGTTCTATGTCTGAAAGTGGCCCATTCATAACTGATGCAACCTCTATGTCCTCCAAAGCAGCCTCTGGATGCATCTGGTGATCCACAGTAGTGGCCAAAGCTCCTTCAGCTGGAGCTGCATCTCCAGGAATATCAATGTTTTCAGGGCAGAGTCCATGGAAGTTAACCACATTAGGAGTTGGTACATTGTCACACCTCCCATTATCAAAGCACTGGTTGTTGGAAGGATTGGCGCTCTCTGGTGCGTCTGTATTATCATTTAGCAGGAAGTCTCTGTGGAGGAATGGAAAACAAAGTGAATTAAAAAAAAAACATCTTGCTAAAAAGTGCCTATGTCTTATCATCCCAAGATCAGGAGTATCCAGCACTGCCAGACCCTGCTGGACGCTGTAATAGAGATGGGGGAAGCGCTGACAGTCTGCTTCCCTTAATCGCTGAACGAGCCTATGCACAGCTCTCTACATCTTTCAGGCTGCCCCAACTATAACGTTCAAGGACCTTAGATGACATCATGTGATTCTCAAGTCACACAACCTGGAGTAGTGACTCTATACTAATAGGTTGAGCTCTCTGTGCCCTGCAGCTACATGGAGAATGTGAGTAGCTGTAGGGCCGCAGGTTGGGGAGCTGGAGTACAAGTATATACTGAGGGGATGAGAAGCTGGGGGAATGTTATACACAGGGTCTGTGTATAAAGAGCTGATTGGGGGGGGGGGGGGGTGGTAGCTGAATGTGGGGGTGTTATACTGAGGGGAAAGGAAGCTTAGGGTACGGAGGGGGTGGGGCAGTTAGTCACTATAAAGTGTTAAAAGCTAATGGTGTGTGTAGGGCGGGCTTTCATGTAACAGGGCTTTTTGGGGACATTTATCATACGCCAGCATCACCTCCCCTGGCGCCCGATACATCAAGAAGCTCTTGATGAATATGGAGGCCAACTGCGTAGCAGCAACCCACTCCCCCTTCACATGAAAGGGGGAGGAAAAAAAAAACACAACTGCTGGCGGTTTAATAGCATTTACGATTATTTCAGGGATTCTGAATGAACGTAGGAGAGATGTCTGTGTGTGCATGTAGCGGGGTTATTGCCGAGATGTGTGTGTGACCACCAGAGAATTTTTAATTGGTGTCATATATTTTTCCTATTTTTGATGTGCCAATCTGGAGTGCATCTTATAGTCCGAAAAATACAGTATATTGTTTTTCCTTTCCATCATAACTTTCTATATAGCAAATAACATTTTTTTCTGCTAAAAGCTGCAATCTGTCAGATGGTTTTTGCATTCTAAACCAGGCCCAACACGTGCAGAATTAAAGGAAATCTACCATTCAGAATACCCCCGACAAATTGAGATTACCTACTTGCAGGTCATCTTAAAGGACATCTAGGACCAGATTTAGAGGTAGGAGACTGTCACCAAAGCAATGCTCATTACCTTAGACATAAAGGACCAGTGTTTCTCCCATCCTTATGCATGTCCGCTACACGAAAAAGTACTTTATAATAAAATAGGCACACCTCCTTCATCATCATTATTATTATTATTCCATCCGCGCTAGTGCTGCATCTTGCGCAGCCTCACTGGTCTTTGTCTGGCTGTACGCGGGGGGACAGCTGGAATAATGATGATGAAGGGGGCATGCATATTTTATCATCGGATGGAGCCATGTTTTTATAAAGTACTTTATTCATTGTAGCGGACCTGCATGAAGATGGGAGAAAAACTGGCCCTTAACGCCTAAGGTAATGAGCATTGCTTTGGTGACAGTCTACCCCCGCTAAATCTGGTAGATGTCCTTTAACACTAATAAAGGCATGTCTATTTAACAGATATTCATGTTTGTTATGCTGCTTAAAAAATATATTTTTATAAAAATATGTAAATTAATCTGTAGTGCTCTGGACAGCGTTAAAACTGCCTCCCCCATGCCATACTTCAGATTCTCCCAATGCTTGCTTCCAATCCTCTCGGGGAGCAATGAGGGGTCCGACGGAGGTATCTCAGAACCCCCATTCATGTGATCCTGTGGATTGGGCCTACTTGTTTGGTGGGAAAACGCCTTCAAGTAATAACTATTTATTTTGCTGCCACTTACCACACAGTTTTAGGTGCTAAAGAGAACAGCTCTTTAGGGTTGTTACCAAACTCTATCTGCAGCTTTGTCTGGTCAAAATTGTTGAGCGAATCCTTCTAAATATATACCTGCATTGCATCATATCACAAAGAGAATAAGTAACTAAAACAATTACAAAGATGTGGACACTGCCTCCTGCACATGTAGGGGAGTCACTGTACAGGAGCGAGAAGGGACAGAAAGCCAGACACTACACTGACTCTTCTTCTTGTCACCGATTTTTACCTCATGCTTCTAGACAATGCTACACTGTTCTGCCACCTGCTGGCCACAATCATCATGTCTCTTCTCAAACAGGGAAGATAACAAAAACTCAAACTTTTCAAAGCGAACCCCCATTTGTCCCCCCTTGATGTCAAGGCTACTCATCCTCCATGTTTTAAAGGAAACTTACCACTTTAAAATGGTAGTTAAAACCCACAAATACCTTGCACAAGCTCAGGGTGAGCTGATGCCGGAGCATATCTTCACTATTTGCAGAAACTGCCGTATTCCGTTTAAAACTGTATTATTCTTTGTATTGCAACCCCCCTTTGGCGCACCCGATATGTGCTCAGCGCACCATGCGTGCGGCTGTGCGCGCGCTTTATTGGGAGGTGCCAGTGACGTCACCGCGCTCTGGGCACACTCTCGCCTGCGCAACTTCAAATTTTTATCCTGGCCGGCTTCGCACGTGAGTGTGACGTCACCGGCTCTCCGGCACCTCCTAATAAAGAGCACGCACAGTCGAAGGGGGGGTTGCAATAGAAAGAATAATACAGTTTTAAACGGAATACGGCGTTTTTTGCAAATAGTGAAGATATGCTCTGGCATCAGCTCACCCTGAGCTTGTGCAAGGTATTTGTGGGTTATAACTACCATTTTAAAGTGGTAGGTTTCCTTTAAACTGCAGCTATGCTTCTTTACAATTTTATCTGTGTAGTGCGAGGTCAATAAATGGTTGGTCTATGGCATTACAACAAAGACAAAATGAGTATGACCTAAACTGGATGATGATATGAAAACATTTCACACTCACTTTTTCCTCTTTATTTTTGTGAGCTTTGTATTTTTCTTTCTCTGCGCTTTCAGTTTGGTTGTTTTCCTCAGTTTTGCTGAAGGTGTAAATATTGTGGGCACAGCATCTTCTTTGAGACGATGGTATCCGCTGTAATACATGATAAATCTGTTCACACCATAAAGGGGTATTCGCCCGAAGAAAAGTTTCTTATATGTACTCAGGATAACAAAATAACACATTCTCTAATTCACTGTTATTAACAAAAATACAGTATTTCACTGATATTAGTCCAACCCGTCTCTATCAGTCCTGCTGCACAGAGTTTTTCAGTTGTTCCTATGCGTTCTGCATGCGCAGAACAGCAGGCCCGCGCCTGTGCAGCCCCGGCTTCGGAGCAGTGACCACGCAGGCGCGGGCCTGCTGTTCTGCGCATGTGCAGACTGCAGGATCGTCGGACAAGGGCGCGCAGCTACGAGCAGCTGCGCGCCGAAGATGGTGAGGAGGAGGAGAAAAGAGGCTACCGGGGGCGTGGAGTAGCCGCCTCGCGTAACCTCAGATGCGGCTACTCCACGCCCCAGTAGTCACATAATAAAATTAGCATCAAAGCTTGATAAGTTACTAAAAAAGTGCGGGGACGTGAGGATTAGCCCTTAAAAGGGCTATCCTCACGTCCCATTGATCCACCTACCACTCGATCTACCTTTATAGGTAGATTTGTGGTGGTAGGTTCCCTTTAATGTAGAGTTAACTCTTTCCTCTGAGCTCTCTATATCCTTGTTGTCTGCCCAGGTATCATTTTGTACATCACTATTGACAATGTATTCTTGAATCAGGACATTTAGGATGAAAGTTACAACAAACCAAGTGTTTCAGCAAGTAAAAGAGGATGGCAAGTAGTGAGACAATGTTTAGATAGCTAATTATGTGGTAACCACCAATGCGCTGCTTCTTTGTTCTTATTTCTAAATATCCTAGTTTGACTGCAACTCCAATGAAGTAAATAAAGAGGAAGAAATGTCTACCTAAAACCAACAGCTTCAAAACAGTTCTTCTCAAAGTGTTTGGAGCAGAAGTAAACATAGTCTGACGAAGGGTCCCACAGCCCATTGCCGCTGGGGCCTTTTCTTCTGCAGTTTGCAATCCAAAGGCTTCTTCTAGGGTCGTCCTTCCTCGGAAGTCTGGTAAAAGAGAAAATCATACACAGATCTGGAATATGGCAATCATAACAGTTAACCCCTTCGTGACAGAGGGTCATTGGTGCTAGCATGTTCAGGTCAAATTCAGCAGTTCAGCTCTTCTTTTAATGAGGATATCTTTGTAATTAGGGTTGCATGACGTATTGAAACCTCAGTAATTGTTTGATACTTTCAAACTCGGAACGCTTCAATGCTGGGTTTGTCATTTTCGGTACTGAATGACTTGTGCCATTCTACAGACTCCTAGTAGCTGTCTGCAGGGGAATCCCCAGAAGAGACATCGGGCAGGGAATCCTTTAAATCAGCGGTTCTCAACCTGTGGGTCGGGACCCCATTGGGGGTCGAACGACCAAAACCGGGGGTCGCCTAAAGCCATCGGAGCCGCAATTTTATTGTGTTTTTACTGCGAGTTGCATGGTTTGGGGGTCATCACAACATGAGGAACTGTATTGCGGGGTCACAGCATTAGAAAGTTTGAGAACCACTGCTTTAAATAGATGTGTCTGGCCAGCAGCAGGGACCACGGTAATATCATGAAATGTCCATATATGGCGTTTCTACATCCAATCAGAACTCAGCTTTAATTTTATAAACAGCTGTGGAAAAATGAAATCTGAGCTCTGTTCTGGGAAAATAGAGCAATTTTAACTCAGACACGTCTGATAAATTTCCCCTAAGGTCTCTAAATTATTTCATGTTATTCAAACATCTTTTTGCCCAGTCCGGGATTTAAAAAACGTCAAAACCTCCACTCTCTACCTGCCATAGAGATTCAGAGCCCCTATCCACGAGACTATGGGCTTACAGGTTGTCATTTTTCTTCTCACTTACTAGACCTTCCATAGAGTTACACTGTGACACAAGCTCAATGCACTGGTATATAAAGATGGATCTTCTCAGAAACCTCTATAGATCACTACATTACCCTTTTATTTTTTTTAAACATACAATTAAAGTGGTATTTCCACAAAGACAAGTTTCTTATATATACTCAGGATAACAAAATAACACATTCCCTAATTCACTGTTATTTATTTATTTTTATAAATTTTATACAATTACAATAAACAGAACCGAAGAACAAGATTGTCTGTCACATATTTTCTTCCCCACATTACAGGATTATTATGTAACATCCATGGTAACATTCAGGGTCTTACTGCGTTCCAAAATTAACTGAGGGATATTGCACAGTAAATGACATCAGGATAATGTAGCCAGACGTCTTGATACAACACAAATAACTATTGACATATAGACACATATCACACACACATACACACCAGAACACTCAGTCTCCTTTATTATGGAGAGAAGTAGAAACCAGAGGTGTTTATAAGGCTGTATGGGGAGTCACGCACCATCTGGACCAGATGCGATCAAACTTTTGGGGACACTTCCAGTTAGCATACAGGGACCGGTAGTGGGGAATGACACTGTTAATGAGTAATATCCATCTTTTTAATGGAGGGGGCTCCTGGTCCTTCCAAGTCATCATCACCACTTTTCGGGCGTAGTATAAGACAAGCCTAAAGAAAATTTTGTCATAGTGGCCATTGACAGCTTCATTTATGATGCCGAGGAGACACACAGAGGGAGACAGTAAGCGTGGGAAATCAAAGTGTAGATTTAGGAATTCCAGTACTTCAGACCAGAAGACATGAACCCTAGGGCAGGACCAGACACAATGCAGGAAGGATCCGACTTCAGCCTGACAGCGAAAGCAAAGATCATTGGGCATTACTCCCATACAGAATAGTCTAGCAGGGGTGAAATATACTCGATGGAGGAATTTAGATTGGATCAGTAAGTCCCTCGCACTCACTACAGATGTGAAGTAGAACAGTTCGACCTCCCTCCAGTCATCATCTGACAGGTCAGGGATAATCTGTCTCCAACATTCACGGGCTTTATCAAATGGTCTGGACTTTTGCTCTTGTAGGAGAGCGTAGCACTGAGTGAGTGGCTTAGGGAGGTCCGGGGTACTCATCAGAGTCGCTAGTTTCAAAAATTTCACTGTCAGGCCAAAGGAGCCAAATTGGGATTTGAATGCATGTCGCAGTTGCGTGTAGTGAAAGCTGGCCGTATCGGGTACAGTATGTCTTTCCCTTATCTCGTTAAAGCTAAACAATTCTGCGTCCGGGGATAAGAGCTGACCTACAAATTTCACCCCCTCTGACCCCCACATTTAATTCACTGTTGTTAACAAAAAGGCAGCATTTCACAGATATAAGTCCGACCTGTCTCTATCAGTCCTGGGGTACATAATTTCAGTTGCCCCTAGACACGACCCTGTAACTTCTGACTTAGGGTTGGGCCGCCATCTTGGATTCCTGTGCGAAATCGTGCAGATGAGATTTATGTCCGTCTCTGCGGTGCGTCTGTAGCCCTGCCCCCTTCACAGAGCTCACACTGACATTCACTGATCACTTCCTGCCAGGAGGTTGTGAGCAGAGAGAGAGGCTGCAAACTACAAACTAAACGCAATGTTAATGCCCCACGTGACCGCACCCAAAATATTGAATTCGGATAATAAAATACTTTCAAGAAAAGAAAAAAGTATTGGTATTGAATATAGTGAAACTTCTCTGGGTATCGTATCTCACTCAAAATTCTGGTATTGCTACAACCCCATTTGGAACATAACTTGTGAGACTTTAACCTGATAAAACATTTTATTCCTAACTGCCTGCGTCGCTCCTCCTTGCATCGTGCTCATGCAGCGCAATGCTGTGAGGAGCGGAGAAGCGGTAACAAACCGCATCTCCCTTCTCCCTAGGGTCTCCTTTGACACCTGGAGACCGGGTCCTGCTACCGAGCTGCAGCGAAGTCTTTAGACGTTGCTGCAGATTCCGAACCTGCGCCTGCTGAAGTCTCAAGTCAGCGCTCGGTCCAAATAGAGTTAACATAATTCCAACCTGTCTCTATCAGTCCTGGTGTACACAATTTTGGCTGTCCCTGGATCCTGACGTAAATATTCTGACTATGGTCGGATTGTTCTCAGGAAAGCTTTTCTTGTCTGCACATTGCAGTGCTCTCTGCCTCTTGCCCCTCCCCCATGCATTACAAGACCAGCTCACACACAGACACTTCCTGCCAGCAAGCAGAAGTGAGCAGAGACTTACACTACAAGCTACAAACAGATAAGGTCTTTTTAGGAGGGGAGGTAGGCATATAGCAGAGCTGACTCTTTGTGTGTTATAGGCGAGTTAGCAGAGCTGCGAGTGTCATTGTGTTTTATATTCATCTTATGTGTTTATTATCCATCATTGATCTGTCTCATCTCTCTTTTTTCTATGTGTCAGATAATAGTAGAATGTTCTGAAACTAAATAAAAGTGTAGATAAACCTGTACCCTGGTAATCTAACCACATTTTCAGCTAACAGTACTAAAGGGATCATGAAGAGTCTGCTTAGAGAGTCCCTTCCCATACTGGAATCTTATACTGACATAACTGAGTTATAGGAGAAAAAAAAACTGAGTAAAATTGTAAAGTAAGGGGGTTAAAAATTATCTTTTTTGTGTAAACATCACTAGGGATTTAAAATTTGAAAACTCTCATTCATGGGCAAACCCATTTAATATTTCTTTTTATATGTCTTTAAATATTTGGAGCTGACCTGTGGAAAGAGATGTTGTCGTCTCTTGTCTGTCGAGAATCTCGAGTGCTGCAGCCGAGAGCCGAACAGTGACGAGGCATCTAGATATAGAAACACAATAAAGCATTAATGTAAGAAGAAAAGACTGCCAACCATTGCCAAAAAAGATCAATCCATCATACAAGCTATAATGATGTGTAATGTCTATACTTTACCAACTACAAAATAGTACAAAGTAGATGATTCTGTCAGACTTGCAGGTGGTTAATGCTTTTTAATTCCACCCCTGAACGTCATGTAAATGCTGACATTTAGCAACCTATTCTTATCATTAGGAAAACTGTCCCAGGAGGTGACCCAGGAGTGGTAAGTACATGTAAGCAGTATTGTACTGCTCCGGGTGTCTCCAGTAGCTCGCTGCTCTGAAGACGGGGGTCTCCGTTATAAATTTTATGCTCTAGGGGTCTCCAGTATTTAGTCTGTTATGGTGTCTCTCGCATTATCTGAAAATGATTAACGCTGCATAGCCAAGAAAAGATGCAGTGGGTACACAGAGAACCATTTTAATTTTAGGGTTGGTTTCTACTATTTACCCTACACCAGGCATCAGCAGATGTACATGTCTGTCTGCTGCAAGTAAGGAGCTTTGTTATTGGACTTGTCAGCATTACAACAACTTTACTGGGGTGTGGTGCAGCTGTCATTGTTGTTAATGTTCCTAAACTTCAGAGAAAAGTCTAATGTATAGAGATACAGATATTACCTTTTGTGCACTGAGGGTTGTGAAGATTACTGGGACTGCAGAGTCCCTCAGTCGCACAGTCTGTCCAGTCCGATCAAACTGTTTATCATGGAAGTGCTGGGAGCACAGGGAGCTGTGAACAGAAGGAGTCCAGTCACTGCCGACAGCGGTGTGGGAGCGAGACACAGCATTCACCCACAGCGTCCTTCGAGACTCCTCTTTTGGAAATCTACAACAGAGAAATAAAAATTAGTCGCTGTAATAAATGTGGCGCATAGACAGACTCCGAATGAACACTACCCTTTAGATGCAGAATTTTGTTGAGCAAACACTTCATAAATACCTGTGCATGCCATTTGCACACTTTTCTGTGCAATTTCGGACAAACACTGGCACAGCCAGTTTAATATATCTGCCCCAATGATGTCTGAATTAACCCATTCTTCGTAAGATAGAGATGTTCTTTGCGACGTCAATGAACAGAGGAGAGTCTGGAAAGGGGGGACAGAGGCCATAGGTCACCTTGGAACCTAAGGCTTATGATCAGGTTGGACCTTAACCCAAGACCCAGGCTCCAAACCAACAGTACCGGAATGTGTCACTTACCGGTGGAACGTTATTCCTTTGCGTTTGGTCTGCGACGTCTGGCGGTTGACACAATTAGCAGCAGAACATGATCGCACCATTTCGTTTTTTTTCAAGGGTGGATCCTACCTGGAAGCAATAAGCGACAAATCATTTTATTAGGTTGAGATAAGCACAGAACATATACACTGTGGTACAACAGTCATGTGTCATTTCTAATGTGCCCTGTAGGCGGTAAGTCACATTACCCAAGCTGTACAGGAGAAGGAGGCTTACCATTAATGACCGATATGTAGCATTCAGACCTCCAGTACCCTCATTTATAACAAGAAAGAAGACCCCTGAGCTCCACATCTCTTGCCTTTGGGAATATGGGAGATACAGAAAAGTCAGGACAAAGTTTTTGCCACATCCGCATCCCAATGTCTTATAAAGTCACATGGTTCGTCACCAATGATTTCTATAGGTCAGTGGCAGAGAGTCACATGGTCATGTCGATCAGTAAGAGTGCAACACATCACATTGTCATAACCGCTGATCAGTGGAAGCCTAACACAGCTGCATGGTCACTACCACTGACTTCATTGGTCAACAGAAGCATACCATGCCACATGATTTCTATAGATCAGTGGAAGAGTAAAATGTTACATTATTATAATCACTGATTTCTATAGGTCGGTGGATGTGTAACCCGACATATGGTCATTACTACTACTACTTTCTATAGGTCAGAACTTCCATACATCAGGCAGCTGTAATGTCCATTCATTGAGACAAGGGAACACACATAACTGATGTCTCCACATATGTCTATGGACACAGTATATATCCTCAGCACAGCCTGGCCTCATACACTGGCTGCCCCTCAGCACTGCTAGGAATGCCTGCGCATGCTGAGACTTGTAGTGCCACCATGTACACATATAGCTGGACAGGGCTCCATATTAGACTGCAGGGGAGCAGTCCTATCCCCGGGAACTCTACGCGGATGACGTGACACATGGGCCGCCAGCACAACATAAACAAACATGGAGGCCAGCCTCCCCTCCCCGGCCAGCTCTGTGTACCTGCCCGCCGCCAATACATGTACACCGAGTCCCGACCCGCAGGAGTCCGACGTTATCAGTCTCCAGCCGCCCTCATCCTCCTCACTTCCCATCTACCGTACACGGTCCTCATCCACTCCACACAACAGACAGCCTGCTGCACCGCAAGGTCGCTACACCGCCACCTGCTGGACGGAGGAGCGCACTGCAGCGGCTGCAGCCTGTCGCGCTGTACACTGCTGGGTCATGTGGGGCCAGCGAGTAATACACGGCCTGTAACTCTGCTAATCATCTGCAGCTCCTCTGTTATGGGGGGCCGGGAGCTGTCATTACATTGCTGTATACAACAATACATGTCCTGCAAAAATTACAGGCTTGCAGGGGATTGTTACTATGAAGGGGGCCCACAGTAGCTGCTGCTTACCCCTGACATCACACAATTATAGGGTCTAGTCAATAGCCTGCTAATATCCATAGCCTAGTCATTTACAAACAGCACCTGCACAGACTGCACAGTGCTCCATTATTCATTACTATACAGCAAATCCCCCTTGTATACACCCCCCTCATCCATTACTATGCAGAAAATCTCCCTTCTATACACCCCCCTCATCCATTACTATACAGAAAATCTCCCTTCTATACACCCCCCTCATCCATTACTATACAGCAAATCTCCCTTCTATACACCCCTCTCATCCATTACTATACAGCAAATCTCCCTTCTATACACCCCCCTCATCCATTACTATACAGAAAATCTCCCTTCTATACAACCCCCTCATCCATTACTATACAGCAAATCTCCCTTCTATACACCCCTCTCATCCATTACTATACAGAAAATCTTCCTTCTATACACCCCCCTCATCCATTACTATACAGCAAATCTCCCTTCTATACAACCCCCTCATCCATTACTATACAGCAAATCTCCCTTCTATACACCCCTCTCATCCATTACTATACAGCAAATCTCCCTTCTATACAACCCCCTCATCCATTACTATACAGCAAATCTCCCTTCTATACACCCCTCTCATCCATTACTATACAGCAAATTCCCCTTGTATACAGAAAATCTTCCTATACAGTGCCCCCTCATTTATTACTATGCAGCAAATCTCCCTTCTATACACCCCCTCACCCATTACTATACAGCAAACCCTCCTTGTATACAGTTCCCCCTCACCCATTACTATACAGCAAATCCCCCTTGTATACAGTGCCCCCTCATTTATTTCTATACAGCAAATCCCCGTTCTATACATTGCCCCCGCCATACATTACTATACAGCGCGGTTTAAAACACTAACAAAAATAAGCTCCGGCACCAGCTCACCCTGAGCTGGTGCCCGGTATTTCCATCTGAAACCTGCCACTTCAAGTGGTAGGTTTCCTTTAAAGGGGTTGGCCACCTTACCTCAATGTTTTTTAGTAAGGTGTGTAAGTGTGGGGTAAAAAGACAGAAGGCTTTAAGAAAGATATCAAGGAAGCGGTTCAGAACTTTTGATACATGTCTATTTGTAAATTACCCAATACCCTGCCCCTAGGATATTAAGGGCACAGTATTTTACCAATATAAATCCATTTAAAGTTCTGCACAGCATCCTTGAAATCTCTCTTGAAACAACTGATCTTTTACCTCACCAGCCAGACATCCCTTACCATAAAATACAACTGATCTTTTACCTCACCAGCCAGACATCCCTTACCATAAAATAGATAATAGATGTATATTGGTAAATTACCTAATGTCCTGCCCTCCACACTAGGCAAAACATGAGGTAAAGTGGCCAACATATTTAAGGGCAGGACATAACTATCTGATTGGGGAGGATCTGTCTGCTG
>CM033646.1:119811654-119846391 GCA_019512145.1 Engystomops pustulosus
TTTAAGGGCAGGACATAACTATCTGATTGGGGAGGATCTGTCTGCTGGGACCCTGTTCTCACTAATGGACATGAGGAGCACATGCTCGGTCACTCCTTTTAATTGTATGCCAGTGACAAATAGCAAAGTACAGCGCTTGGCCATCTCAGGCCACTACAACAGACAGTAAATAAAGAGACAGGGCGTGCGTTCATCCTGCTGCTCCATCCAATAGCGAGAGCAGGGTCTTGTTCTCTGGAGAGCTAGAGGTCCTGTCATTGTAGTGGTCCCTGCAGTTGGACAGGGTCCCACAAGATTCCTTGCAATTTGTATAGTTATGATGCTTGGACTCCCAGCCCAGCCTGTGAACAGCAGCCACCATACAGACTTTAGGCTACATTCACACGGACGTATAAAAACGGCCGTATACGTACCGTTTTTTTTTGCGAACTGCTGAGGGGCAAATTTAAAAGACCACTCTGCCTCAAAGTTTCGAGGCGAAATTAACTGTGGGCTTGGTCAGAAATCAAGCAAGATTAAACTGCCTGACCTTGGGTTTAAATGGTGGCTATTTAGCGATCACTGTTGCCAGGAAAACCCCCCTAATTTCTCATCCGCCTCCAAACCAGATCGGCCCATAATGCTCTTGGGCTAATCTCTGCAAACAACAAAAGTATGGCATCGGACGAAAGGCTTAATCGACAAAAACCGCACGGAGAAAAGCTGCCGGAGAAAGGAAAAGGAGCTAAAAGAAACACAAAAAAAAAAAAATAAAGGGTTGTTTTTGTTCTTTTGTTCGAAAAAAAAAAAAACCATATCCACTTCTCTTGTAAACCCTAAGCTGGTAATGAGGGAGAGCATTCTGGAAATCCAAAGTAGAGGAAAAAAGTCATGCAGTTTTCTGGAAGTACTGGTAGCCAACCCTTCTGGCAAACGGCAAGCAACCAGCCACTGGTTCAAAAAGGCACTCAAATCAACCTTTCTTCGCGCATACGATGCTCGATTTTGACTGCAGTAAGCATTTAGTCTTGATGCGAATTTCTACATGCCTAAATCACTGAGTTTGCCGGCCAGTGTTATTGGCTAATATAGAACTTTAAGTGTTACAAAAGAGCGGGTTGCACATGGTTACCGAATAATGGCCTGAGTGTATCTTTTATGCAATGCAATGCCTCTACGGGCGCCGGCCCCACTTAAAAACAACCGAGGTAATAACTGACTAAAACCAATAGTTAAAAAAGGACCTCTGTGTATGTGGTAATAGTACTGTACTTTAAACGTTAAACATTAACATTCAAAGAAAAGGCTATCATCCGTGGGGTGTTCCTGAGTAGTTGATGAATTTATGGGTGTAACTGCCATCTTCAAACGCCGGCAAACAAACACAAATTTTACGATTTTCGCTCAAAAAGGGGAAAAAAAAGAAAAAAAAGAGAGAAAAAAAGGAAGGGGAGGGAAAAAAAAAGGGAAAAGGGGCGGGGGGGGGGGAAAAAGGAAGAGGGAAAAAAAAAGGAGATATGGAAAATAGCAGTATCGATTTGTGTAATTAACAGCTTGTGTTTTGAATATTAAAAATTCAAGGGGGGGGGGGGGGGGGAGATAAAAGACAAAGGTTGGGATGCTGTTTTAAATGGAGAGCGCACGTAAAGAATAGCCAATCAATATGACCAAGTTAGAATTGTTCACAACAATATTAAAGAGACATGGCGGACATCCTTTTTTGTAGAGAAGGACCAAGGATCCCCGGCGGGGAAATGTGGTACCAAGATTAAAAATCCTATTTAGACAATAGCACAACATGATACCGCATAATATCAACAAAAAAGTGGTGTGAAATTAAACAAGGCGTAGGTGTGGTCGACCAGAAAAATGGCAAGAATTAACATTTTACATAATAAGTCAGGCGATGAAATAATGTCGGCCGATTGATGGCCCGATTGCTCAGGATTGGACAACAAGACGTGCGGCGTTGAACTCGAGCAGCGTTTGGACGCAGCAAAATCTAATCGAGTTCAGAAAGGGAGTTATTGCTTCAAGTTGTCACCGATAATGAACAACCTGGATTCAACATGAATTCGACACCATAAATGAGCAAAACATCAAAATCAATGGATTTCTCGCCGGTGAATCTGCTCCAACGAAGGCAAAGATGTAGTCCCATCGCCGAAAGGTCTAGCAAATAATTTTATGGGTGGTTAGGGCAAGGCGTCGATCCTCAATGTGGATTATATTATTAGAAAAAGACAGAAAAGAACGTCACTGGACAAGAACTACGTGATTATAATTGACCCACTTGGACAAAAAATATGAAGGAGAAACGCGCGCATTTGGTGGAAAGACCAGGTTCTGTATTCACCAACGAATACCCGCATAGCGTCACATTCATCCGGCGTTGTAAATCCGGTCCAGCCAAAAAAACTGGAATGACTTGCGTTATGAATCGTCTGCCAAAGCACCCGCCCAGATTCACCTGAGAACTTGGGCTCCCTGGCGACGTTTGTCTGTGTTCCTTAAGATGAGGATGGGGGCTACGCGGGAGAGCAAATAAAAAATTTATCTCAAACGAGAATTCATTAGGCCGAGACGAGCGGAATTTTTGAGATATTTGGACAATCCCAATCCATTTTTATTAGGGGGTTAGTAATGTACTTTAAGATAGAAATGGAGGGCTAGTTGAAAAACAAATAAAATTACGAAAAAAAAAATAGGTGTCAATTCACTTCTTATCGAAACCTCCCTCTGTAGTTTGATTTGTTCTCAATAAAGCATCTTATTGTGTGATACCTGGTTCTTATGCCATGTCACTTTGTGAATGTCAGTTTGTCACACAGACCGAAACAAGATTTAGCTAGTATAATACAAAACCGATATTGTCGTAACAAACGGGGTCTGCCTCTAGAGGCGCTTATGTAAACTAATCTTAGGGGTGTAACATCTGTGTGATGGTAGATAAGTGCAAAGCGGAAATAACAGATAGAATATATTGAAGCGCAAAATCAAATAAGTCAAAGACAATTCACTAAAAAGTGCCAAAGGGTGTGGACTATCCCATTACATCATACTTGAAAAGAGGGAGGAACTCATCGGTACATTACACTGATTGCGGTCATTTCTGAATCATGCCTTTGGGTGACATGGTGTCGTCTTCTGACACAGATCACCGGAGCCCCTAATTTTTAAATGTTCACGTGAAAAATCTGCACCGCTGCATTCAATCTTATATCTTTATTACATCATCGTGGGGCATAGTACTGCGGACATTACCTTTATGGACAGTCACCGTCTTTGTCCATTCACCGGATTCTGTACTATAAAATACCTGCTTATTAACATAATACCAAATGAATCTCTTACTAGTATACAGGCGACCCCATAGAGATCAAATCGCAAACCAAATCATTTAAACTTTTTTCCAACAATCGTAACCCTCATGTTATTGGGGTGTTCTAGGTGGCAATCCGAACTCCGATAATATAAATTAAGAGTAATACGAAAGGACGACAATGTTGGTTCAAACAAATCCAAACACACTACCAAGCAATAGTGTGCTGGTCTCTCCTTTTGTTTTAAAAATGGCAATAAACGGCTTTTTACTTTTTAATCCTCTTAAATATTGACAGTGCATATTTCTTAGGCTTTGTTCCGGGTCTTCACCTAACCATCATTTGGACCTGGACTTCTGTATTTTTTTTTTTCTATGCACTACACTATAACTTGAACTCGAGGCATTACATTGTGGGATTTTTAACTACTACTGCGAGATATCCAGAAAAACACTGGTTTTTGCCAATTTCCAACATTCTTTACAAAAAAGTGGGAATAGCAAAAGGACACTGCTATGATCCATCAGTAATGGAGAATGGGACGCCCGGTTGCTCTCGGTCGTGGGGTCTGTTGCTAAGAAAAACCACGCCACCTTTCAGGATGTTTAAGCGGTGCACAAACTTGGTACACCCCTGTAAGAACCTGTGAGAGCCACAGAAATCCCAATTACACAGGACAAATGGAAACCTGAATATGTGACCTACAGGTTAGTATAAATAAAGTGCTTAACACCTCATGGCGTGCCCTAAGTCAACATGATAGATCACAGCAAAAAAAAAAGAGGGGGGGGAGGAAAAGAAAAAGAATTAAACACATATCTGTATTTCATCCACAAAAAAAACACAAGGTCCAGGTATAGTTGAAGAGTAAATAGCAATAAAAATGGGCAATTTTGGTCATGTTCTACACCATCAATACCAAAGGACAGCAGAATGTTGCCACAAAGAGCCAAAGCTCTCTTTCGGCGCTGTAACCATACCGACTAGGATGACTTGCACTGTGGAATTAAAAGCTCACCATCGCTTGAGATCGATCAGATTATGGTAATGACGGGGGAACCATCGGGTTTGGATTAATCGGCAAATAATACGTTAAAATCCGGAGACGCTATGCTATTGCGGGGAAAAAAAACGGAAAAAGGGCCCGATCCAACCGCACCACTGTCGCATAGCGTCGCATGGTATTACCGACGATAGCGTAGAAAGCGATGGTGTAACGCGCCCGGAGAGGGGCAGTCACAAAGCGCATAATTTGTGTTGTAAAAACTCATGTGCAACAGCTGAAGAATTATATATGCCAAATTCAACAACTGTTTAACGAGCTTGGTGTTGACAAACCGGAGGGGTAACAATTAACAGCAAACATTAATTAGTGTTAACATTGCGTATTTTGTAAACCCCCGTAATGTTGACACTTAGAGTTGCAATAACTCCCTTCAGCTAGTTGCAATTCGTTTATTAAACGCAGGCGTTAAACGACGTGTTGACTGCACCCCCTGTCTAATCAATAACATTGATCTTTGTGTAAAAATATAATACAAACTCGACGTTGATTTTTTTTTAAATAGTTTTTACAATTGAAAATTTTACATGAAAATACCTGGATGTGTTCGATAAATCGCTTTAAACTAAGTATAATAAAAGCCGACAAAGTGTCAATGTCTTCTGCCTAACTATATGATCAAGTTCATGTGAGAAGGGAGTGGAGTACAATCAAAATGACTGGGGCAACAACCTTGAGGGATACTACAACAGGAAAAAGACAAAACATTAAAAAAGGGGTGCACCATGTTTTCTGAGACCAGTGTGAACTTGACCCAGAACCTGAATATCTGTACATGTACATGTCTGCTCGGACTTATGCGTTTCCAATGTAACCCCTCAAGAACAGATAATTCAAAGTTGATCAATGGGCCACATGGACCGAGTAAACACTTGGCCAGCACTACTGCCCCCTCTCTCAAAAAGAATCTGCTCTCAATCACCTGACTGTACCCAAATGGACCGTTTATGAGGGACCGTGAGCAATGTATAAACCGAAAATTGGGGTGAGTTGAAAGCAACGTGATACGACGGTCAGATAGAACCTTCATTTTCAGCACTAGCGGGAGCTTACTTGATAGTAAATTGTACTGTCCTGTATAAATGGTAACACAGCTAGTGACATAGAATTTAACCCCCTAATAGATGTGTCTGGAGAAGACAGTCATTGTAGTTTTTTTAATTGTGGCAGAATGAACAACATGCTACAGAGCAATTATAAGGTATGGGACTAAGGTTATGGATGGGGATAATGTATCAGACTTGGCTGCAGCAGAGCGGATTGCTGTCAATGAAACAACTGGAGGCAGTTTCTGGTCGTCAGTACACTTATCTGGATAAACTCCCCAAAAAAGACTTTTATATAGCTGGAGTTACTAGGTTAGTTGTCACACACTACAAGCAATACATAGATAAACATGTACTGACACGCTGTTTTAATTTTAGGACTCACCACGAGCATAAAACTGCAGAGAGGTTTTAATCAAAGAAAAGACTGGTTATATAAAGTAACCCCTATTGTGCCAACATAAGAGGAGACAGTAGTGTATCGAAAAGCTGAGAGGTAGTGGAAATCAAAAAAAAATGGCAATCCCGACATAATAAGTAAGGGAGAATTCGCTAATAAAAAAAAAACCCAACTTTTTGCTAGCGAGACAGGTGTCCTCAAGACGCTCAACAGTAAACACCAGTATTATGCATGTCCGACAAGCACAAAAAGAAGTGAACTATGGACTCTTACCTGTTGCTTGATCAGTATTTTAATGATACAAAAGGCGAATATAATGTTAATATCGTACAAATACGCAATACAACGAAAGAGCACAAGCGGTGGGTAGAAACATTTGGGTTCTCCGAGAGCAGTTTTGTATTTACAGAAATGTAACGCACCTTATGGCAAGCGGACGTAGCGATAGGAACAGCGAGAATAAGAACTCATCACACAAAGGTTTAAGATAAGATATACAGTACCCATTTGTTCCGAAAAGACCATGTGTTGACGTGATCAGGAATCAGATGTTCAGCTAATGCCGAAGGACTGAGACGAAAGAACACAATAGACGTAATCAACCCCCAAAGGACTGTTCATGTTTTTCAGTATAAAGGCCCAATCCATACCACTAGAAAAAAAAAACTCCCCATGTATAATCCGCAGAAAGAACGAAAAAAAAAACAAAGAAAACCCAAAGTAACCTGTTGTCGTGCAGGGTGTACACAACGTATATTCCCGGGTCGCAGATTGTGATTAAAAAAGAAGGAGAAGAACGGCGTCCTCACAGAATACATGACATCAAATCTCAGCTGAAGCAGCTGGCGGTTCTCCTTAATCTTTGCTCCGCCACGGGAAATGAAGACACCGCCAGTAGAAGGGAAGTTCTCAGGAGATAAGAAGGGTGTCATAAGATATGACCAGTCCACAAAGGGGGTATACCGAACACTACCGCAGAATGTATAATATTATAAAATATGTTAACTTATCATCGTTATATGAACGTAATTAAATATATGTACATTGAAAGAGCTGCTAACGTTAAGTACGCCGCATGTAATCATACCCATGTGGAACAAGATTCCCAGAGAATGCAATATTACAGCATACATTGTGACTGAGTGAAACATAAGGCTTAAAAGTTTGAAATGTCAATAACAAAAGTCATGACTGTCCATAGAGAAATTTTATTATTGCTATTGTATCACCTTAGCTGAGTGATGGTGATGTAAAATTTGCTGCAACATGACTCATCGAACACACTCGGTTCGACAATGACATGTAGAACAATATATATGCAATCCAGACGCACAACAAGGCGATGCTTTAGATGTATTCATGTGGACGCATAGCACATCAGCTACAATGCCCAATGTCATCATTCGCTATACATTATTTAAGAGGTGTTCCATTATCACAAATAAAATGACCCAACCAGAGGAAGAACCGATTCAGTAGCCAAAAGTCATCAGGATTACTTTTGAATTTGATTCCTCAAAAAACTTTAGAACATTGATAATCAAGTGGTTAAAAATCCAAAAGACCCCACCATGCATGCTCAAGAGGCCAATGTTAAACCTACAAGACCTCTTTAAAACCATGACCAAATGACGCAAAACATTTAATCCAATTGTAAGTGACTATTGGCAGGTGAGAAACCAATGAGGAATCATAGTTGACAAATGACATTGAACATCCGACTTTGATTTGGTCTAGGACACAGGGTTAGACTAAAAATACTTCTGGAGGGGACAGCTCATCAGTCAATGTCATACCCATTTCATAAACAGCACCTGAAAAAAAAAAACAAAAAACAAAAAGGGAAAAGGGAAACCCCACAGCAAACGTCTACAGAAGAGGAAAAGCAACGTCATTAACAGAGCAACTAGGTTATTCCACCTTCCTAAATCATCTCAGTCCACGATATACCTTTATAGTGATACTGCCCATATACGAAATAAATGAGAGAGTGTCAACACCCCCATGATGAGGGAGTTCCCTTACCACAATTCTGACAGGGGTTAACCATGATTAGATTTATTATACAAAAAGATAAATTTCAGTGAGCAGTCCAATAATCTGTAATGTATAATAAGTTGTCTATAGTCATACACTAACTGATTTCTATGATATATGTAAGATCTGTGCTCTGCTAATGTTAATTAGAAAGACCAGAGCTCAAGACTTTCAATCTTTCGCTAAAACATATAGATTAGTTTAGGTCAATGATCCACAGTTTAAGCATGCAGCCAAAAATGGTGTCTTAGTTCGGTAGATTCAACACTATAATGTACGCTACAAACACTTTTTCTGTATGCCCTGTACATTTCAATTTGAATGGGTTAAATACCATATAGGCAAAAAAAAAAAACAAAAAAGGATCCAGAAAATGTCGCATGCTATGGATGAAATATCTCACCACAATCATTTCACATGGAAGAAAAGATATGTGGTAAATCTCACTTCAATAAAAATAACTGGATTATCAGCGATTCAGATACTCGTAACTTCATGTCGTTGGATTGGGCTACCACGTAAAGTCACTAACAATTCCAAATCATGAATAGCGCTTCAGGATCACGAATATAAGGCCAACAGTTTTTAGACGAAGGTCTATTACGTCTCATCCTCTCTCATCCTCAATCGCCCATAGCAACATCAGATAGCGTCATTCATCATTTCCTCCTTGCATGTCCATAAATTTCTGGACTTTTTCGAATTCCATCATAATCTTCTGGATCTGGGAAGCTTTAACTACAAGGAAATTCCAGGAAAGGTTGTAAAGAAGTAATCACATTTAACATAACCATGTAAGACCATAGTGGGTCATCCTGTGCCAACCCAAACTGGGGGGGACGTCCACACTTAAAAACTGGAAATGGATGACTTATAGCTAACCCCAAAACTCCCACTATTCCCTATTTCTCATAACTGCAGTATAGACTCTCCTTACAGTAAGTCACTTCCATTATCAAACTGACTTAGGTGGTCTTGGTTCGTAAATGAAATAAGTAGAACATCATACACTAAGGTGAATAAACAGTTAGATGACGCAGAATGATTTACAAAAATGTAAAGTACTATGTGATTCTACAATTTAAGCGTGCACTGAGATGTCCATAGCGTTATACCAGTGTAAAACATTATTCCAAAATCATTCTCTAAAAATGCCCATTAACAGGTGATATAAGACACCTAAACCATACTGTACGGTATTCATGTGCCATAGTCCGTTAGTCGCCCTTTCATAGCACTGGCCCATAGGAGTTGTTAAGACATTCAGGTCTGGATCTTTAGAACACACCTATGTTGATCTGCGGTCATCAGATATAAGCGCATTCTCACCAATACGCCGTGGCCCACCAAATCCATGGCCATAATTTTTACAGCCAACATCCTGGCCAATGCAGATCGAAGAGACCGAGATTAAGGTCTAAAAGGATTATAAGTTCTGAGCGATGAGCCACTACTAGAATCACTGAGACCTTTAATAATATAACTGAAATCTGGCGTGTTCTGAAGTCAATATGTTCCATAGCTTATATAATTCGGTAAGACAAATTTGGAAAAAGACCCAGGTCCACAGAAACCCAACCCCTGAAATCAATGTTATATGCATTACAGATGTAGGCAAAAAAAAAACACAAAAAAAATCCTTCTTAAGGCTGATGTGGGAGGGACAAAGTAAATGTTAAAACTGTAAATACTATACCAACAAACACGTGTAACTAATGGCCAAAAAAAACCTGTCCCGGGGATAACATACATCTTATAACGTAATAATTTGGAGTCTCCGAACACCATAATTTAGGCCCTGTTAAAAATTGGGCGCTCTTTTTTATGGTCGGACGATAATAAATCTTCCCTTTTCCGTGACTTTATCGTCCATGTTCCATGCCTCTAATCGGGAGGCAAAAAACATCCCATCAATATCCCGGGTGGAGTGCCCGCTGGGTTTTGTCTCAGCAGTCATCCAAAGCCCGCTCTAGAAAAGGGTTTGTACCGGACGGCCAAATAAAATCCATATTTGTTCCTATTCCATTGCATGATACAATGAATGAACACACATGAAAACAGACTATATAAAGCACCGCCCTTTTAAACTTAACAGTCACAATGCGTTCTCAACTAATGTACACATGCAAAACTCCCTGTCACTTGTCCTAAGCTGATCAAGTGATTCTTGTCATAGAGCGACAACTTGCGATCAGAATGATCATGCTACCAAAGACTGCTATGGATTCCTTGTTATACAAATGTGCAATCCGTGATGTGAATGGTGCAAGGCGGTAAATCCTCACAAATTTCTGCCATAAACAAGAGTCTATTATCACAGGAAGAGGATCAGAAATCATTATGGATGGAATTTTAAGTACTTATGATCTCCACATCACAAGTACAAAAAGAATTAACAAATTCTTGAGAAGAAAAGAGCACACAGGAGAAATGAAACACAAATAGTAAAACTTATGACATCAATGAGTTTGCCAAGAGTTATGAGGGAATGTAAAGTGGTCTACATCCCAAAACCGCCTAGAAAGAAGGTCACATAGAGTAATTCTTCTGGTCAAACCAGAGGACACAATGAAGAAGTTTACAATGTAGACGACCCCCTACAAATACATGATGCTCTGGGAATGATTAATATGGTGACTTTTTCATGGTAGGGAGTCTTACCGTACAATACTACAGGCGTTCTGTCTCGCCACGGCAAGTATGTCACTGAACTTGGACATATGTGACAATCAACTATCAATTCGCATGTCATAGAACAATGCAGAGGAAACACAATTCCACATTGGAAAAAATTAAAACAAACGGCACGCAGCGAGGTAGCACCTAACAGTACGCCGCAAATGAACTTGCATGCAACGCTTATAAGGGTATACTTAGGATCCGAAAACTGCCTACCGAGTAAAAACAACCCATTACCAAGATACCAGTGCCTCTAAGCTCCATCGCCCTGAATCGTCTTAATGGGATATACATAACACCAAAGTGTAATCCACCATTTTTAAACACCACGCCGTCCCTTACTCCGTCTAAGAGCTGACAACACAACTCGTACACCGCTTCTCTCCTACTCATTACACTTTTGTCCGGTGTGACGTCACCGGTCACACAGGATCAAAGTGGTAAGAAGCGCCGCATATGCGAGAATCCCGTTGACGTAGTCTCGGTACCGCAAATATACTGCGGGCTCGAGTAGATATAGACGCTAGGGAAAATAAAAAGAAGCTCCATGAAGGTGTAGCCACAAAATCCTCGTAGGCATTGATCCTAAAGAGAGCACCTAACAGTTTGTATACAAAAAGTCTGTCGGCGAACATGGCCGGGAACGCGGACAAGAGAGAGCTGATACTTTGTCGCTTTGTATCTACTAGTGTTTGGCGATACCGGTAATTTGTGTAGGTAGTTTGCAGCAGAGGCAACAGGTTTGGCTTAGATGAAAGGAGAGGAGTGTTTGATCAAGGGTGAAATGGAACACTAGGGGTGTGTCTGAGGGCAGGACTCGCCTTTCCACAAGTCATTGATATTTCCCTGATGCAACAATCACTGTAACACAAACCGATATTTACTTTGAATTTTATTCAAGTGATCGGTGTCCTATATTAACGTTCACTATACATCATTGATACACCAGAAGAACTGAATTGTGAAAGCCTTTTAAGGACAGAATGATTTTCATCGGCTGTTGCACATTACATTCCAACCACCACATAATGATCGATCCAATGGAAAAAGGAGGCCCGTCACGAGAATTATCACATGAGTGACATGAAGACAAGATAATAATGAAAAACAAGTCGAACGAAAACGGATGTGTTTTCAAAACACAAATCATGTGTTATTTAAACAGACTAATCTTGAAAACCAAAATGTGTTCAACTCCACGTTGCCACCACCCTATAGGCATTGAACAAAGGTATAGTGAAGAAAGGGGCCTTGAACATATGTGGTTTAATTCACTAAACACTGAAATTGGTAATCGAAAAGAGGGCACAAACAATGTTTTGAGTAGAGATAACAGAATTCAAAAAAGAAAAAAGAACAGTTTGTTGCTGATGCCTCTGTATATAATAAAACAGACTGTTTTTTTTAAGTAAGCAGAGACATCAGAAATCATCACTCCACCACGCAACATGTGAAGGCATCTACCCCCATAATAGGCACAGGTTTATATGAAGCCAATGTAATTATTAGGAATTAGGATAAGAAATTCTGGACCAATCAAGCTGCCCCTAAAAAAAATCTAACTCTGAAGCTGACGCTCATTTCCTTAAAACAGGACCTATCATCTTTACTTTTGTGTGGTCCAGGTGGAGAGTACCGTAAGGCCATAGTATTCCATATTATAGTATTGTGTATGGTCCTTAATAAACACAAATACACAATTAAATGCTTTGCGGCATCTTGTTTATTTCTACTTGCATGTACATAGTAATGTACTAGAGCTAGATTTTAATATACAGTATTACCGTCATTTGATCATATTAAATCTTTACACCTCTATGGATGGAAAAAAAAAACAGTGGATATGCAATATTCACAAGAAAACTTTTTCCGTAATTGTGGTGTTCACAACGGAAATTTTAGGTTTTTTTTTATATTGTGGCATATTCCGAGAGCCAGAGCAATGAGTCGACACCAGGAAAACTTACACCCCAATAACATTACTCTTCTCTCTACCATTTCACAAATCAGTTAACTAATCATTATAACAACTTCTTTACACCTTATAACAACGAAGATTGACTTAATGAATTTTTGAACTGTTAAGCTCTGCAGCAGCAAATTGCTAGCCACTCCGCCTCCGTCTTTCGTATAACGCACCCACCCCAATCACAAGGATCGCAGAGCAGAATTACTGTGACGAATATCTCTTGCAGAATCCCAGCATTTGAGTTAAACCCTATCAAATTAAGGAATCACAAACCACTAGCATGGCACAGGTGTACAACTTATCATAAACAGTCGTCTTCAATTCTGAAACTGGCCGTTATCTTCGTTTCTCACAAACTTGGCCATTGCTGAAAAAAACGTAATCAATAAAAGGTTCAAATTAGGCGCGGGGCTGTTTAGTTGCACTGCCTGGTGAATTTGGTGTATATGCCAAAGGAACGGCAAATGTTCTAACAAGGGTCATTCACTCTGGAATTGATTTGATGGGTCTGTTCCAGATTGTTAAACATGGTTCACGCGAAAGGGAACAGACCCCCAAACCCGAGTATGAACACTCAGGAAACTGCATGGAGAAGCTCACCGAAGGCTGATGTCCCTACGCCCGAAACGCACATGCGTTTCCAGGAAACGCATTCATTAAAGTTGAGCTTTGCTGCAGGGTATTAAATCAACAGAGCGGATCGATGCTTTCGAAAGCAAAGCTGACCGGCAGCCTCAAAGATTCGCCGACTGGGCAGCCAAAGCCAATCATTTCTAGGATCGCGCGCTACCCCGGAAGTACGTACATCAGGGGCGGCGATCCAGCATCCGTGGTACCTCAGGCGCGTATATATTCACAGGTGTTGTTCACGAATGCATATACGAACAGATGAGTGAATGTGATTTGCCTAAAATATAAAGCGTTTACCGTTGGGTGGGGACGGCTTTTGTAACATGCTTATATGTGTGGTTCAAATGAGCAATGAAAAACACGGATCAAGAAAAAAACTCAACAGCGGCAAAAATGCACGTAGCCACAAGTCAGTGGCTCGGGTCACAAAACGTATCTGCTAGCAAAGAAAAAGCACTCGTTCGATGAGACCGTCAGTCCTCTAGCTCACATGAATGCAGAGTTTGTGGGGCTCTGCAAGCAAAATAGCGTTCCAAAGAGAATCGGAAAGTTATTAAGCCCGCGGTCCCGCTGTGCTCATATCGGTCGAGCAGGCAGTTCTGACAAAAAAACGACGACGATAATCGAGCGTTGACGCCCCCCCTCAGGTGCTTTAAATACATTTGCAAGGTCAACTGCATCCAATCACTTTGGAGTATTGTTTTGGTGCAAAAAGTTTTGTCAATTGTAAGCAGAGGAATGACATGAACTGAACAAACGGGAGTGAATTATGTTTATATGAAGGGGGAAACCTGTTGCGCCAGATGAGGGCTTAAACCTTCAGTTCAAGGCTCTCATCTAAAGTCAATTAGACAAAACTATGCACCTAAAAACCCCTCAAAGCTGATCGTTTACTGTTTTAAACAAAAAAAATTAAAACCCGTTAACAATATACATTTGTAACATATATACAAAGGCTGCAGATGGACTCGTAGTATGGGATTGCTATTAGCTGTCAATTAGTTTTTCCAGGTGCTTTAAAAGAGTGCAGTAATTTGTCAATTTCAACAGGTGAAAGAAAACATGAATTGAATGGCGAATTTGATAGTTTGTAAGGAGAAAGCTCTTCAATAAGATTCATTCACCCTACGGGTTATGAGTTGATGGTGCTGGTTTTCACTTGTTTAGATGAGAATGCCAGACCTAACCCAAGCCCCTCTGCAGTTTACTGCAACATTGACCGCGGAAAACCCTAACGGGGAAGGAGCTTCACGCGAAAGGAAAAAAGGGGAAAAAAAAGCGGTGACAATTAATATATGGTTACGCTTTTTACAATTAGCTGTTTGAAACGGCAGTGTACAACAGAACATAGAATTATACAGTATATTATAACCTAAATTAACATAAAATAGCCATTTAAACGTTTGTGGTAACCAAACGCGGGCTGTTAACGGCAGAAAAAAAGAACTCGGTAATGCAATGGCGTGATAAACCAAAGTGTTGGTGACGTGTGTGTTAACAAACAAAACCGGACACATAACAGCATTAAATTAACTGCGTTTCGTCCACGAAATTTTACATGATTGATATAATATACATGCATAGGATCACCTTATCCATACACCAATAGTTGAGTATTTGCTATTCAACACGATCAAAACGCAGGACAAACAAAGAAACGCAGCGTTGTGAACGTGCGCTAAAGAATGCTTTGAGGAGACATTCCTTCAATTTTTTAACCAATAAAAGGGGGGGAAAAAAAGACAGAGGGTTGTGCACACATTAGCAATATTTGAAGCAATAAATTTAAAGTAAGGGTTAAGGCCAGTAATAATTTATAGCACAATCCGTTATAAAAAAAAGAGAATGAATTCGATTATTATTTCAAGAACCCACTGATAAAATTTTGGGGGTCAATTAGATTTTTTATTAAAACAAATAATCCCATAAGATAGTTGGTAAAAAGCTGTCAAAAAACGGATGCATTTTCAGGGAAAACGCATACGTTGTAACGACGACTGCTTAAAAAAACGGGTCAATTAGCGCCATTGTGGGCCCAACCACGCAAAAGATAATAAAATCTTCAGACCAATAGTTTGGGTGAGGGGAATAAAATAGAGTTTTGGTCATCTCAGCCCGCGGGCAAAATTACGCAATTATTGGAAGGGTAGTTCAGGGGACATAGTGCCCCGCCGCTTCCCGAAATTTGATCATGTTGATGAACACCGAAAATAATATTAATATCTTGGATAGGACCAATAGCACACCAGGTTTTGTTATCAATGCGATCCAGGGATTCAACACCAGATCACGAAATGGTGACCAGAGAACCCTGACCCTACTGACTTCCCCATAGGGGACCACGCCTATCCCACGATGGGTTTTTAAACAAGCACTCCAAAATGCAGAAGAATAAGCGAAAACCTAAAGTCCACAGGCAATGTGCTTACTGTTTAGCAGCTTTAATAAAATATTTAAAAAATTCAATTAAAAAGGTGATCAACAAAGGGGGTACGTTACACAAACTAAAAAAATAAAAAAAGCATGAAAAAGTCATTAGCCAAAAAAAAACGGCAAACTGAAAAAAAAAAATTTTTTGTAAAGGTTAATTTTTGAAATTATGTTAGTAAAAGTGCTAAAACCTATACAATGTGGTATACAACGTGATGTATACCCAAATTGCACCTGAGATAGGATAACCTGTCATTTTAAGGTGCCACCCAGGAAAGATTTCTTTCATAAAATCACAGCACATCAGAACAAATCGCAATCATTGTGCAATAGATATGTAAAGTTTGTCTAATTTTCACTCGCAATAAATGTTTTTCCGCTTCCCAGTACATGACACATAGAAAAATATCAATATAAGGCCAAAAACGGCAGCTATGAGCTTCATTTTGTTACGCAGAAAGAGAGGAAAACAAGCTGTCACACACGACTCTCTCATGGCAAAAAATAAAAGTTCTAATTTTTTTACAGGTGGGGAGTGAAAATAAAGACGCAAAAAGGGCCTGGTTCCTCTTAATGGTCTAATGTATATGCCACAACCCCCAAGTGGCTTAACAGTACCCTCTGCTTCACGGCTGGGAGCTAAAGCAGGCGGGGTGACGTCAAAGGTTGTGGAGATAGGCAGGGGAAGTTGTGCAGGAGGTAATGTATAATAAGTGGGCCGGGGATAAAATTAAACACATGGCTCTTTTATATGTAGCAAAACATGCTTTATAATGCACTTAAAAGAATGTGGCCATGTCAATGCTGGACCATGTACATCAGCTATCTACTGATGTACGTCTTTTAAAGACTATGGTCAAAAACCCAACTACACTTCTTAGCAGTGGATTGGGTCAAGCAAGCATGAGGTATAGGGCGGCTGGCTATCAGTTTTCAAGACAGCAATGAGCCTCTCACTCATGTTCAATCATGCCAAATGAGGGAAACCAGGAGCAGTAAATTAAAAAAGGACAAACCTGTCATCAGGTTCTGTGTCACTGGTCCTGTCACCTCTTTACCTTTAGGAGCAGGCTCACAAGATCCCCTCCTCAGGTCCCTTTATCGTAATCATTTACATAATCATTACAAAATCATCATTCTTTATTATGTAAAGTGGGCTGGTCACATGGTCAGAGGCAGTGATGCACCCCCTGTTCACACCCCCTCCCCCCGCTCATTCTGTGTGTAATGTAAGTAAAGCATTGCTATGTGTGATCGCATTGCTGACCTGCGCATTCTCTAATACACAGAGACACACCATCAGCTACAAGAAGTACCTGGACATGGTTTCTGGATTCTATAAAACTGGCTGCAGCCTGGAGGCTGTTGTATCTTTTGCACATAACATACATGAACACAACAGATGCTGCCAGGGGGCCGTGGGCCAGCCAGCACCAGGGGAGAGCACATCATTACAACAGTGCCTCACACCATTATACAGGCTGTCATCAGCACTGGGGGTGTGGCTGCACCTCCCACTCATGAATAAGGTGCACGCGCTTGAATGTGCTAATGAACTCTCATTGGACATTTCATAGGTCATTTGTTCATACAGCTTGAGGACCTCATGGCTTAGGTTTACAGGCATGTAGAGGGACAATGAAGGGATAGAGGCAATGCTCTCTAATGGCAGTTTAGAAATACTTTAGTTTAGGGGTTATTTTGCCTGACGGGTTCTCTTTAAAGAGTTTTGTCTGGGATTAGGAACTTTATATAGGTCCCATTGTGGTTTAAAATAACAGAGCCTTTTTCTTCCTCTCTCTCTCATTCACATGGCGCCGTCTGTAATACAGAAGCCAGCAGCAGTTACTGGCAGTGGCAGCGATTTACGGCAATATATACAATATTTATACGCATATCATATGTGTATCAGTTCCAACTTCTTCCTCCCCCCGGTGGTCAACCCTTCCCTACCTAGAACCACTTACTTATAAAAACATAGGTATTATAAATATATAAATATTCCCAAATTACGCAAGCCAGGACAAGAGACAACTGCCTAATTGCTGGGGCTGACTTTTCCAACTCACACACAGTTTTTGAGAATGTATTTAAGCAAATCATGTGCAATTCCCATTGATATACAAAACTGAGGGTTCTATTGTAGTCTCGCACTCACCACTACAACCCACCCACTCAACAACACACACACACCATCGCCACCTACTTGTTCCCCATTACAACACCGCACCACAGATGCTACTACACATCAACATAAACCACTGGACCCCAGGAGAATCAGGTTACATTTTATTATTTTTTGTCTTTTGTTTTATTATTTAAAAACCAACACATCAATAAGTGGACTCCAAGAGCTTCATTCCCGCAAACCTGCTGTACCCATTACTGCACAGTATTGCTAACTTACCAGGTTTTGAGAATAATACTCTTTTCTGAAAAGGGTGCCCTATGCCCCCCAGCACACTGAAGTACAGATCAGGGCGCAGGCATGGCTGTCACAAAGGTGGGGGAAGGGCACCATCATATTGGCTTTTAAAAAACTGGTTACCTGACAGGGTCTTTTTTTTTTTCTTAAACCCTGATGATACGGAGCCATTGCCACCCAAAACCATTACAAGCTTCTTCACATGAAGGTGGAATTGCCAGTTGTGTTCATGATACGGTCCAGAACGAGTTTAAAATTCCCCCCTTTTTTGTCATCTAGTCACCCAACTGAAGCCATTTGTTAATAAATACGTGCGCTTAAAAAAGCCTTGATCCCGCACAGAGGAAGGGGTAGGGGGAGCGGGGCAGATGGGGGCTGTTATACGAATGGACAATACACTAAGGGTAGAGACTAATGTTCTTACGGTTCCACACTTTCCCAGTAACAAGACAAGCAGCTGAGATTGTGGAGTACATGCCAAGTGACCCAAGGAAAAAAAAGGCCTCAGTAACAGTGTTGGGGTCTAATGTGGTTTTGTCATACACAATCCCCCCCCAGGCTTCAGCGACTCTCCCAGGATGCGCTGCAAAGATAATGAGCACCTCACACGTGTTGAGATGGGAACCAACAGCAAATAATAAATAGGTCAATGGGCTCAATTCAATCACTTTCTTTCTCTTTTAATAATTTTTCAGATAACAATAAACTTGGAAACAAATTTGGCTCAAAAATAGTAGGCCACCAAAAAGATTAAAACGCCTTGTGTGGGGTTTAAGTTACGGATTGCGGGCTAAGTAAAATTCTTGTCCCCTTACAACCTCGGTAATTAACGAACAACAAAAGGTGTGGGGCTTTATTACCCTAAAGGAAAAAAGGATCGCATAGCCAGGTATGCAAGTTCGTGTGCACAGTGCTCCTCCCAGGGCGCAGAGGACAACGCACAGGACCTTGTGTAGTTCCTTTCCCACATCGGAGCTCAGCTGGATGTTTGTAGTGGTGGGAGGGGGGCCCAAATGTAAATGGGTCATGGGCAACAAGAGGGAACTGGAAGACAATGGGTGAGTAGAGACAAGTGGGTCAGATGAATGCGGGTATCGCACTCAAAGCTGGCGTAGTTCTATTTCAGGCAGTAGCGTTCAAAGTAGGTGGATCCTGATGTAACCGCCCCGCATGGACCGCTCACGTTCTGTTCAAACAGCGTCTGTTTTTCTGAAGAACTTCGGCTGCTTCTTTATTAATGGGTCTTCAGGGGTTTGGCTCCTACAAGAGAAAGCAATGATAATTAGTAAGCGAAAGACAAGAGCGACACCTAGTGCCAGCAAAAGGCGCTGCACATACATATGAAAAGCATGTTTGTAATTAGTGCCAGTAAACAATACAGGTTATGAAACATTTTTTTTTAAAGGAGTTTAGTGTTGACTAATAAATCCAAGTAACGCTTTAGATGAGCAGACCATACTTTTGGTCATACTCAGCGCATGGCATCTAAATAACTGCGTACATCACTGCCCAACGATAGCCTGGCAGTTTGCTAGGGCAACATTGGGTACGCTCATCTATAATCAAGACAAGATTCACTTTATTGGGCAAGTAGGTTATTGGTCATGGAAGTTGGACACGTGATAGCAGGTGGCGGATCCCACAGAACCAATATCAATGACCTGTTGGATAAGCCATCATATGCTATCTACTCCCAGAAACAGTTTCTTTGCTCTATTATAATCATGCTACCAAGAGAGATACTGTGGCCATATATTAAATTTATTGTGATGTACAGGCTTCCAGTCCTCCCTGTGGAAACAGAAGAAATTGAAAGTTTACATTGTTTCCATAGCGCAAAGAAAGAATGGACGAGGAATATGATCGTCAGATAGCATTTGTACAGATTATGTTCTTCTGGATTTCATTGTACACAGAAAGGAGGACATGGGTTTGTTTCCCAAAGGACCAAACGATATCTACGGTGTATGTAATAGCACTTTCTAAAATGTTGCTAGATAGTGTAGTTTAGCCTAAAAATGGTGAAGTTCTGGCCAAGAAAGGTGCGTGAGAACAAATCTATACAACCCCAACATACATAATATTTATAAGATATGCACATATAAAGCATCGGCAGGGCTAACAAGAATCAGATACATTTTTTCATGAGGTCTGTGAATCATGAAACTGAAATTAAATTTTGCTGGAAGGAGTACTCCTGTGACCCAATCAACTATTTTGCCATCCCATCATGTTAAAAGGAACATCAGCAGCATTTCATCACTCACCGCACACGCAGTGGTGAAATCCTCATTTCAGCTCTCCTCTTAGATTAAAAATGCCTTATTCACCTGCACATTGCCTCCACGGCCACGGGACACGAGCGAAAGAGTTACTTCTTGCATAATGCACATTTTGCTAGAGGGGAGGACATCATGATACTAATCCTCCCCCCCCCCCCCCCCATCTAAAATCCGTTTATTGTATATATTGCACAATGGTACGGACAGTCTGTTCTACACATATTTACCCATGACAGTGCTAGAGATGTGGGTGGGGCACTGAGGACCCTAGGGAGAAGGCCAGAAACTATTACCAACCACACTGCATAGGGCAGAAATATGTTTATGCAGTAAGAAAAGAACCTACTAACCACATTGGCTCTATAGTCATGTGACCTGGCGGGTCTGAAAGGTTAAGCAGACGGGGTCTAATCAAGTCAGTAGGGGCATTTTCCCTCACAGGGAGTTGTTTCCCCTATAACTGTTGCTCCTATAGAGGCCCCAGTTACAGTGGACACTAAAGGGGGGGGGGAATTGTAATTCCCCAGGGTTTTTTTTTTCTTTTCTTTAATAACTTTATGGGGGGGACAAAGTTCAAAAAGCATTCAAAATTAATAAACATATACAATGAATATTTGCCAATAAATAAACCATGTCCCCCATTGGCCTGAGACTATACATTTTTATATCAAAACCACTGTCAAAACACATAGGACAGTAGTGGCGACACGCTAAATACACGGGTGCCAAGAATGTGGCACTCAAGCCCTTCGTGTGGTACCAAGGCCAGCACAGAGAGGACTCAGATATCTTCCTGAGTCCTAGACAGCCAGGACTTGCTGTGCACAGATATTTTAAAGTGACAGCTCTACCTGGGACTACTGAGGAGTGGGAAGGTGTGGACAGATCGGATTATCATTGTATCTCCTGCTCCGCCCTGACAATTCTTCCTCTGTTTATGGGACCCTGGGAGGGAAGCTACAATGACATCCAAATTTCTTCTATTTCTGCTTTATTGGTGTCCTCAGGGTGCTGATGACAGAGCAGGGAGTATAAATCACAAATTAAATTTCTGTGTTGGCCCTTTGAGATCTAAGTGGGTCTTGGTTGTAGTTTGGGACTCTGGTCTCTAAAAGGTTCACCATCAATGCAATAGGGAATTAATTTATAATGGTCATTTGAGTTTACTTTGAAAAAGAGAAATATCCTATACATTACAATTGATTGTGTCTCATTTTGTAACTTTAACCCCTCCCCTGCCTATTAATATATTGTTACCATATATACTCGAGTATAAGCAAGTTTTTCAGCTAATTTTTTTTTTTTTTGTGCTGAAAAACTCCAACTCTGCTTATACTCAAGTAAAAATAAAAATAAAGTCAAACCTCACCTTTCTGACACCCCTACAGTCCTATTTTTAGCTCTGGGAGCAACAGGTTCCATGCGCGCAGGGCTTCACGTGCTATGAGTCAGCAGCGGCTTAAGTCATGTGTACGCGTCCAGCGCACAAAACCTCCGCTCCTGGAACCAAGAATAGGACCTGCAGAAAGGGGACTTTTGCTTTTTTTTTTTTTTTTTTTTTTTAAGAGCCAAGCACACTGGAGGTAGGGAGGCATCCCCTAGCTACTTACAGGGGGATGGACAGCTATAAACTGGGGGGCAAGGGCTGCACCAATTTATAAGACGGCTAAAGAAGAGCAGATACTGGGCACACCAGTATATTAGTCTGTTGGTTTTACAATCCTTCATCCTGTGGTAATTTCCTTTAAAGGACACCTGTCATCAGGTCTGTGTCACTTGTCCTGTCACTACTACCTATTGGAGACAGCTCACAAGGATCCCATCACAGCCTTTATTTAGTTATTTCATACTTAACATTTCAAAATCAGAATTTCTTTATTAGTGCAAATGAGCGGTCACATGGTCAAGAGGCATGATGTCACTCCTGTTCCCCCCTCCCCTCTCCTCCCCCTGCTCATGTCTGGTGTGTAATGTATAAGTAAAGCATGGCTAGTGTGTGTGCTGCATCTGCTGACATGCTGCATCCTCCTAATACACAGATATCAGCTACACAAGTACCTACATGTTCTGCTATCACATGCTGCCTGGAGCTGCTTGCATCTTTCACATACACACACAGGCTGCAGGGGGCGTGGCCACCAGCAAGCACATGGCAGCTGTCAGTCAAGCACCTGGGGTGTGGCTGTACATCCCACTTATGAATAAGCTGGAGCAGCTTGAATATGCTATGCTTCATTGACATTTCACAGGTCATTTGCATAAGCTTTAGGACCTCATTGCTTAGGTTTACAGGCATGTAGAGGGACAATGAAGGGATAGAGCGAATGCGCTCTAATGGCAGTTTATGAAAATCTATTTAGTTTAGGGGGTTATTTTTGCCTGACGGGTTCTCTTTAAGACACCAGAGATTTAGAATTAAATAACCGCGATATTTTCTTTGGGGTGTGGTGTGTAGTTTAAAAAAAAAAAAAAAAAAAATATACTTTATGGGTGCATGAAAACATTATTCCTTCAGAAATTAAAGGCTTTTGTTGCCTTGTGTGCATCATCTTCTGAAACGCTTGGCAAGCTGGTAAATTTTAATACAAAACTATTGTAGGGGAAAAAAAAAAAGTCATATCATATGTTATAAAATTTGTCAATTTTTAAATTTCAGTCTGCTACCCCAGAGGCTGAGGAAAAGATCAATGCAAAAGCCAAGAGCAAAGCACCAAGGACATTGACCCATGGACTTGTATAAAACGTAAATTCCTGGATTTCAGAGGCAATTTTTCACAGTCCTGGTTTTACTATCACACATAAAAGTTATATTTCACCATGACAGCTACCAAACACGTCTATGAATTTGCATACCAAATATTTCCTTAAAACCCAAATAGTCTAAATAGGTTGCAGGTGAACACCAACACTATTATAGAGCTGGAGTGACACTATGATCATAGATGCGCTGGACTGGGGTTGTCCGTTTTTATACATGGCTCATTCTATATGTAGCGTTGACAGTCATTCTCACTTAATGGACCTGACATCACCGCCGAGTCCCCACATAAAATAGATACCGAAATTATAGAGTGTTACTTTTACAAGCCTTAGCCCATATAAATGAAAACACATTCCAGACGGCCCCTTCAATATTGTGCCAAGTCCAGGGTTAGTTCCATACCTTAGAATATTTAGGCAGACGTCCCCTCTAGATCTGTTTGGATGATATACCATTGTCTCACACACTCACTTTCGGGGGATCGTGAGGGTAGCCTTGTCCAACCTGCAGAACCATATGCTGTCAGGGTTCATAACAACCAGAATTATAGCCCTACCTTACTATAACCATCTTTAACTGGAGAGCCAAGGAGCAGTGACACAAAGCCATGTAGATAATGTAGTGGCTAACAGGGCCATTAGTACTCTTTAATATATGGTGGCATCTTGGGGGCCATGACAATAGAGATGTCAGGAACAGCATTTAGAGGGGTTATCACAAACAGCAATATTAAGGAAAGTTTAGAAAGTGTTATAAAAAAATACTCCATTTTACTCTCCTGTCAGATCCTGCCAAATCTATTTATGGCCACAGGGGTGTGGATTAGGAAGAAAAAAAATGCTTTATTATGTCAGTTTTATTCCTGATCTAAGGATTTAGGCTAAGGGGTAACAACATTTATCAGTCCAAGGGCCGCATTGTCTTACTACTCAACTTTAAGGCGCGTCGTTTCCGTAACCTAGATGCACCAACAACTAGAGCACAAATGCCAACCCAGAAACCAATGACTGCGTTCAGAGCAGATTATATACACTAAAAATACTAACAAGAGATAATATAATAATAACCAGACCTCATACAGGCAAATCTGGAGACCCATAAGCAGACAAAATAAAACTTTCTACTTTCCTGGCTCCACTTCTCAAATCTCTCTCATCTCCTCAGAGTCCTGTGCTGTTGTATGCCTGGCATCAGGACCCGGAGCACGTGCAGCTGACAAGTACTTAGTCCTGGGTCCTCTCCTGCAGGCGCTTTGCTCAGATCCTGAGCTCAATGCATACACCAATGCCAGGAGTAAGGACCAGAGCAGAGGAGAGAACCCAGGAGCATGAGGACTTCTCAGCTACAGCTCTGTAGTAAACTCCTCTGCTAAAGATTAGAGGAATTTGGTGGAGCTGAAATTGAAGTTTGGGAAATGAGTCATAGTTTGGCTTACTGACTCCACAGGCCTGATGGCACACACCAATTATGTGGGCATCTTCCCCATTAGGCTTTATTTCATTGCTTAATGCAGAGAGGGAATCACAAAAGAAGTTGAGACATGCTACATGTCAAAATTAAAACTATCTTAAGAAATCCAGTGATTTTTACTGCTATTAAATATTACAGTAAAATGTATCCAGTATGTGCCTCCTGTACTGGAAGGAACTCTCCATCAAGCATGAATACCAGACACACACTAGTGATCAAGGCACAATCACTTTGTAGTCTAATATTTTTATCCATGGCCGCCTTCCTTCTAACATCAACTTTATAATTATACCCTCCCCCTGCAACTTTCTGCTGCTCCATTACTCCCTGAGGGAGCAGGAGATGGTCCTTTACATAAGTTAAAGGAACATGTTTTTTCCCTTATGTGCACAACAGTGCTCCTAATAATCATATACTGGATCACTTTAATGGGAGCTACCCAGTAGCAGGGACACATGATACCAGTAAACCAGACTGTGGATTTACTGTATCAAATAACAATGTAGAACTTGAAAGGAGCATTATAATTAGGGCTGTTTGGATACATAAGCAACACTAAACTCCATATAGACATGCCATAACTTTCTGTTCCTGTACCAGACTACACAGCAGAGTGAGGGGATCATGTGGCAGCCATTATACCCCACCATATTATAATGTCCCCTCTTCACATAAGATTACCACTGTTATTTCTTACCTTAAAACTGAAGACAAATTTTCCACCTTTGTAAAAACCCTTTGGAATAAAACAGATAGAGAAAATCAGACAACAAAAGTGAAACAAAGATATACAATCCGAGAGAATGACGAAACTATGATGACAATACAACAGGGGCAGACTGGTAAGTGCCCACTTAGAAGTGACGTGACGGGATACCCTGTATGATCACCACTGGAGCTACAATGGGCCGTCAATGTAACACTCAGGGACAAAAAAATAAAATATGTTGGATTGCTGATAAAATCTGCAGGCAGTTTCTTCTCAGGTACACGCCACACATGGACAAAATTGTTGATACCCCTTTTTATGAAGAAAAACCCACAATGCTCACAGATATAACTTTACCATCTAACAATAGTAAAATAGATTTTCTATGAAAATGAACAAATGAAAGGCAACATTGCTTTTCAGCCATGCTTCAACCGAATTAAAAAAAAAAAAAACTCACGAAACAGGCATGGACAAAATGATGGTTCCCCTAACTTAATATATTTCTGCACGACCTTTAGAGGAATGACACATTTCTGTAACGTCAATAAGACTTCTGTCCCTCAGCAGGTATTTCATGAGCAGACTCGCCAGCTGAAGGTTTTCAAAGTATATTTCTAGTCTGGGCATTTATATCAATTTCATTATCAAGATGATGATAGATATATACACACACACATTTCTTCAATTAATGTTATTAAAAAATTTCCTGTGGGAAGATATTTCTCATAAATGTAGTGACATGATCCCTTAGAAACAAGATATCCTGGATACACCACCTCTGCCGGAGGGATTGCACAAAGAAACAAAGTTTTTAGATATGAAACGTCCGAGTACTGCATAACCCCACCTTCCTGTGGTAATGAAGGCTAATTCTGGTGGTCCGGCAGGACTCCATAGCCATGTCGGGCCACTGCTACCCCATTGTGAGGTGGTCCGTATCGAGAAAGCCATCTTGTTTCTAAGGAACAACATGGCCGCATTTATGAGAAATTATCTTCACAAAGGAACATTGAAGAAATGTTAACATATGGCAAATGAATAAAATTAAATGTGAATACCCAGATGAGAATACCGCTTTAATCTAGGTTGTAAGCCAGTAGCATACAAACACCTTTTATATTCATCAGCCAATCAGGCTCAATTTATAGGAGGACTAGCTACAACAAGCCTGGGATGTGTCTGCCTGCTGCTGTCTATGTCCATAGAGTAAATCAGCTGATTTTCCAGACAAATCCACGGAGGTTGCATTTTTTCAGAATATACAGCAGTGGGGGTCCTAGCCAATTACTGCTCCACCTTTTCACGTGCATCAAGTATCTCCATCCTGTGAAAACACAATCTAACTTCTGCTCCCCCCTTGCCCCAACCAGAGAGAGAATGAAACAACCCTGGACTTACACATTGGGGTCCTTTAATCACTCACCTCATCGGGCAGATAACTAGTTTGAAATTTAGAATGGTCATCGTGGTCTGAGAATTCTATTTCACACTCTTCGCAAATTCATTCATTTATATCTAAAACACACACAATGTAATGTGATGAAAATGCACATTGATGTGGATGCAACAAGTTAGGATGCCTTCACAAAGCATAAAATAGTACAAAGAAAAATACTGTGGACACCACCACAGTAGGGCATCTCCCAAATGACAGCCTTATTACGGGCTCTTCTCTTTAAAGGAAACCTACCACTTAAGTGGCAGTTTAGAAGAAAACCCACCGACACCGCTAGGGTGGACTGGTGCCGGAGCTGATTTTTGTTAGTGTTTTTAAACCGCCTGTATGCGGTTTTTAAAACACCTTTTTAAACTTTATAGCCGGCGCAGGAGGGTACTGCCTCGGCGGCTTTACCATAGCGCGCGGCTCTCCTTCACTTCCTATGTACCGCGCGCACCAGTCCGCGCATGGTAAGGCGCCGAGCGGCTACCTCCCTGCGCCGGCTATTAAAGTTTTGTTTAAAAGTGTTTTAAACCGCAATACCAGCGGTTTTTAAACACTAACAAAATAAGTCTCCGGCACCCAGACTCACCCTTTGAGGTCTGTGTTGCCGTTCGGTCATTCTCCATTTCTGAAACCTGCCCACTTCAAGTGAGTAGGTTCCTTTAAAAGGGGGTTTGCCACTACCTCCAATTGTTTTTGGTATTTTGTAAGGTTGTGTAAGTGGTGGTTAAAAGACAGAAGGCTCTAAGGAAAGATTACAAGAAGCAGTCGGTTCAGAACTTTTGATACATGTCTATTTGTAAATACCCATACCCTGCCCCTAGGATATTAAGGGGCAACAGTATTTTACCAATTAAATATTTTAAAGTTCTGCACAGCATCCTTGAACATTTCTGCTTGAAACAAAACTGATCTATTTACCTGTCATCCAGCCAGACATCCCTTACCAGAATAGATAAATAGATGTAATGTGGGTAAATTACTAATGTCCTGCCTCCACACTAGGCAAAAACATGATGGTAACAAGTGGGCCAAACATTTTAAGGGAGGACATAAACTATCTGGATTGGGGAGGATCTGTGCGCTGGACCCTTTCTCACTAATGGTACTGAGGAGCACATGCTCGGGTCACCCTAGTCCATTGTATTTTATTCCAGTGACAAAGCCAAAGTAGCGCTTCGCCATCTGCAGGCCACTACAACAACGACAGAATAAAAAGAGACAGGGTGCCGTGGTTCATCCTGCTGCGCCATCCAAATAGCGATAGAGCAGGGGTTCTTGTTCTTCTGAGAGCTAAGTCTGTCCTTGTAGTGGTCCCTGCAGTGGACAGTGTCCCACATGATTCCTTGCAATTTGTATAGTTATGATGAGCTTGGACTCCCAGCCCAGCCTGTTACAGACAGCCCACAATTACAGACTTTAGGCTGACATTCACACGGACGTATAAAACGGCCGTATTACGTACCGTTTTTTTTTTTACAGGTACATTACGCCACCATTCAATTTCATGGACAATACGTCTGAACCATTTTATAATTGCTCCGTTTTTTGTGACAACTGGGAGGTACGTACCGTATACTGGCCGTAATAAAAATATAGAGCATGTCCCTATTTTCTCCCCGTATTTCCGTTCTGTATGCCCTAAAAAGTCCTATGGGGACGTAAATAAAATACGGAGTTAAATACGTGCTGCATCGGATTTGAAAAAAGTCACGTATTATGGGGCTCATACGGCCCGTAATACAGGACTGGAGAGAACATCATACGGTTGTGTGAAATGGTGTTTTGAAACCCGTTTTGAATCTGTTTTTAAGCAGTCCGTTTAACAACAACAACGCACGTTTTTTGACCATTTTAAATTAAATCAAAAGCGAGGGATAGTTTTAACAATCACAAGATATCAACACAGCGTTAAATAAAATTTTAGTACATTAGAAATATGCTATACGTCTCCAATAATCCACTATATATTATTGATATCTGAGCATCTAAATAATCAGAAATAACCATAACACTTTCACTTATACAGCTCGTTTATAATCACCTTAACTACAACAATAAATATTTGATATCATAGAGCTATTCTTTATCCTCAGATTCCCACTTACTTTTTCTTTCCTCTTAATCTATTCCTTTCCCTCCCTCCCCACCCCTCCCAGTCAGCGGGGGGAAAAAAGAAAGAAAAAAAAAATTAAATAAATAAATTAAAAATTATACATACATATATATATATATATATATATACACATCATTCCTCCTCACAGTTCGTTCTCTACATTATCGTCTAGCCATCTTTTTTGACACCTTTCCTAATTCTATATATTTAATTTTTATTCTATCTAGTCTCTTATGCCATTCTGCCATGGATGGTCTTTTAGGGGATATCCAATTATAAATCAGTATACAGCAAGCCACCTGTAGTGCCATTCCCAACCATCTAACCTGATGAGAGGTACCAGTGATATCACACATATTTCCCAGCAGAAAGACATCTGGTGTCTTAGGGACCGTCAGTCCTGATACACGGCTTACCTCTATATGTACAGTATATCCTCCCAGAATTCCAGTACTATATTACAGTTCCACATCATGTGGAGAAAATCTGCATTTTGTTCCTGGCACTTCGGGCATTTTACGTTCTTTGTTCTCTTAAACCGATTGATCATAGATATATATTTTTTTTTACTATTTTTCAGACTCCCTAGGGTACTTTAACCCTAGGTTGTCTGATCGATCCTATCATATACTGCCATATTACAGTATGGCAGTATATGGTGATTTTCCTCCTCATTCATTACAATGTGCTATCAGCTATCAAAACGTAATAGCCTCGGGTCTTCGGAAGACCCGAGGTTACCATGGAGACGGATCACTGCTCCCCGATGACGTCACGGGGAACGGCGATCCGCTAACTTTTTAAGGCTGCCGGCAGCTTTGCCGGTAGCCATCGCTGTGATAACACCCACGATCGGTGCTTACCGGCTATGGAGAGGGCTCAGCCCGTGAGCTGTCTCCATGCAGCGCGACCCGACCGCCACCGTGAATACACGGCGGGCGGTCGCGAACTGGTTAATCTTACGTTCTGCCATAATGGTGAAAATTTTGTGCTATTATTTATTTCATTTTTTTTTTTAATCCATTCCCAAGTTTTTTTAAAACAACTGCATATTGGTAAACTTCTAAGTGTTGATTGATTCAAACGGCCTGATTCTAATAAAACTATTCCCGCTACTCGTGCTATTTCCCCAATAACTAATTCATCAGCTCCACCCACCAAATATTGTAATATTGCCGATATAAAATACAAAAAAAAATTAGGCAGAGACCATCCCCTTTACCCTTTGGTTTGTAAAATACTTCAAGTTTAATTCTTACCCTCTTCCTTCCCCATATAAGATCATTCATTAACCTCTCAATGATTTTGAAGAATGTACTCTTTATCCAAATAGGAGTAACTGTAATAATATACAGCAACTGGGGAAGAATAATCATCTTTATAAGTGCCATTCTATCTACCTGTCACAGTGATAATTTTATCCATATAGCAATTTTTTTTCTCACCCGTTGTATTAAAGGGACCAAATTGTTATCTATATAAGTACTGGAGTTCTCTGATACTTTTATGCCGAGATATTCTATACATTCTCCTCTAGCTAAAACATTCAATTCATTAGTGTCATCCACTTTGAAGTCATCCAAAGGGAGAATATGTGATTTTGACCAGTTGACCTCAAATCCCGAATTCTCACTAAAGCTCCGGATGGTATCCATAATCGCCCGAACTGATCTCTCTGTCTGATTGACTGTGAAAACAACGTCATCAGCATATAGTAAGATTTTATTCTTCGAGCCACCACAGCCCCATCCAATTATATCCTGATTATTCCTACACCTAATTACCAGTGGCTCCAAAAATAATACAAACAAAATGGGGGATACTGGGCATCCCTGCCTTGTCCCTCTTGATATTTTAATCTCATCCGACAATCCCCAGCTTGTTCTTATCCTGGCCGTAGGTTCCGAGTATAATAATTGGATGTAACCTATAAATTCCTGTCCAAATCCAAAACCTTTCATAGCCTCCAGAGGAAGACCCACTCCACCCTGTCGAACGCCTTTGCAGCATCTTACGACAGGATGGAGCGGGTTCCCCCCGGCCCTTCTGAATCCCTGCGAAAATCCATCTTAGGTTATTAGCCCCATGTCTCCCAGGGATGAAGCCTGACTGATCCAAATGTATTATATCCGCCACCACCGTCCTCAATCTCAATGCCAATGTTTTGGCCAACAATTTAACGTCGGTGTTTAATAATGATATAGGGCGATATGACTCAACCTCAAGCTCATTCTTATTTTTTTTTAATATTAGAGCAATCATGGCCTCTCTCATAGAGATCGGTAACTTTCCTTCCCTGAGTGAGCAATTTAAAACCTCCAAGAGGATAGGCAGCAGAACCTGCCTACATCTCCGATAAATTCCGATGGGCAGTCCATCGGAACCTGGGGCAGTATTAGCCGAAATCGAGTCCAGTGCTTCCCCTATCTCTTCTTCAGTAATCTGTTTATCAAGTTTGTGAGGGTATTTGATGAAAAATTGTATATTATGGGAAGTTTTTCGTGCTTATTTTATTTATATCGTTCACCAAGTGGGTTCAGTATTGATTTAGATTTATTGTACAGATTAATACGGACTTGGTGATACTTTATTTGGATTTTATATGTAACTGGGGTGATTAGGGGACTTTTATTTTATTTATTTAATTATTATTATGAAATGATTTTTACATTTTTTTTTTTTACATTTTAAAATGTTTCCAAACTTGGGCTTGAGCAATTAACTTGTATTGAAGTGTACAATGTAAGTAATGCATGCTCAGTTAGTTACAGCCGGGTCCTGCCAGGAGGCAGAACCCGGCGTGAAGAGGAGCTGTCAGCCTCAGGGCACACGCCGGACCCTGCGGCAGGATGGATCACCAGGGGTTTTTCTGATCTCGGGTGTGAGTGCAGGGTCTTCACAGTCAGGCACTTGCAGGACCCGATGTCCCACAATCATCTTCTGATAAGCCGAAGTAGAAAGGCGGTTCATCAGAAGAAGTACCTGTAAAATACATATACCACCAGGATGAAGGATTGTAAATCAAGCACACTTACATGCTGGTGTGTTCTCCCTGTCAGGTTCTGCTCTTCATTTAGCTTCTGCTCTTCATTTAAAAAAAATTATGGAGGTGAACCTGAGGGGCTCCTGGTTCCATTGATGTCAATGGAGCCCGGGGCTCCACAGGTTCATTTGCACAATTTTCAAAACCTTCATTTCCTAAAAACAAGTGCATAAGATTCTACAAGAAGAGCAGAACCTGACAGAGGGGGCACACACCAGAATGTAAATTTGTTTGATTTATAATCCTTCATCCTGGTGGTAGATGTCCTTTAATGGGGGCTGTAAAAACCTAATACAGCGGTCATTAAGGGGTTAAAGGGGTATTCCCATTTTAATAAGTAATTGATATTGTTTGAATAATGAATAGTTACACAAATTTCCAATATACTTTCTGTATCAATTCCTCTTGGTTTTCTAGATCTCTGCTTGCTGTCATTCTATAGAAAGATTCACTGTTTATTTCCAGTGGACAGAAATCTGACCATGGTTACCCAGGTGCACAGCTCGTTATATCACACAGCTCTCTGTAATACTAATGAGCTGTACACCTGTGTGACCATGGTCAGATTACTGTCCACTGGAAATAAACATATAAGCTTTTTATAGAATGACAGCAAACAGAGATCTAGAAAACCATGAGGAAATGATACAAAAAGTATATTGGAAAATTGTATTACTTTTCATCATACAAACAATAACATTAATTTGCTGAAGTGGGAATACCCCTTGAATCCCTAGGGGTGCATTCACACATGGCGTCCTGATGCATGTTTTTTGACGCATGCTTCTTTATGTTACTATGTGTTTTCCAGCTTTGAAGAATTGTTAACCAATTACACTTATATTTGAGTGTCTTCCCGCTTTGTCAGGATCTGCTCTTATTTAGCTTTTTGAGCCCTTGTTTTTTTACAAGAAAAATCTTAAAAAATCATGCAAATGAGCCTGAGGGGCTCCATGCTCTATTGACATCTGCATCTTGCAGCAAGTTACTTTAAAGCTGTAGAGGCAGAGAGCCTCCTCCAGCAACATGAAGCGACGCCCCTACAGAATGGCCTGCTTACTCCAGAGAGACAGCATGGAGGAGAGGAGACATTGAAAAGCGGAGGTGTGGAGTGTCAGTGGGGGATAGAGAGTGTCAGAAGTGTCTGAGAGGAGAACTGTTCTAGTTGCCCATGGCAACCAATCAGAGTTCAGATTTAATTTTATAAACAACTCTGAGAAATGTAAGCCTAGCTCTGATTGGTTGCCATTGGCAACTACAACAGTTCTGCTCTCTGACACTTCTGATAAAAGTCCCCTTCCAAGGGCAATGATGTAATATATACTTCCAACACCACCACCTGTGACTGCACCCTCATTGGACATATACATGGTCTGATCACCATGCCACACATACACTCACCGGCCACTTTATTAGGTACACCTGTCCAACTGCTCGTTAACACTTCATTTCTAAGCAGCCAATCACATGGCGGCAACTCAGTGCATTTAGGCATGTAGACATGGTCAACAATCCTGCAGTTCAAACCGAGCATCATATGGGGAAAAGAAAGGTGATTTGAGTGCCTTTGAACGTGGCATGGTTGTTTGTGCCAGAAGGGATGGTCTATCATCCCTACCTCATCGAAATTGGACAGTAGAAGATTGGGAAAACGTCTGATGAGTCTCGATTTCTGCTGCGACATTCGGATGGTAGGGTCAGAATTTGGCGTCAACAACATGAAAGCATGGATCCATCCTGCCTTGTATCAACGGTTCAGGATGGTGGTGGTGGTGTCATGGTGTGGGGAATATTTTCTTGGCACTCTTGGGCCCCTTGGTACGCATTGAAGCATCTTGCATTGCAACGCCACAGCTACCTGAGTATTGTTGCTGACCATGTCCCATTCCCTTATACCACAATTACCCAACATCTGATGCTACTTTCAGCAGGATAAGCGTCCATGTCATAAAGCTCGGAATCATCTCAGACTGTTTCTTGAACATGACATGAAGGGTCATGCCTAAACTAAATGGCCTCCACAGTCACCAGATTCTCAACCAATAGAGCATCTTTGGGATGTGTGGCACGGGAGATTCGCATCATGGATGTGCAGCCGACAAATCTGCGGCAACTGTGTGATGCCATCATGTCAATATGGACCAAAATCTCTGAGGAATGCTTCCAGCACCTTGATGAATCTATGCCACGAAGAATTGAGGCAGTTCTGAAGGCAAAAGGGGGTCCAACCCGTTACTTGCATGGTGTACCTAATAAAGTGGCCGATGAGTGTAAGTGACCAAGGACTTGCCTATACCCAACATATTTACAAACCCCCCCCCATGCCGCTTTAAACCTGCCCCTATAGATATCTCCATGATATCCCCATGCTCACCTTGATATATACTCTTATGATGTGGATAAGTCTTCTCACTATTAAAAAATAAATAAAAATTCTGGCTGCAGTTTGGACCTCCCTTAATCCGACCCCAATGACACACATGCTCTGCACTGTGATTGGTCCATGAAACAAAACACCGCTTGATACAATGTTCCGCTCCTCTGCTTCCGCTGCATCCGCTCCTCATAGCCTTCCATTGCCTCCGCTAAGCACATACGTCTGTCAACAGGAGGCAGCAGGGAAGAAAATTGTAGCAAGTTATGTACTTTTTCGGCGGATTCATCGTATAGTGGTCAGATGGGGGCAACAACCAGGCCTCAGTCTGCCACTGTATGTCAATGTATACAATTGGTGTATCCATCGTGAGCTTTCTCGACGTAAGCAGCCTAATAATTATATTGAACTGTGATGTATCTACGTATATATGTAACACAGGAGGAAATGTGGTACTTGTATTATATATCAAGACAGCTATTTGCTCAGTTGGGGGTACATATGAGTATGTGCTGTACAAGGAGCACACCACCATGATGATGGCCGTGGACACATGG